>LPNX011151314.1:1437019-1499279 GCA_001517045.1 Pseudotsuga menziesii
TAGAGATAGTCCTTTTTCAAACTAAATGAGTCTTCCATGAGCTAGTCCTTTTTCATACTAGATGAGGCATCACAGGGCTGGTCCTTTTTCATACCAGATGTGGCATCCTGCCCATGGAAGGAACCAATCCTCTCACCATGTCACTGCCCTTACATCCGACCATAGAAGGAACCAATCCTCTCACCATGTCGGAATGGCACTACACTTATATCCGACTTGCTCATCGGAATGGCCAACACTCACATCTGACATGGAAGGAACTTAATCCTTTAGCCATGAATAGAATGGTTCAGCCCTTATATCTGACCTGATCGTCAGAATGGCTATAGATCTCAGCACTCATATCAGTCATGGAAGGAACTAAATCCTCTCACCATGACAGAATGGCTCAGCCCTTACATCTGACCTATTCGTCAGAATGGCTATGGATCTATAGCACTCATACCTGACATGGAAGGAACTGAATCCTCTCACCATGACAGAATGGCTCAGCCCTTACATCTGACCTCCTTGTCAGAATGGATTTGGGACTCGTCACTTTCCCTGGGAGGAAGCCTCGATATGGAGAACACCAAGTCTCTCTCTAAAGTACTCAAACTTCACTCTGGATAATGGCTTCATTAATACATCAGCTATTTGTTCCTCCATTGCAACATACAGGAGCTTCACTGCTCCTCTCTGCACCATATCCCTGATATAGTGATACTTGATCTCGATATGCTTCGACTTGTCATGGAACACTGGATTCTCTGACAACTTTACGCAACTTTGGTTGTCACAATGTATACAAGTAGCATCCAACTGGAGATCAAATATATCAGACAGTAGCTTTCGCAGCCATACTACCTCACAACTAGTTGAACAAGCAGCGACATACTCTGCTTCAGCTGTACTCAGTGCCACACAGGATTGCTTCCTACTAAACCAAGAGATCACACCTGATCCCATACTGAAGCAACATCCCAAAGTACTCTTCCTGTCGATGGCATTTCCTGCCCAATCTGAATCAACATAACCCTCCAGGTTAATCTTCTGATTCGCATCGTACTTGAGCCCATAATCATTTGTACCCTTCAGGTACCTCAGAATATGCTTTGCAGCAATCAAGTGAAAACTTCTCGGATCTGTCAAGTATTGGCTCAAGGTGTTCACAGCAAAGAAAATGTTTGGTCTCATGTTCATCAGGTACATCAATGACCCAATCATCTGACGATACATCGTAGCATCAACCGACTCTGATGAAGCATCACTCAATAGCTTCAGGTTTGATGCCATAGGTGTAGCCATAGCTTTGCAGTCCATCATCCCGAACCTCTTCAGGATCTCTACTGCATACTTCCCTTGTCCAAGGAAGATCCCATCTATACTCTGCCACACCTCCATACCTAGAACAATAGTGCATCGACACATAATAGGAGCATCACTGGTCTTCCACCTTCAACCTTGGATCAAAGGTTGGAATCCACTTTACTCTTAGTAAAGCCTAGAATCATCAGTAATCTGCCCATCCTGTCGTACCATGCCAAACCTCAGGATCTTCTGCATCTACTCCCTCTGAAGTGGAGCATCATACTCCCTCTGTCTTCCGTACTCTATGCACTGAAACATTCTGTACTTGAGTGACAAGTAGTATCCATCGAGGATCAGTGGATACTAAGATCCTCTATCTTGAACTTCTTCAAAAGTTCATCTTGCATCCATCTGAGAGCTTGTCATCCTCTATCAACCTTGTAGCAAAGGTTAAGATATTCATTAAGCTCATCATGTATGTGTTTCAACTCTTACTGGTTGCAAATGTCTCTTTGTAGTCTAGGCCTTCCTTTCATGAGAATCCTCATGCTACGAATCTTGCTTTGTATCCCACGATGTTTCCATCTATTGCATGATGGAACTATGAAATTCTCTTCAGGTCTCGATACTGTGCCCTGACATCATTCTTCTTGAACTGGTCTTCCCTTTCTTCTTGAACTGGAAGGTTCTGCATCAATGATGTCACTGCACTCGTCATATTATTCTTCATTTTGAAATGTCGTCACTTGTTCTTCGAAACAAGTCTTCATTCTTCTTTGCTTGTAGGCGATTATGTATGCAATATTTCCTACAAGTCAAATGCATTTGTATGGTTAAAAACATTTCATAAGGAATATTTATACTGGCAAACACTTATGCATGAATATATGATCATGCAACTACTTTAGCCAATACAACATTCATCCATATCTCATTGAAACTTTCTAGATGCCTTCCATCTCTACCAAGACAACATTGAGATTGTGCACTAATCCAATATGTCAACAAAGAGGTTTCATTCTAGATAAGTAGCAATGGAGAATTTGTATAGCACCATGAGCTACTTACCCATCACATGCATATTAGTAGTATATTGTCATTAATGCAAACATCCTATCATGCATAATACAATAACTAAATATAAACAAATGCATAACAAAACAATATCAAGAAAAGACAATTGAATACTTATCTTTATTTGTTTCGAGGGTAGACTCCTTCTTGAGCCTTTAGCTTCATCGTCTTGTGAGTTCTCTTTCTAGATTCTATTGAAAGTAATCACTTCCTTCTAGCACACATTCCTCACATGAATGAATTCCACGATTCTGGGAGGCCATTCAAGGTGGCCATCACCACTTTTTCATTCTTCACTTTTTCTTTTATCGCTTCAAGTTGTTCTTTGATTTGAGAGACTCTTATGACTGCATGGTTTCTGCATTCTAGATCTTCACATTCTTCAACTGGTTTCTTTATGTCATATTTTGATTTTGTTCTTCCCTTCAAATAGCTTCAAATTCAGGAAGACCTTCAACAGCTTTGCTTGCAATAGGTAGTGCTTTGTAATGCACATGTGCAAGCCTTCTATGCCAAAGCTCATTTGGCTCTACTATGTCATGGATCAAGGCTTGTTCTAGATATCCCTTCAATTTGTACAAGCCTCCTTCTTGTTCTTCAATCACTACCACATCATCGATAGTCTTTCCTTTTTGGCCATGTGATGACTTGACCATCTATGAATGCAGCCCGCATTCCTTTTGCATCAATGCTGAAATGGAGAGAAGGTTCTTCTCCAATCCTGGCACAAACAATACTTCTTTCATTGTTAGAGACTTACCAGAGTCTAGCTTGTATGAAGATTCCCCACTACCTTTTATTGGACATTGGTAGTCATCTCCTAGTCTCACCTTGTGAGGTGATTCATGTTCTGACAGTCTTACAAAGGATTCCTTGAATCCCATCATATGTTTGTAAGCCCCACTGTCTATAAGCCAATAATCACTACCATGAGTAATGTTACCTATGAGAGCTGATATTAGAACATATTCACCCTCGCTTGAAGAATCTTCACTTTCATATCTGGATCTCTTTCTGGATGGTTCATCATCCTCTGTAGCATGAGCATGATGTCTTCTTTGACCAAGTTCTTCTTGTGAAAGGCTTCTAACCTCGTCTCCCTCTGAAACTGGAACCTCCATACTCATGTAGGTGTCCAATCCATTTTCTTCAGAGAGATCATATACTTCCAGGCTTGGAAGTTGTCAACTTCTGCAAGCTTTTCACCAAGCTAATGTGATAGATCACTTTGAAATGAGAACCTCAAATGGAAATAGCAAAGGATTAGATCTTACCGATTTGAGGTGTCCGTCCTTGTCCTGGATTTTGCTGATCTAGGGTTTGTCGCAGAAACCCTAATTTTCAAAACTTTGAATCTTTCAGATATGATTGGATGAAAATATATATCTCTTCAAATGGAGCTGTCCAATGTACTCCTTTTCTGAAAACAGTGGAGGGAAGCTCTCGGAACAGGAAGCCCTAATTTTCTGATTTCTTCTGCAGAAATTCCTGTTACTGTTTCTATGATATCTCCGAAATTAATGCTCCTCTATGTCTGAAATTTCGTACTGAGGTAACCTCGCATTTCCCTGATCCAACACAGCAGGTTTCATCAGAATTGGTTTCACCATTTGGGATTTATGATCCTTTTCCCAAGGTGACCTGTTACAGGACTGTTCAGAATAGCGAAGTTGTACGGCATGCTACGTGTCACTGGTTCATCTTCAGAGTCTGATATTAGGACCACAGAAAGTACAGTCCATTAAATTTCTGGAAAATCTTCAAGAATTCCATTTGGACCTCTGTAGCCCAAGATATTTCAGATCTCCCCAGGTATCCTGTTTATGGATGATTTCTGGAAGAGGATGGAGCCCTAACTTGGAGAGATCATATCTCCTAGAATATAGCGAATATGAGGCTGATGTTTGGAAATAGTGTTCATCATGATTTTATATTCTTCCCCTATAGTTTTCAGATTCTGAGACTTCTCCAATCTCGGAATATAGCGACTGTACCAAAACTTAGCAGTTTTAGTATTTAGGGTTTCTCCTAGCTCAAGGTGAAACTAGAGTTTGACTTTCCTGGAGTTTCACCCAACCAAATTTCTTGATCCAGGTCTCTAAACTTCGATTTTGATGAGGAGAAAAATCCTATGCTGGTCTCACTCAAAAATTCCTCTTCTGTAGAAAGCCCTAATTTCCGCATCGAAACTAAAAATGCTTGAAATTGAATTCCACATCGATAGAAAGATGCACCCTTCAATGGAGAGTCATCCTAGCATACTTTTGCTGAAAATATGTGGAGGAAGATCCAAAAAATAGGAAGCCCTAGTTCATGTAGCTACACGATGTCTTCTTCTCAGGTTAGCTCTGATACCATGTTAGTTTTTCATCAATTAAGCTAGCATTATGATCTTAGGATCTTTTCACTGAGAGAATAACAAGTACAACAATAAAACATGAGAACATCACAAGAGATAAGAGACACAGAGAGTTTTCCTCGGGGAAACCATAAAGGAGAAAACCCCGCAACTTCCTCTAAGATAGAATCAACACCAAAACAGTAAGAGATCTCCCAAAACAGCAGTAGCCTTCTGTCTTCTGTCAAGCCAAAGTATTTCCTTCTCCAAAGGTGCGCCACACTTGAGAGAGCAAGTGATGTAATTCACAAGTGATAAATAGAGAGACACACATTCTCTATTTATATTAGTCCGTTCATTTAAGTTGCCATTTCACACGTAGTCTCAACCCTAATAATTACTACTCGAGCCTACACCTTAATTAGTGTATAATAACTCAAGTGCCCCAAAACTGTGGGGACTTACCTAATGACTTGATATGACTTGTTTACATTATTAATCCTCCCGATCGGAACATCGGGGTATGACCACATGACTGAAATACATAATAGAAACATCCCGGAATAAACATCGGGTTACAATACATAGGATACATAGAAGAATACATTCTGAAGTTACATATACATCAACACATAGTACAATAATACAACTCTGCATATAACTGTGAATACATATAGCAGTCCCTGATACATAAGAGTATAATGGCCATGAATAGGCATGATACATGATGTCACATATGTGGTCATCGCCACGTACAATATACATAAATCAGAATCTCCATGATGAAGATATACAAAGGACCATGATCTCCATAGTGGCTGGAAATATCTGACATATACTAGAATCAAGTCACGAGAGCTGAAATCTCATGAACACTGGCACGATCAAGGAGGTAGCATATAAGAGATGCCACCAATCTAGAAATTCTTCTACACAAACCACTACGAGTGCATGTCCTACTATGCGAATAGAGGTGTCAAGGTTGAACATAGTAGTCCATCATTTGATTACCGGTCATTAATGTATACCGTTAATAGATGCGAGATCACCCATCAATAATGAAAATGGGAATCAAGGTACTAGAGTGCAAACTAACAAGTGTGAATAAATGTGTTGAGGTCGAACACTTGAGAGGATCCATCGATTAGGGGACATTGATGTATTCCTAAGAACTGTCGATGGCGAGAGAACCTGTCACTGATGACTGTAAGTCTCAAGGCACTCAAAAGGACTCTAGATTCCAATCCCAGTATAAATGATCTGAAGTCGATGGGATGAAATCCGCTGGAAGGAGGGAATTAAGGCATCCCCCATCATCCAACATGAGGTACTCAGCAAAGCTGTATAATGTGGAAGAACTTGATCATAGGTGCACGAACCAGTAACTGTACCAGGAATGGCTGACATGAAAAATCAAGATAACTGAGGAATGTCCGACTCAGGCTTCAACTTCCTTCAAACAAGAGCATAACGGCATATGGTGATTGAATGAAGGCATCATAGACTCGATATACAAACTGGGACATCTCTGTGACATAGGAGGCATCAACAGAGGCTCCATGGGGACTGGAAGCTTAACCAGTCGGTGGAGATAAACTTATATAAATGAGTACATCTCCTAAAGTCGAACTATAACCCAACCAATGGATGTGAGATATAGTGCTCTGTTTGAAGGCAACATGACTCGGCAGCTGCCACATATAACATCTTTACTTGTCCGACTTTTTGGTTTTTTTTTTTTTTTGGACTTTTTCAGTTATTTAAAAAGCTTGAAAAAAGAATAAAATAGATTTATAGTTACAAACTAGGAGGAGATAAGTGTCATAAGGAAAAACAAACTAGTTCCAAGCAGTGGAACATACCTATGCTCAATGCAAGGATACATGTGTAAGATATCGATACTCGGGGGAAAATCCCCTCCTGGTAAAAAGGGAATCAAGCTGCGAAGGAAAAAAATGGATCTGCATGGCTAGACATGAGACAAGCTCGGGCTATATGGATGAAACGCAATGTCAGTGGAGCCGGCATAAAGCTCAATAGGGTAGGTAAAGCTCATGATAATGCATTCACAACTTGACATGAGGGAGTCCTGAGGGAAATAGACCAGCAAAAGATCAAGAGGAGTGTGAGGCTCTTGCAAAATGTCATGGCAGTACTATACAACGGACTCCCACACCCTAAAGGGGAAAACATCAGCATGGGTACCAAATGCAAATAGGACGCTAACTAGGGTACCCATGTAAGGTAAAGCTCTAGCACTCTTATCATACCACTTTTAAAGAAGCAAGAAGGTTTCGTGACATGGTCATAAGGTTATGCAAAATGCAAACAATGATGAAACCTAACCTATATGCTAGTTTAGACATGATAACTGAGATTGGCACGAACAGGTCAATCCAATGGCTGAAACGGCACTGAAAAAGGTCTTCTACATCACAAATTATGTCAAAAACGGTGCAAAATGGTTAGAAAATGTCGAAACTATAGGAAAGGGGGTAGAAATTTTAAAATATTTGAAAATTTTCTATAAATAGTAAAAAATATAAAAAATTTGAAACTTTTACCGATTTGAGCTCTGATTTTCAACAACAAATTCCAGGAGATCCAGCTGGCGGAATTCACTACCGTTTCTTCCAGGTATTTACTAATGCTCTCGTCTTGCATTTTGATACAATTTTTATGAATTTTCATGGTCAAATAAAGTTTTTAGGCCATCCCAAAATGAGCGCTGCATCCCACACAAAAATTGAGGTTTTTTCCACGTATAGGGCTGGATATACGTGGAAAATGGCCTCAAACCCACGTACATACACGGCTGTTTTGAGAACAGTCGCGTATGAGGCCGCACATATGGTTTTTTCAACAAACTAATGGGTAAATTTGCAATTTCTTGTGCAGGATGGTTCTAGATTGGAGAGAGCATGAGCATGGTGAAGTAGAGGAAGTAGTAAGGGCCGACTTAATGGCTCAACAAGCTCTACGTGCATGCAGACTCTACAAGTTTTGGTGTCTTGGTTGTTTGAGGTCCAAACCAAGACTGTTACAGATGGTGGTAGATTATTGGGATCCAGACTCGGAGTCCTTCCATATTGATGGGATGTCCCTCACCATAGAGGTGGAGGACATATACTTTATCATAGGGCTTTCTAGACGAGGGGAGGTGGTGAACCTTCATTCCCGTGGTGGGCCAGGAGGTGGCCTGACTATCGACGAGTACATTGCAGTGTATTGTTATCCAGACACTGAGAAGGTGGGGAGTCAATTCGCTACCAATGCTATACAGGTGCTGGCATAAAGGCCATATTACTGACACTAGGCAGGATAGCCAGCTTAGCATCACTCCACCAGGTCTCGCGGCCTCTGATGTTCTACGCGGTAGAGTGCATGAGACCCACCATCTACGACTGGAGTACTACACTACTGAGCAACATGAAACACCAGCTCAGTGAGTGTAAGGCAGGAAGGGTGCAGAACTTTGGGTTTAGCAGTATTTTGAGCATGTTTTTCTTCGAGCATGTTCCAGGATTGAGCCCTAGAGTGGATGTTCCTCTCCACGGGGTTTGAGATATGGCCCAACGACGTTGGGCAGATGCTATGCGTAGACTGGGGGGTGGTAGGGTGGCCAACCCATATCTAGCTGACTTCTTTCCATGGTGGCGACGACAGATAGTTGCCATCGATGACTACCCCTATGTAGGGATAGATTTCCAGGGGGACCTAGACATGCCGTTACCACCAGGATCAGCATATGGTGATATAGGTAACGAATCTTGACCCTCTCTTTTTAAATTTTTGAGTTATTTAATTTTTTTATATTTTCTTGATTATGTGGAATCAAAAATACATATTTTTGGGTGATGATACATAGTGACATCTACCATTTATGTGCAGATGTGGGACCACGGTGGCCAGAGGGCTTTCCTCATCATAGACAGAGGGGAAGAGGAGATGACATCACGGGTGTGGATGCGGAGCAAGCGCTACAGAGCATTCATACCAACTTAGTGGGATTGGCACATAGAGTTCCCATGGCGCAAGTCGAGGACTTGCCTGAGGCCATGCAGCGACAGGTGGTGGGTGTACCACGCGCATGGGTGCGCTTATTCCGACAGCTAGCTAGAGCTGTAGTGACGTTCCATGATCACAACCCTCCTCCTCCTCCATAGGATTAGACACCTGGGAGTGTATACATTTTGTACGACCGTGTATTATATGATGGTGGCTTGAGAGCCCCAATTTTGTATCATGACACTATGTATTATCACATTTTTTTTATATATATATAAAGTTTTATGGTGATCGATTTATTTATTTACATGTATAAAAATGTGTTTGTGATTAATTTATTGTGAATGAAACAAATGCCAATCTAACATGTAGTTAGCATATGAGTCAGGAACTTGATTATTATTTCTTGGAATGTGTATATATGTTATGTTGTCAAATTGTCGTTCTAACAATATCACATGCAAGAATCTTCTCAATAACGTCAGATCTCTAACATGGTACAAACCATTGAGCTGTGACCCTACTAACTCCGAATCAAGATGTACCTCAAGAGATAGAACGCCATGTAAAATGGCATCCCGTAGAAGCTCAATAACGGTGCTGTATTCAGCAACATTGTTGGAAGATGGTTGTAGACATACACCTCCTGAAGACAGTACCTGACCCATAGGAGTATAAATCAACCAAGCAGCAGAGGCTGAGTGTTGAGTGTGATGGCTTGCACCATCCGCGAATCCTATGTAGGTGGAAGATTCCATTGACATCTGCCAAAAGAAACAGGAACTAATCACAAACCCGATCACGATAAGAAAAAGACCTAACTACGCAAAGCTGTACAATAATATACAACAAGCAGCCTTGGCTAAAGATCATGCATAGTATTTTTTAAGATAGATCCCATTTCTAGGCTCTGCCAAGGCTATTCCTTCATAATACACTAACTCATACGCACCCTTCTCTAACACATGTTTGACCACGTAAGGACCATTCCACATAGGATTAAACTTCCCTGCCCCCAAGGGTTCTTTCGGTTGATCCCACAAAAGGGCCAAGTCTCCTTCACGAAACACCCTTGGGTGGACAGACTTGTCGTACTAGACCTTAACATAACATTTATTGACTTCTAGAGCCACCAAGGCATCCCGATGCTGCTCATCAAGTTGCTCAAGGTGAACCAAATGCTCCTCCAATGGGGGAGTGTCCGGTAAGAGTTCCACAACTAGCTTCAATAAAGGAATTTTGCATTCAAACAGTAATATCGACTCCATTCCATGTACAAGATGATATGCAAAAAAACCAGTGGTAGTCTTAACCGTATTTCGATATGCCCACAAAGTAGGATATAACATAATGTGCCAATTATTCTTGCTTTGTGCGATGGTTCGTTGGAGAATGGATTTGAGTGATTTATTCACTGCCTCTACCTATCCATTCGCTTGGGGGTAGTAAGAAGATGAATGCTCTTGCTTATACCCTAACTTGGATGCCAACTCTTCCATCATACAGTTCTGAAAGTGTGAGCCATGGTTAGTGACAAGCTCTTTCGAAATCCCGAACCGAGCAATAATTTGGTTGAACACAAAGTGAGCGGCTGTCTCACCATTGGATTTTACTGTAGGCATAGCCTCAGCCCATTTCGTGAAATAATCCACAGCCACTATAATGTGATGGTGCCCCCCAGCCGAGGCTAGGTTGCAATCTATAAAATCGAGCCCCCACTTAGTGAAGGGACCGGCGGTGATAATGGGATGTAACGGGGCAGGTTTCGAGTGCATATTACTTGTGAACACCTGGAAAGGGTGGCACCTCTTGACTGCATCAACACAATCCTTAAAGATCGACGACCAGAAATAACCCACTCTTAAAATATTTTGAATTGTAGAAATCCCAGATAAATGACCACCACATGCCCCTCCGTGGCAATCATTCAGCACTACCTCAGCCTCTTCATGAGTTAAACAACGTCGTAAAATGGAATCTATCCCACGGCATTACAAAGTATTGTCCACTATGAGGTAGTTCTTAGAGACATGACGTAATCGTTGTCATTCATCTCGCGAGAGGTGAGTAGGGGTCTTCAGTGTTTGAAAATATATTATGATATCCCCATACCATGGGTCTAATGTTGAGATTAAGAACATGTGTTCATCAACAAACGTATCTTCACAAACCAACTCCTCGTCCTCGCTCGGGAAATCCAATACAAGCTCTGCAAAAATTAAATACTTCTTCGATTTTGCCGAAACAAACTCAAGATAGAAATCTGGTAGAATGACAATCCATTTATTATATTTTCCCCCAATCATCCTTCGGGTGAGGACAAATTGAAACGGATTGACATGGGCCACAACCAAGGTCTAGCGAAGGAGAATATAATATCTCAACTGCTGAACCGCATGTACGGTAGCTAAAGAAAGCTTCTCGACATGAGAATAATGAATTTCTGTGTTAGTAAGGTTTCGGCTCAAATAATATATGACATGCTCTTGGAGCTCCTCATCCTCTTGAACCAAAACCATACCAATCATCTCTAAGGAGGCGGCCACATATAATAGAACATCACGGCTATAATCCATAGGACTAATCACCGGGGCCGATGCTAGGGCTCACTTGAGTGCATCGAAGGACTCCTGGGCTCGCTCATCCCAATAAAAGGGGGTGTCCTTCTTCAAGAGACGCATGAAGCCTCTAGTCAAATTAGTAAATTTGACAACAAATCTTCGTAAGAAGTTTGCCATGCCTTGCAAACACTGAATATGATGAATATTCTTCGAGGGAGACAACTGAAGTATTGCCTCAACCTTCAAAGGGTCGACTCTTATATGCTCTTTAGAAACGATGAATCCTAACAAACGACCTGATTTCACACAAAAGATGCACTTATGAGGATTTAATCTAATCGAATAGTGCCGGCATCTTTTGAATACCAATCTCAAGTGATAGGGATGATGCATTCTCATGCAAGAATGAGCAGCGAGGTCATCCAAAAATACCCCAATAATTGACTTGAAATTGTGGAAAATCAAGGTCATTGCCCGCTGAAACATAGCTTCGGCGTTTTTAAGGCCGAAAGGCATTTTTCGATATGCAAACGTTCCCCAAGGACAAATAAATGCAGTCTTATGTTGGTCCTCAGGTTTAATCTGTATCTGATTATACCTGGAAAAGCCATCCATAAAGGAGAACACCTCGCTACCCGCACACTCATCCAAAATCTGATCTATAAATGGTGTGGGGAAGTTGTCCTTAGGATAGGCATGATTCAAATCATGGAAATCAGTGCATATGCGGATCGCTCCCTACTTCTTATCCACCAGAATGGGGTTTCAAACCCACTACGTCAAGGGAACGGGATAGATGAAACCGGCTTTCAACAACTTCTCTATCTCTGCCTTAATGGTGGGTGCTTTCCTAGGATTCACCGCACGTAAACATTGTCGAATAGGCTTAGCATTGGGGTAATTCTTAATCTCGTGCTCGACAATACGAGGGTCAATACCTGGAATCTCGTCGTAAGACTAAGCAAAAATATCATGGAATTCCTTGAATAGCTTGGTATATTCCAGAATCTCAGCATGGGAACATTCTACCCCAATATAGACATTCTCTACTGCGCCAGGATTGCGAGAGATGTTGATAGGAATCATTGAAGATATGTTAGCCATGTTTCCATCAGCCATCGGACCAGAAGAGCTTAATGGAACCATAGGACTACCAAATCTTTGACTAAGAACCGTCCTAAAATCCTCATGCTCCAAATGGTCAAGCTCTGGAAGAAAGTACAATCTATGATGAAGTTCCTCCCATGGTGGCTCAACTCCCGACATAGCCTCAATAATCACTTCATCTGAAGGGAAAACTGTATCAAGGTAGTCATGTGTGTGAGAAGACTGTACTACCCATGCCGGTAGCACATAAGGGTCCTCCTCCTCTATCCGCAAAGAGGAAGGACTAGGATCTGCAACACTATTAATATTAGCTTGATAAGCTATCATAGCTGCAGGCAACATCACGTTCGTCTCGACGGGCTCACTCGAAGTAATCGATGTAGGAAGAATCATGGATCTTCCATATGAGTCATGCGAAAAGACACCGATGTCGTAGATGTTGAAGCCTCATCGAAACTAGATCCTATCATGAGGATCGATGGAGGACAACTAAATCTTCCCATGAGGGATGGATACATGCCTACACCCACACTCCCAGTTGCCGGCTGAGAGTGTTCAACGATCGGGATCGAAGCTCCCGAAGATGCTGTAACAGATGGATTCTTGAATTTCATTAGATCAATCGTTACAATATTCCCGTTATGTGGAAAGCACACAATGTGGAACAAGGAAGAAGCAACGGCTTGCATACTGTACATCCAGTTCCTACCCAACAAGAGATTGTAGTCAAGGGGTGCATCAACCACCTCACCCTCTATCACAATGGTCTTACCCCCCAAACGGACTTTAAGGGAAGGAAGAATTCCATGCGGCCTAAAATATCTCCCATCAAATGCAGTTAACATAGTCACTGATTTAGACAGCTCAGGAGAACCCGGACCCTTCCAACAGGACAAAGACATCACAGAAGCAGCAGCGCCCTCGTCAATCACAGTGCGCTTGACGGTCATATTAAGACATTCTACGTGAACCAAAAGAAACACATAGTATGGAAAGCAAGGCTGAAGTCCTGCGGTTTCAAATTTGATCACGGAGGAAGAATCATCATCATTCACACCAAGGGCAGAAAGCAACGCATTCCTTTGCAAAGGACAACTCTGAAGCACTTCCAATGCAGACATCGCACAAGGAGTGTGGCCCAAATCCTCGGCAACTGAATAATTCTGGGCGGCTCGGGCATTTGGATTATGCCTTGAACTCTTAAGGACTCCCTTAGGAATGTGAGGTGTAGCCTTAGGTTTATCCGTAGGTTTCTTAATGCGCAAAGGGGACCCTGGTGGATCAGGCTCTTTGCCTGGGCTGGGTTGTGACAAACCATAATATTTTGCATGGGTCACAACTTTTGCAGGTCACAACTTTCGCAGCACGGACCATGTTAATGCACCCACGACCACTACCCTCTGGTGGATCATCATCACTAGACTGGTCATGGGACTTTGAGATCATATTTTGATTATGCGGTAAAGGGTTAGTTAGCACAGCTGCGCCCTTTGCCAAGAATCTTGAAGCTTCCTCAATATGAGGGCACAAGTAAGTTAGGTGATCGTCCTTACATAACTTGCAAGGGAACTTAACCTTACATTTAGCTTGGTTTTCCCCCCCAGCATTTCGATCATTCTTGTCATTACTGTTAGCATTCTCATTCTTATTCCCACCCTTTTGATTATTTTTACCCTTTTTTCTATTCTATTCGGGATACTGGTTACCCTTCTGGTCTGACGATTGCACAGAGAGTACAGTCGTCGTTTGGGTGGGTTGAGATGAAGCCTTAGCTTGTCCTGAAGTAGATTGGTTGATTGACAATTGACTAACTTGTTTTGCAACCGAATCCGTAGGTTTTGCACTTGCACGACCCACAATGCCATCGGCATGTGGTCCAGGTTTGACTTTGGGATCGAAACTGGAACGAGGAGCATTGGGAATAATCTCATACAACAAACCAGATTGAGCATAAATCAAGTCCAGTCCTGTGCCCTAAAAATCGGTTGTTCCTCATTCTGCACTCCGGATGTGGAAACATCCTTCGCTATATACCACAATAACGACTTGAGGAACCACTCGAGGAGGAATTCTGGAGGTATATAATCTTTAATTAACCTCTTCTGTCTATGCCACTCTTGAATATGATCAGAAATATGTGTGGCTTTATCTTGTTGAAATGTCTACAAGAGTTCAGTACCAACATCATAACGCACTGGTAGCTGGAAGTGATTAAGAAAAGTCATCGCAAGGTCGTCGAACAAAGCAAAATCTCCCCTAGGTAACTCTATATACCACTTCGTGGTAGGCCCCGTAAGTGTGCGTTGAAATAGCCTCAAATGGATTGAGTCCTAATGTAAGGAATTCAAAGAGCACCATAGGTGAAACGTAGTAACGTGTTCACTCAGATCCTCTCTCGGTTTTCCCTCAAACTTAGGTATGTCCGAAGGAAGTTTGGTAGGGACAGTTGGCCAAGCCGGGTCATGAGCCACAGGATCGTTCGTCAACCTCGATAAGTCAGGAAGATTGAGTGTCACGAGGAAAGGGAGCCTAGGATGATGAGGTCGATGGACCACTCCCTGATTCATATAGGATTGACTACCACCATGGCCTTGGCCATAGTGTCCTCCTCCCATATGACCCGTATAGGGTGGCGTGGAAGCACCATAGTGTGGTGGACCTTGATTAGTAGGAGCTACAAAACCATAATTAGGAGAGTAAGCAGGTTGTTGATACCCGCCTCCATAAGGTGAAGAACCCTATCCATACTACATCCCATAATAGGGTCCATAAGCCATCGCATGCAATGCCCCATGAGACACTCCGTAGGTAGGAAGATACGCTCCGGAAGTAGGGATATACATACCGGAAGTAGGGATATATGCCCTGGAAGTAGCAACACGACCTCTAGAAGTATGAACATAGCCTCCCGAAGCAACGTGCTGTATGTAAACCTGAGACACAATTGGTCTAGTAACTGCAGTACAGACCTGACTCATAGCCATAGGCCGGCTCGAAGGACCACGCGAATAAGGTGGAGGATGTGCATTTGAAGAACTAGGGATCGAGGACGAAGGAATCTGAGTAATAATGTATGTGCTACTACCTATCGTCACTCGTCTCGGATCTGGTATACTAATCGGATTGCTAACCCTAGACCTAGGAGGGATATATGATGTAGCTTCCACCACTAGGATGGAAGGTGAAATGTGACTAGTGCTCCCAAACCTCTACGCATGGTAAGGAATGAGAATTCCCCCATGCATAGTGTTAGGCTCAAAGTCAGATTCGACATGAAATGCCAAATCCTGTGTAGGGAAGCCAAACATAGGGTAACTACTGTAGCTAGTGCTGGCAGGTTCAAAATGAGTCTCAGCGTCCTCCGGCATTCCATTCTGGCAATGCATCAATGGGGAATCAATCCTAAAGTGATTAGGTCTGTCATGCATGGTTCCTATCTCAGAAATAATGGGACCTAACTCAGCCAAGTCGAGTGAAGGATCATACATAGGAGTAAACTCCCCATCATCTACATGAATGGGAGGAGGTGGTTCAGGAATATCCTCTAAATGGTCTCCCATGGTGTGTGAATCAATGTGTGAAATAGTCCACCTGAACTGTCTAGGTCTCTCTCCCAAAGGAGGAGGAGAAGTAGAAGGTGGAAGTCCTGCTAAACGACGAGAATGGCGAGGAACCGTACCCAAATCCACAATGACTCAAAAAATAGAAAAGACTCACTATTTACATAAACCCTAGGCCAACTATCATGCACAGAGAAATCACTAATAAAATCTAAAGCCAAATGCAAGCAAACGAGGGCTGGATAAGTGAGCTCCTGAATGAAGCAGGTATGTCTCACCTAGGAGAGGCCTGAGACTCCCATACATAGCAAGCAGAGGTACATAACCAATTATTGTGGTGCTCAGCTTCAACGCGTAAAGCGACTATGCTGTCTAACCCCAACTTGGCCGGGACACCTGCATAATAACCCCTGCAAAGTACCCCCTCGATATCCTAGGTAAGGCCACTAAGGTCACCTCAATATAATCAATGCTCAGGCGGACAGTCACGGGCATGATTAACCATATGGGCAGGGTAGCAAAGCCTGAAACTCTTGAAAGAGCCTGCAGATATGAATACAATCCTGGAAATATCTCCGCTGCTACTCAGTTATGACTAGGGGTCATTCCAGTCAATAACCACTCACACTGCCTCATGCTTAACTCCCTTTTGAGAGGAGGATCCTAAGAAACACTGGTTATACCAACGATTTCACACACTCACTTGGACAGACACATACATGTTGTTGTTTAGTGATCTTGGAGAATTAACTTACAATGAACTATTCCAAGATCCTAAAACCTAAGCTTGCTGGTTGTTATCCACTTGAATGGCACCTCTCCGTCCGAGTGCCGACATCCCTCATGTTGGCACACAAAAGGACATCTATGGATTGAGGGTTTCCCAAAACACTATAGATGGGATTATTATGGACTATATTCATCATCCATCCAGCTGGTTATTTTGACCCTTTAGCTATGTCAAGTCATATACGCGACTCTATATATATGCAACTCGCGTGTTATACGCGAGTGTCGGTTGTTGCATGTCGCGTATAGATGTATACGCGGGTTACCCTCATAGCAACTCACGGGTCATACGTGAGTTGCCAGTATTGATACCCACGTATACATACCTTTGACATTAAAAATAAAAACACGCGATGACTTGAGATTAGTTAAGCATTTAACCTTAATCTCCTTAACTGTCTCAACCTCCTCAACCTTTAAAACTACCTTATTTCACCATGTATAAATATAGGCCTTAGGGAGGTTGTTAATTACATACACTTGGAGAGCAAAGTTATGCTGGTGGTGTTTATATAGAAGTCTTTGGAGTAGTGGAACTCAGAATCCTTTGGTTGCAGAGGAGTCCTTGTCTCAGGTGTTGGGTTGTAATCTCTACTCTTTCCATTATTGTTAATAAAGAGAATCCTTCTTCCATATGTGTCTTGAATGTATCTCATGTATTGTGGTTTGATAAATACTTATGTGTCAGCATTCTATATATGATTTATCTAACCTGTTTATATATATGAATCATCTTGTATTTGGAAGATTGACTCTTGACAGGTGAAGGAGAAGCATCCATGAAGACTTTGGAGGAGAAGCAGAGTGGAAGAGGACAAGCTAGGATCAACCGTCGTATATCGGGTGAGTCTTTCCTATCCTCCTATTTCCTTTACTGCACTTTAGAGTCGATTTCCTGCAAGTTTCTTGAGTATGTTGGTAACCCCAGACCTTCAGTTATAAGTTGTTTATTCCTGTACAACAGAACTGGTGACTCCGCTGGGGAACTCAGACTGTTGTAGGTTGTTTCTGTCACCCCTGACCAGTCTTTGCTTTGAAGTTGGTGTGTGGTATTTTATCCTAGTTCATACTTGTTATAGTGTTTGAAAATCTTGTGGATTTTTCTTAGTTTCTGAGAAAAAATCTGTACCTATACGTGGGTTTCTCTTCTGCACAGTCACGTATAGAGGCCTGCATACGCAGGTTTCTCTATTGGACAGTCGCGTACAGTATGCGAGTTTCCCTTCTATACAGTCGCGTATAAGCCTGGAAATAGGAATTTTTTAGGATTAGGTTTTCTTGTCCCTTTCTTTGTGTAATTCTTGTTTGTTAGTTGGCTTTCTTGATGAATGCTGTGTTGTTTGTCTGAAGACTTTGGTGACCACACTTTGTGCTTTTTCGAAATCCCTTGGGTTTCTTTTGCTTGGATTATTTTCTGTTTACATGATGAAGTAGCTTGGCCTGTTTGGGTGGTAAGGTGAAGTGTCTCTGTCCATATCAGTGATCAAGGTCTTGGCCATTGTTTTTCCAGTCTGTCTTTTGATAATAGTTGGTTATCACTTTCCTTTATGAGTTTACAGTGATTTTTGTCATTGTGTGCACCCAATATAGGGTACCTAGTCTTCCTTTGTTGGTTGTTTCTTGGTTCTGTTGGCTTGTTTTATTTCAGTTTGTTGGTTTTATACAATTGATTAGATCCAATTTTACTCAAGTATAGTGCATGTTAGGTGCATGGTAGAGTTTGATCATTTTTAAAAGTAAAAAGAAAACATTGTCAAGCTTTTGCATTTTGTTTTTTGCATAAGTAGTGTTTATTTCAGTTTAAAAATATAATCTCAAAAGCTACAAAAAACATAGGATTAGTTTCTTTTATCGTTGCATTCAGTTCATCAATATATATTTATAAAAAACAAAAAGAAGTTTTCTTTAATAGTGGTAATTTGCTTTGAAAAATACACCTTTGCTTTTATTTATTTCTTATTGAGTCAAAAACACCATAAGTACATCACTCCATTTCCTTTTGAGTAAGAAACAGCCCTATAAAATGAACGCATAATTAAAATTTACTAGTAATTTTTGTTTTTACGGGCCTTTCACCTACTAGCTTAGGCTAGACTTGTGGGATAGGAAGTGTAAACTTCCCACAAGTTATAAAACTCAGACGTAGTGGACCTTTCTTTAAGTAAATCCTTGACTTTATTGACTGTATCTAGGAAGCTCCTCTCAAACGGGAGTTAAGCACAAGGCCGTGTGGAGGCTTGGATAGAGGAGATAACCCTCCGAAGCCTTGTCAAAGCATAGATCAAGGCTTTTACGAATCTGGGGATTCTATCCTAGACAGAGTTTTGGGCTAAGCTACCCTGCCCATGCATACGATTCAGGCTTGCGACTGTCCCTCCAGACTATTGGTATAGCTAAGGTAGCCTTTAGTCTCTTGACTTTTAGGGTTCATACCTAGGTAAACCGGAAGGCTATTTCTGGTTCACCTTGAATGGGCTTGGAAGGTAACCCTTGTTGAAAGTGTAGGAGGGAGGTTGGTTGATTCCTCCGCTTGTGCCTAAGAACCACTTCAAGGACGCCAAGTAATCATTCATCAGTTTTCTTCAGGAAAGTATATCTTTTACCCTTGTTTGATTGCTTGAGGCTTTAGTATTTTTATAGTGTATGCTCTATGGTTTTTCCTGTGTTTAGTTGGAATTAGGGTGTGATTTGTCAAATTTTCAATCATGGAGGACCAACCTTTTAGAAGGTTAAGAAGGTTGAGAAACCTTCCTCCTCTCACCACATTGGAGCCTCCACCTCTACCCCAAAGCTGAAGATTGGACACAGATGGTTCATTTGAATCGGTAGGAATAAGTGAAGTTCTTGGTGAACCAGAACTGATTGCTAACCATTTTTATCTTGACACAGTTGAGATAGAAGACTTACAGACTGATGAGTTTGCAAGAAATTTCAACACCCCCTTGACTGATTTAAACGATCCTGTGATCGTTCAGGTTAGACCTTTTCGTTCACCTGTATTAGGTTTCCCCGTGGGTAGGATCATGTCTTCTGTGGAAGAAAGTCCTTTTGTGTTCACCTCAGCCATTCCAGTTGAAGGGGTACTACCTCCCTCGGTAGGTGCCCCTAGATCTAGTTTACCTTCTACACCTTTGACTCCAGTGAGCCGGGTGGTTCAACCACCGGTTCACTCAAACCTAGCAGGTACTTCTGGTCACATGGTTACTGGGATCCCTAGTATACCTACTATTCCTTCTTCCTTTCCATATACTACCCAGAGTGATCTGGTAGGATCCTCGGAATTTGTCCAAGGATTTCCTTGGAATGGGGGGCACATTCTCCCATCCAGTCCATACGTAGTTCCATAACCTTCCTATGTAGGAGTGTAGTTTGGGAGCAATACCTCTTATGGGAAAAGTTTCCAAACTCCGATTTCGGTCCCGTTTACGAGCTCTCCCTTCTCGTTGTTCAGCAGAGGGATACCAGCTCCTATTTTTTAGACCCCTGCTTCTATGGGGACGGACCGAACTTCTTATACTGCACCTTCCACACACAATCCTATGGCTTATGGATGGAATCCATTTCAGAGCAATCTTCCCACTTCGCAACCGATGGTTTGGGGAAACCCCACTTTTACCCATGGGAATTCGGGGGCAGGTCCCTCTAATCCCCAAGCTGGCACGTTTAGTACCCCGGTTCGACCCAAAATTCCATTTTTGGAAACCTTAAACTTGCCAGATTTGTCAAAATTGATGAATGACCCGGTGAGGCATGACCCCTTGTGGCCACCTGTTCCCACCAAATTGCCATCGGACATCCCTAAGTTCGAAGGCAAAGTTGGTGAAGATCCTGGGGCTCATGCCACCACATTTCATTTATGGTGTTCTTCAAATTCGCTGAATGAAGATTCAGTAAGGTCGAGGATATTCTGAGAGAACCTTGACAGGTACAGAGGCAAAATGGTATATCGAATTGCCTTCTGCTGCTTTCAGTAGTTTCTGGGACTTGGCTAGTGCTTTTCTTAGCCACTTTCAGCTTCCGGTCCGATATGTTTTTGGAACGGACTTGTTGTCTACTTTTAGGAAGAACAAGGCTACCCACATCTCATATCATATCCAAGAATGTAGGAGGAAAAAGAGCCTTATAAAAGCCACTATTCCTCCTGAGTTTATTTTAGAGCGGTTCCTTAAATCACTGTTGCCATACATATCTAAGGACGTTTCCACCTTAGGAGTGATGAATGAAGAAGAAGCCATTCTCAGGGCCTATTAGCTGGATTTGATTTATTCACAATCTGGGATCTTATATGAGATCATCCCTAAGGCACTGAGGCCTTCGCACGATGTGGAGAATCCTAAGCCTGGACCCCATGCTGATGGTGTGGTTGGGTCCGTTAACTCTCCCACCGTAGAATACTTAGCTAAGAAACTTCATCAGTTGTCCATTAAGCAGTCTACGACAGAGGCAACAAAGGCTGCCCCCTCCCCCCAGAGTGCAATTTTTTTTGCACAAACCTCTCAGAAGGGCAATCAGCAGCCCAGTGAGAAGAAAAAGAAAGGTAAAAAGGGAGACGGAAACCAAAACATGCCAAAGCCCACGAACAATGCTGCGGGGGCAAGAAATAAAAGAAGAAGGTCAATTTACCTTGTAAGTTGTGCCAAGAGGACCACCTTACTCACCTTTTTCCCCTTATGGATCAAGTCCAGAAGCTGCTTAAAGCTAAAAAACCGGTTGTCCTGAAGGATCCTTTTCCCCAAGGATAGAACTCAGCTTCAACTTCTAACGTAGCAGGGGGCACTCAAACTGCCCTTGACCCAAACTATATCAACATGGTTAGATCTTTGACTTTGTTGTAGACAAGGAACACAAATTATGAGAAAGAGACTCTTGAGAAGGGTAAAGCTATAGGTGAAACTTCCAACCCTCTCACAATAGAGAAGCCTGCTGAAATTATGCTGAAGATTCCAAAAGGTGTTTTCAAGAAGACCTTGCATAAACCTAATGCTAGGGCTACTTCAAAATACTCCGTGGTTGAAGACTTAGCTCAAACCCCATGTGCAATGTCAGCTTTATAGGTGTTACAGAGTTGTCCCGCTCAGTGGGATGCCCTCTTAGCAGCTTTAGGTAGCATGGACTCTTCGAGTCTCATGGCGAAATTTCATTTATCAGATGTTAAAATTTGCCTGCCTTACCATGTAGCCTTATCAATAGATGTCGTCCATGGTGGTAAGACCATTGGAAGGGCAGTTCTTGATGAGGGGGCTTCTACATGTGTTATGTCCTTGACCTGTTGGAAAGCTCTTGGATCCCCAGAGCTAGTCCCATCAAACACTTTGCTTACTTCTTTTGATGGAAGATCCTTCCGTCCACATGGTATCCTGCCGGCTTTTGAAATTAAGTTGGCAGGCAAAGCAGTGTCTATTGAAGTAGAAGTGATTGATGCTCCTTTGGACTACAATCTGCTTCTGGGAAGGAATTGGACTTATGCGATGTCCGCTATTGCATCTGCCATTTTCGTGTAGTGGTTTTTCCACATGAGCGCAAGTTGATTACTATTGATCAACTTGATTTTACCCGAAAAGGTCATTTAGAGTCTAATGAGTCCACTGTGCCGTTTTTTGATCAGGTGAAACCTGCTGCACAGATATTGGGGGTTGGAATGTACACATCACTGATGGGAACATTTGATCTTCCAACCCCAGTTAATTACATCGGTTCTACTAGTGTGGGGAAGTCCATCACTACGGTTGTCGATAGGACTGATCCTTGGGTTCTCCCAACTCCCCATGAATCAGAAGTGCCCTTATTAGCAGTGGAGGTGGCTTATCAAGACATCACTCAAGCCATTGTTGATCCCATTCCAGATCCTCTAACAGTCTCGAATGATCTGGAAGAAGTTTATTTGCCCGCATGGGCACAAAACTCTTCACATTCTATAGATTGCTTAGACATGGTTTTACCTTCCGATGAAGCTATTCTGGAAGCCATGAGTGGACGTGATAATATTTTTCAGGATCTTCATCATCGATCCTATTTTCTTCCAGAACTAAGTAGAATAGAAAACCAAGAGTTTCTCTTGAGACTGTCAGAAGATGTTGATATACCTATCAACCCTTTTCCTAGGGAAGGAGTGTTTGCTGAGGGGAATATGGAAAATATCTCTGCCACTATACCTATTAACATCTCTGTGAACCTAGATGTCATGGAAAACATCTATATAGGTGCAAACTATTCTCCTAAAGAGATTTCCATCTATACTGTCCTTTTTAAGGAATTCCGCGATGTCTTTGCCTGGTCATATGAGGAGATTCCAGGCATAGATCCATCGATTGTTGAATATGAAATCCGAACATATCCTGATGCCAAGCCGGTTCGACAAAAGTTAAGACCTGTAAACCCACGTAAAGTAGCAGCTGTGAAAGCTAAAGTTGAAAAGCTGTTGAAGGATGGTTTTATATATCCCATAGCTTTGACTGAATGGGTATCCAACCCTGTTCCTATTGATAAGAAGCAAGGGACTATCCGTGTTTGTACAAACTTTAGAGACCTCAATAAAGCCTGTCCTAAGGACAACTATCCCACACCATTTATAGACCAAATCATAGATTCTTGTGTGGGAAGTGAGGTGTTTTCGTTTATGGATGGTTTCTCCGGATACAATCAAATTCAAATAAAACTGGAAGACCAACATAAAACTGCTTTCATTTGTCCTTGGGGTACCTTCACATATAAAAAAATGCCTTTTGGATTGAAAAATGTTGGGGCAACCTTTCAACGAGCTATGAACTTCACTTTCCATGACATTAAAGCCATTGTCGAACCATACCTTGATGATCTGCCCACACATTCTCATAAGAGGATCCAACATCCATATCATTTACGGTTAATATTTGAAAGATGTAGACATTATAAAATCTGCTTGAATCCCCATAAGTGTGTATTCTGTGTCGAGTTAGGAAGATTGCTCGGGTTCATTGTCTCTAGTAGAGGCATCCAGGTGGATCCATTGAAAGTTGAGGCCATTGTAAATCTTCCTCCTCCTCGTTCTCTCAGGCAACTTCAAATCCTGCAAGGAAAGTCTAATTTTCTTCGACGTTTTATTGTTAATTATGCCAAGATCACTAAGGGTTTCATGCGCCTGCTCAAACAGGACACCCCATTTGTATGGGATGAAACCGCACAACTTGCATTTGAGGCATTGAAAAAAGCTTTGCTGTCGGCACCCTTATTACGCCCACCAGATTATTCTAGGGATTTTATATTATATCTGGCTGCGTCAGAGTCAACCATTGGGGTAGTACTAGTCCAGGAGGACGATAAACTTGTAGATCATGTCATTTATTATCTTAGTCGTGCTTTGGATGGACCTGAACTTAGATACTCCCACGTTGAGAAATTAGCCTTAGCAGCTATTTATGCTGTGCAGAGGTTACGTCACTACATTTTAATGAGGACCACCACAGTAGTGGCAGATGTAAATCCATTCCAATATGTTTTATCCCGATGGATTGTTGGGGGAAAATTTAACAAATGGATAGTCATTCTCCAAGAGTTTGACTTGGATTTCCAATTCGCTAAGTCTAAGAAGTCCTTAGTTTTTGCTGAACTTATAGCAAAATTTCCTACTGAAAAAGATGTAGTGGTTGAAGATGACTCATTCCCAGATGAGCACATTTTCCTGATATCCACCTCTGATCCTTGGTATGGGGATATTCTTATATATCTCCAGACTTTGAAGTATCTTGCAGCTTCCTCCAGGAAGGAACGATGTAAATTACGCCTTCATGTCAAGAAATACCTCATTATAGGAGATACATTATATCGATGAGGGGTAGATTCCGTTTTACGTCGTTGTCTTACTCATAAAGAAGGGGAAATTGTCCTAAATGATTCCCATAGTGGAGTGTGTGGGGGTTATTTATCCGGGTTAGCAACGGCCCAGAATATTTTGCGTGCTGGTTATTTCTGGCCCACGATCTTTAAAGATTGTGTGGAAGCAGTGAATTGTTGTCATCCATGTCAGCTTTACACCAGGAAAATGCGGTCACATCCGGCTCCATTATTTCCCATTGTCTCGATAGGTCCCTTCATGAAATGAGGGATTGATTACGTGACATGCAACCCAGCCTTGGCTGGGGGGCATAAATACATCATTGTCGCTGTTGACTATTTTACAAAATGGGCAGAGGCAATGCCTACTTTCAAATCCGACGGGGAAACAACATCTTTCTTTGTATTCAATCAGATTATTGCACGGTTTGGTATACCCAAAGTGATTGCCACTGACCATGGCAGTCATTTTCAAAATGATATGATGACAGAACTGACTACGATGCTTGGATTTAGACAAGAAATTCTTCTCCATACTATCCGCAAGCGAACGGTCAGGTTGAGGCTGTCAACAAAACTTTAAAAAATATCCTTAAATGTACAATTGGTACAGCCTGTTCTAGCTGGCACATCATGTTATATCCTGCTCTTTGGGCCTACTGAACCAATGTTAAAACTACTACAATTTTTTCCCCTTTCCAACTAGTTCATGGAGTGGAAGCAATTACTCTGATTGAATGTGAAATCCCGTCTCTAAATATAGCCATTCATGTGTTACCTGATACGACTAAGATTGAGGAACGTATCATACATTTAGAACACCTTGATGAACATCGTAGAGATGCGCTGACTGCTAATCAGGATCATAAAAATAGGGTCAAAACTCAGTATGATAAATCGGTCAAACCTAGGGTTTTCTCTGAAGGGGAACTTGTCTTGCTTTGGGACTAAGATAAAGAACCTCTAGGGGCAGGAAAATTCAAGGAAATGTGGTTAGGACCTTATGTCATGTCGAAATTTTTGAAGACGGGCGCATATGAGTTAGTTGATTTTGATGGGAATAAGCTGTCTGAGCCTAGAAATGGGCTCTACCTGAAGAAGTACTACGCTTAGGCTTAGCACTTTTTCTTGTATTTTTATTGTATGTATTTTTATGTACAATAGGTTGTCAGTTTTGTTTTTTATACTATCTACTGGTTGTTGCAGATGTCTTCTGAAAGGTATATAGGGTTCGCTGATGGCGCTAGCCGTCATACTTGTAAGCTAGCTTCGGCATCATGGGTTATCTATTTTCCCCCAGGACAACTTGTTTCCATGGGAGGCACTTGTCTAGGTCCTGCTTCTAATAATGTTGCAGAGTATAGGGCTGTAATTGAGCTCCTATGGGATGCTTTGTCATGTGGCATCACCCAGCTGGAGGTCTGTTTGGATTCTCAGTTGGTGGTTTCCCAGCTCAATCGAGCTTATCAGGTACAAAATCCTATTTTATTACATCAGTCCATGCAAATTCGGTTATTGGAAAGACATTTTGAGGTTATTACTTTCAATCATATTCCATGAAATCAGAATTCATTGATTGATGCATATGCTAATTACATTTTAGATTGGCATCTCACACACATTTTATAAAGATATACAACACACATATGAAAAACATTTGTAAATAAATTGATAACCAACATCAATATATATATATGTGTGTGTGTGTGTGTGTGTGTGTGTGTGTGTGTAAAATTTCTGTCTGTAGATAGGTCAAGTCTGATCCTCAGATCCCGTCATATACAAAATGTACAAAAATGTGGATCATAGTCCATCAAAATGCCATAGGTCTAAGCTGGACCACCCTGGTCACTAAGACCACCTTGGTCCCCATGATCTCTATGCACTCTGGCTTCCTCAGCCTCCTCGACTTCGACATCCTCTAGCGCATCTATATATACGAGCACTGCTCTAGCCACTCATCTAAAAAGACGTAGCCAAACTGGTGGAAATCCAACTATGAACTCCTGCATGGCTGTAGGGATATGCTCTATCTGTAAGGTCGGCACTCATTGGGTCAGCCTGGCCAGCTTCCCCTCTAGTACCCTGATCAATCCTAGATCCTCACCTACAACAAGACGAACAAACATGCGAGGGTGCCCTTCAGGGAGGACCGGTACAATATCTACATTTTGACACATGAATAGGGTTAAGACTTGTACATATGTATATATCTATCATTTGAAAAATTCATAAAAATTTGAGAATGATAAAAATTAAAAATTACTTACCTAGCTCTCCCCATGCTCCTCCTGGAGGGAGGACAAGGTCGGGGTCACCTCGAAAGTCCATCGCGGCATATGGAAACTGCTCCAGTGCCAGTAGCTGTCATTCCCACCAGGTATAGAAATAATCATCATATACGCTGTGCACTATGTCTCCCCATCTGCTTAGCCTCGGATGACGTGGAGATATGACCTATAGAGGTATGGCAGGGCTCAATGCTGTCACTCTCTCTCGAAGAAGGCCACTAATATGCTTGCATAGACAAAAAAATTCTGTCTTCCTCTCTTGCAATCGGATAGTTTCCTCTTCATGATAGGGACAACTCCCGAGCACCAGTCATAGAGAGAACCATGAGAATAGTCAACTGCCAGCCTCATTTGGTTCCTTGTGGCCAAATGTAAAGAGGAGGATCCTGATATCCTCATGATGGTGCTAGCAAGTACCTGGAGAGTAAAGTCTTGGATATGTCCAACTGGAATGCAGGTTCCTCTCTTTTGAGTACCCGGTGTACAGAACACATCTATATAGTTTTGGACACTTAAGGGGTCCCTGCCCCTACCAGTGCCCTCTAAATTCACTGGTGCCCCTCGTCGTGACAACCCAGTAATGAAATATATGTCTTCAGTGGTAATCTCCAAGGTTTCACCCTATAAATCGAACATCCCCAAGTCATGATCCCAATAATTTACCATGAACTCCAGTATGCGGACATTGGCCTGCATGGGTGATGTGCAAAAGTATTTCAGTAGCCCACTGGTTCACAATGCTTGTATTGTGGGCACACTTTGGAGTGCCGCTTGGTCCGTTATTTCGTGTTCCCTTTCCCTCCATTCCATAACCATTTTTTACCTAGCAAAACCAAGTAATTTGAACCAGTATTTCCATACCAAAATTCAAAAATTTTGACCTATTTTAAACCTTTTATCCTTTGCGCAGCATACGCAACTATCTAATTAGACATGTCGCATACTGTATGCGACTGTCTAATTAGGAAAATTGTGTATGTAACGCGTGTACGCAAGTTTTCCTATAGGCAACCCACGTATGTGCCGTGCTACAGTTTATGATGCTTTTAAAAATTTTATTCAGACTCAAACTTAATAATTGCTTCGATCAAAATGAAGATCTCAGGGTGTAGGCTTACCTGCAACTGGAGGATTTCGATTTCGTTGGTTCAATTGTCCACAATGATCGATCAGAGGTAGAAGCCCAAACTTACTTTTTATGGCTCAAAAGTTCAAATGGTGAGTTTTGTTTGTTTTTTCAACTATTTATAGAAATTATATTTCTTTATGTGGGTCTTTTTCTATAGTTTGAAAATCCAATAAACTAATACCATATTTCTTTATGCTTTGGAACAGGTTTGTCACTTTTACAAAGTGTTGTTGCTCCTATAGGGTGGTTTTGTCATTTCCACTACATTTTGGTATCTTTATTCATTCCACATTAACCTTAGCATTCAACATTTTGCCACAGACTATGGTATTCTAAGCCATTAGTTCCCTATTTTTTACCATTGTTCTTCCGTGGATAGGACCCTTTTTCATGAGTATTCTTCTTATATGCCTATGTCATCCTTTGGTACTCATGCCGCAACTGTTTCAGGTTTAGGGGTATCCTCTTAGCTATTTTTCACGCCAAATAGAGCTTCTTTTGAATCTCTTTTTACAAGCTATCCATTTATAGGACTCCTTGCCCTTATGGAGTTTCTTTAGGCCCAGATCTGACTCCTTCAAAACAAACTTGACTGCTGAGTTAACTCATCCGTTCAATCTCGGTAAGAATATGTGAGCGGGCATCCGCAATGGTGGTAGGTTATCTCTTTCTCGAACCATGCAGAATAATACGAGAAAGGATCACTCTCTTTTCTTTTGAATTGGTAAGAGTATTCTCAGGTATAGGTTTATCACTTTTTTGGACCTGAGGGACTAAATTTATGGAAAAGAAACACTCGGTTTGAGATTAGTTTTCTCTTTTTCATGCTCTGGACCTAAACATGAAAAATATTTCGAGTGTACTTTGTGTCTTTGTCATGCTCGTTAAACACTCAATAACAAAGCAACGAGTTTATTGTTGTAAGCCCCATTTCTCGTAACCAAATGGATCTTTTCGAGTGATCTTACTTTCCTTCACACTCGTAAAACTCAAGCTATTTTATGCTATTCTGGAAGGAGCGTTGGGTAGGTGGTAATTTAACCTTTTTCAGACCTCCCTGACTAAGTACAGAAAAGGTTCACCTTTTCTTCTACGAAAGTTAAGAGAGTTCTTCTGTGGTATGTTTTATACTTTTTCGGCCTCAGGAGACTAAATTGGACGAAAAAGGACCCCCCTGGAGTCTTCTTTTGGAGTTTTCAAACTCTCTAAATGTGAAAACACCAACTGAGCATGTACTAGCTCGGGCTCATTAAATCCACGAATCAGTGACACTATCAAGCATTATTTTCCCGTCTCTTCAAGCTTGTTAAAAAATGAAGAGGGATCTAAGTTTAGTTTCCTGGACTCGTTAAAATTTAACAGGTAAGGTAAGGAAGAAGTTTTCTCTTGTTTTCAGTAATGGCAGCATGTCATCCTTGAACATAGCACTCTTTGCTTTTTTCGATATCCATGTTTCAGTGTCCACTTTTTTTCAGCTATTACTTTGAGTTTTTTTACTCCTCCTCTTGTCCATTATACCTGGGGAATCTGATCATGTCTCCTACATGACAGATAAGTCTAGTTGTTCTATCTATAATTTATACGCTGCCTTGGGTCATCTCTGTGTTGTGCTCATTGTTCAAGGAATCTACCCAATGTCTGATCTATAGCCTGATCCCATCATTGTTATATCTATTATCTATTGTGTCTCCCTTCTTTTGCCCAGTTCCTAGTCACTCTTGTGATCTGTTGGAGGATCTATTTCCTTCCTTATCACATCATGGTTCCATTTCAGTACTTCCTGATGACGAAGACCTAGAGTTTTGACATTTGTACCTCAGGATTCACTTTCATCATTGGTGAGTTACTTTGCTTCAGTTGTGGAGTATCACTTATTGCTTGAAAAACTGTTGAATCCTTTCCATGTTCGACTTCAGCTTACCCTTATTCACATGGTTTGGATTGTATTGGTTCATTGGGATTTTTTATGAAGACCTTAGTTCCTCACCTATGAACTAAGTTGCACAAGATTATGTTCTATTCATCTACACAGCTTCCATATCTTTGAAGACTCATCATTATTGTATATTTGTGGCTTCGATCCACGTTTGTAATATACGTGGTTTGCATACCCGTATCATATGATGTACTCAAATATTGTAAAGGAGCTAGTGTTCCAGTTAATTGAACATAACATCCTTAGATGTACCTTTGTATATGACATTACTATGTATTTGTTTCAGGTACTCTCTCTGCTCCATTGGATTTCTGAGTTCTCTAAAGCTAATGATTATAATGTATTTCAGCCATCGTTTCCCTCCGACCTCACACATTAGGGGGCATCTATTATCCACCTGAATGGCACCTCTCCATCCGAGTGCTAACATCCCTCATGTTGGCACACAAAAGGACATCTATGGATTGAGGGTTGCCCAAAACACAATAGATGGGATTATTATGGACTACATTCATCATCCATCCAGCTGGTTATTCTGACCCTTTAGCTATGTCAATTCATATACACGACTCTCGATATATGCAACTCGTGTGTTATACGTGAGTGTCGGTTGTTGCATGTCGCGTATAGATGTATACGCGGGTTACCCTCATAGAAACTCACGGGTCATACGCGAGTTTCCAGTATTGATACCCGCGTATACATACCTTTGACATTAAAAATAAAAACACACGATGACTTGAGATTAGTTAACTATTTAACCTTAATCTCCTTAACTGTCTCAACCTCCTCAACCTTCGAAACTGCCTTATTTCACCATGTATAAATATAGGCCTTGGGGAGGGTGTTAATTACATACACTTGGAGAGCAAAGTTATGCTGGTGGAGTTTATACAGAAGTCTTTGGAGCAGTGGAACTCAGAATCCTTTGGTTGCAGAGGAGTCCTTGTCTCAGGCGTTGGGTTGTAATATCTACTCTTTCCATTATTGTTAATAAAGAGAATCCTTCTTCCATATGTGTCTTGAATGTATCTCATATATTGTGGTTTGATAAATACTTATGTGTTAGCATTCTATATATGATTTATCTAACCTGTTTATATATATGAATCATCTTGTATTTGGAAGATTGAATCTTGATAGGTGAAGGAGAAGCATCCCTAAAGACTTTGGAGGAGAAGTAGAGCGGAAGAGGATAAGCTAGGATCAACTATCATATATCGGGTGAGTCTTTCCTATCCTCCTATTTCCTTTACTGCACTTTAGAGTCGATTTCCTGCAAGTTTCTTGAGTATGTTGGTAACCCCAAACCTTCGGTTATAAGGTGTTTATTGATGTACAACATTGGTGCACCCTAGAAAAGAAAAGAGTGTAATTCATTTTAATTTAGCGTTGATTTTAGTTGGCTTTATTACTCAAAAAAGGGATATGATCATGCAACTAATGGAGTTATGATGCAACATGAAGTAAAATGCACACCTAACAATCAATGCAAATGCATTGTGTCCATGAAAACAGGGTATGCTACTACGTGAAATGCACAATTCTTCTTCAAATGATGAATGCAATTTTTTTTTTTGTATGAAGTCCTAACTAGTACTCCAAAGCAAATCTAGTGCAAGTACAATGCAAAGATGCAAAATGCAATGCATGATGATAAGCAAATGTTTTTGGATTTTTTGAAATACAAGAGATGCAAAAAGCAAAAGAATAATTCTATGACCGCTAGAACCTGCACGCACACTGAAACAACACTCAAGCAAAGAAATAATGTAAAAGAACTCTAATGCACTAATCTCAAACAAAAAATCGAAAATGCCATGACAAGAACCTTCTTTAAAAAAAAAAATTAATCCTAAAAAAAAACATTTCTGGTCAGAACAGAGGTCTAAACAGACTCAGTCAGTGCCAAAGGAGACTCAACAAATATCAGAATTCACCCAGCAACCAATTAGCCTCCTCAAAAAGGTAAAAACCAGGGCATACATGACTATTCGCACTAAACCTAGGTGTATACGTGGATATCTCGAAGGAACCCACATGTATACGCGACTGTGAGTTAAAAACTTGCATACAGGAAGAAAGGTGCATAAAATCAAGGCAAACAGACAGGATGAGATAGAATTCACACCAATCAGACCCTACCAGACATACATGCCCCCAGACCCGACACAGAAACAAGAGAAAAAGATCAATTCAAATTCATTGAATGCCGATAAAACAACCCCCAAAGGACAACTACTAGGAACTCCCCAATGGAATCGACAATTCTGTTATGGAGAGAAATTCCTATGGCTTGGGGTACAACAACAGATAGCTTGACTCCAGAAATCAATCCTTTCCAATATGCAATAGAAATTAAATGTCTAACACTAAAGGATCAGACCTCGTACCTTATTCCGGATGGTTGAAGTAGATCCCCATTGAGCTTTCCAATCTTCAGCTTGAATTGATATATTACTTCCTCAAAAACAAGTAAACAATACAAGCATTCTATATATCATGGTGTTAGATATATTCTAGCATATATAATCAATAATGTAAAAGCATTTGACATGATCCCATGGATAAAATATTCATTCAAACACACATTATTGGACAGGAAAATATATTTCTATTAATATAAATCAAATATTACAAAGTACAACCTCTGATGGCACGTCTGCGAACCGGAGAAACTGAATCCCCCACTTGGGCCTCCACCACCTCAATCCTCCATCTCTCGATAGCAAGCTCACAAGCAAAAGGCAAGCTTGGGAAGAACACACTAGTGCTCCAAGGGACAAAGGGATGCAAACTCAAGCATAAGTTCTGGAAATAATGGACTATAGTTTCTTTGCTCTCAATTCTCTCTTCTTACCTTCAATGTACCAAGGGGTTCCTTATATAGCTTTCAAAGGGATAATGAAAGGCCGAATCCAAGCGATATCAAGGCATAGGGAAGGCCAGGAGTCAAATGAGTCAGATCCATGTCAAGGAAAACTCCAAAAGGATTTGGATTATGCACACATCCCGATGTATGCGGTTTTGGTGGTCAAACCCGCTTATATACATGCTTATAGGTTTAAAAGTCGTGTGTATCATTTTTTATATGTTTTTAGGGATGATCAAGGAAACATCAAAGGACAAAAAATGGTCCATGGGGTCTAAGGAGTCTGCAGCGGGACAGGGGAAGGCCATACAAAGTGTGATTCACCTGGAGTGGTGAAATCAGCTATAATTCCTCGAATTGGTTCTGTGTTTTACATCCCATAGCATATTAGTTCATTCCTCGAATTTCAAGAATAGGTCTTCCCTTTATCAGGGTTTATGTTAAGGTAGTATTGAGAATATACTACCTTATATTTTGAATTTTCTCTTTCTCTTGCTTCCTCCAAAATCTAGTTTCTTTCTGATAGAACTGCACCACTAGAATGTTTTAACCATCTATGTATGGACATTGGATGCATTCCTTGAGAGTAGTTTTGATTCTTGCTTGTAACTAGCTTTTCTAGTAAGCATAAATTCTGAAATTACCTTTCTATATTATTGCTACAATTTTTTAACAATATGTCTTCTAATTGAGGGGCTACCTCTAACCAACTTGCTTTCCAGCATGCTTAGCATCCATGTACACCTAATGCATTCTTTTAATTAAGGTTTTGGTCTTTTAATTTTATATCACCTTTAGCCATCTTTCTCTTTAGAATGTTTGGCATCCTTGTACACCTAATCCATTCTTTTAATTAAAATTTATGGACTTTTAATTTTAGATGACCTTTAACCATCTTGCTCTCCAACATGCTTAGCATCCATATACATCTTATCCATTCTTCTAGTTAAATTTATTGATATTTAGTTTTATATCACCTTGAACAAGGTCGTGGATTCCATCAATTTTTCAAAGCAGGGAGTCTTGCTAAGCAGCCGGGAGCATTCCAGATAGTCTCACTTAGGACAACGTTAGAAAATTTCAATCCTTTTCTCATTACTTGGCTTAATTGTGGTGAAACATCCTACCGATAACTTCGAACATTTTGGCTATTTCAAGTTTCCATGGTACAATGGGAATTGCCTTTTTTCTTGCTAAAGATATTTAATTGCTGCTAAACTCGAGCTTTAGAGAAGTCGAACATCAACACCTTAATACTTATGGATATTGTTTTTGTAGTGTTGGCATTTTTTTATCAAACTTCATATGGATTTTGTTTCTATGCACTATAAGTTGAGGTTTAGTTGTTATATAATTTCCAATTAAACTATAGAGTACAGGATGATAACAATTAGTGAGCACAGAATTCAGGAAACAAAAGCATTGCCAACTAAAAGTAGACGTCTTAAAGAAAATAACTCAGGTTTATTGTTTGAACATTATTAAATCGCTAGTCATGGACATAAAAGAAGTTCTTGCTAACCTTATCGTATAGCACAAGAAGATAGCTATTTTCAAGCTGCAAAATTTTGAAAGTCTTGACTTGGATGCTGCATATACCATCTCTGCATGATGAATTTACATTAGAAAGAACTTGAACTTGAAACTAGCTCTAGTTTAGCAGATATATTTTTATGAAACTGGTTTAAATCCAGTAGCTCAGTTGCAGTGTGTTTTCACTACGATTCAATCACTAATTCAATTCTTATGGTACTACCATGTAGACAAGTCTCATATTAGAATTCAACTATTGCTCTTTTAAAATTGATATAGATTGTAATCCAGGATGGATCTTTAGGATGTTTCTATTCTAATTACATTATTTACTCACTTTACATTAGCTATGAACTATATTGAAGGTTTGAAAGTGACGATCCTTTATTGTATTCTTTAGGTTATGTGAGGGTTGTGAGCTATTAGAACAGATACTTTCAAGGTATGTGAATTTAGAGTTGCATTTTAATTTTCAAGGCATGTTCTATTGCATGTTTTTCTTTGGGTTTGGGTTCCGTTTCTCTATTCCTTTACTTTAAACATGTTCATTTTTTGGCTTCTAAGGTTTAGATTTGTTGGTGCTAAACTACATTGAAAGTTATGCATATATTTGAATTCCATTTTGTGGTCATTTGTTGGACATTAATAAAATTATCTTATCTAATATGACTGTTCGAAGTAATATGGGGTTATGATAAAACTTGGACGATTCATTTTTATTTTTTTAATTAACTGAATGAATATGTTGCTTCCTGCTTCGATTTTTTATGAAGGAAAGTATTCACAAGATGATGAAAAATCTATTTTCGTTCAAATTTTAAATGTTGTAGCTTTTTTGTCTTTTTTCAGAGTGTGATTCATCGAGATCTCAAGCCATAGGTATCCTCTTACTAATATTTTTTTTACCGTCCTTATTGCAGAAACTATAATATGAGACCTTAAGCCAGAGTGATTCCACACCTAATTTTAATCACCATATTTCGTTAAATTACTAGTGATAATATTTTTTTTAATTACCAATACTTGTTATAGGACTTGGATGAAGATGAATTGCTTAATGCTTCTGTAATTACTCTTATTTACCTCCACCCAATATTTATCAACATTTCTATTTGCTTTACTGGTAAGGAGGCTTTTCTTATCTACCAATTCTTGTTATCAGAGGCTATAGATGAAGCTGAATAAAATCAAGTATCTATTGTTATTGTGTACCTCTACCTTTACTTGATTTTTATTTTCTACAAAGCAATAGATTGATTCTGTGATGATGCCCATTTACACACTGAAAAATAGGATTTATGATATGCAAAATACAAAGTGTTAGTATTCTGTGGATGATATTATAGTTTTGTATTTATCTTTAACATTTCCAAGAAAATATAAATGGTGAATAAGACCTCTAGCCTAAAGTATCCTAGACCTAATCTTTATCACCATATCTGCATAAACTACCGGTAATGAGACTTTTTCCTAATTGCCAATTCTTGTTGTCAGAGGCCTTAGATGGACATGTATTGCAGTCATGCATCTGTAATACTGTATCTACTTCCACCTCTATTTGTCTTTATTTGATTTAAGGCAACTGATTGATTCCCTGATAATGGCTACTTACTTGGAAAATGGGATTCGTGATATGTGAAGTAGTGTTCACATTTTGTGATGAATATTAATATTTTAGTCAGTTTGGAAGTTTTCTAGTGGAAAGGTTGTGGCCTTAGCTCACCTTCAATTGCTTGGTATTTTTCATTTAAAAAATTATTTTGACGTGTACACATACTGACTTAGAAAACAAACATGTATTGCGGTAACAAAATTTCATGTTCACTAGCAAGGATGAACATGTGGATTTGAAGGCTATAGATTTTGGCTTGTCAGACTTTGTTAAGCCAGGTGTATTTCACATGGCATATTGGTAGCTAATTTGAGAAATTTCTTTACGTATCAACAATAAAAAATTATCTGTTCGTGAAGCTAATAGTACTCGCATTTGACTTTGGGTATATGTGCATATGAAATATTAAATGATATTGTAGGTAGTGCATCCTATGTTGCACCAAAAGTTCTTCACAGGTCTTATGGTACAGAGATTTGTGGAGCATTGGTGTCATTATATACATCCTTATTTGTGGTCACCGAACTTTCTGGGCTTGAACCAAGTCTAGTATTTTTCAAGATGTTTTGAAGGATGATCCAAGTTTTGAGGAAGCTCCTTGGCCCGCTATGTATTCTGAAGCAAATTCCTTTGTCAAACGTTTGCTTAACAACGATATGCGTAAAAGAATGACTTTCTTTCAGGATTTCAGTGAGTAGTGCACTTTTCAATAAGCTCCCATTTTGTTGAGTTTTGTCTTTATAAATATATTGTAATTTAGTTCTAACTCCGTTTGACATTCTACATCCCATCCCTGAATAAAAATTCTCACAATTTCAAGATTCCTTTGGACATTCTAATCTATCAGCTTGTGAGGGCATTTCTATGTGCATCAAATATTCAAAGAGCAGAGCACTGAATGTACTTCTCTTTCATGTTTGAAGAGTGTAATAATAATGTTTTCTTTGTAAGTTACTAAGTAGTTCTATTCTGAAATTTTCTGAGGTCTAGAGTTTCCATGTCCATTTCCTTTATCTATACTAGATAGCCCTCCATTTGGTTAATGGATGATTAGAAGTGAGGTGTGAATGCATGCATTTTAGAATTAGAATATTAGAAAGAAGTTTTTTTTTGAACTTATGACTAAAATGGGTCTATAATCAATTCGCCACAAGCACAACTAGAAGAAAGGAAATAATTAAAAGAGTCCCTTTTAGTGGTACTTAAGAGTTCTGATCGCATTTTTTTACTAGGGGAAAGCATTATTAAGTCTTTGTGACACCACATAGACCGCCACTTGTTTGATGGTTGATTATGACTTATAAGCGGGTGTCAATGAATGAACTATGATAGAATCATCAATTTTGAATTTAATACTTTATGACTATAATCACTCTATGTTTGCAGGAGTTTTGGTAAGCGAGTTGCGCAGTGTCGCGACTGCTACGCAAGCTCACGCGGTACTGCGCAAGGCCAGATCAGCGTGATGGGTGAAAGAATAACCATTTTTTAAATTTTATATATTATTTGACCAAGTTTTATCACAATAGGTCATTAGCAGCTATAAGTTAGTTAGAAGTGGACCCTCAATGTAAAGGCGCAAGCCTATTTATAGAACTAGTATTGCAATTGAATCGATAAGATAGTAGCATGAGAACGATCCGAGAGAATTGGCATTGTCTGGAGCATGACTATCGCATGAGGTCTAGTGCGATCTGGTTTTTGAAGAATTTCCTGTCGTATCTATGATCTATCTGGGTTTTTCCTGATTTATTTAGTGTCCTGTTGTGGAGAAGAATTGTGTGTTTTAGATCCTTTGTGTAAGATTAATATGATATGACAGTTGTTGCACAACTCATATCTGTTATTTCTGCTGCGATCTAATCTGTTATGATTTTTCTATGATCTAGATCTATTATGATCTATTATGATGTCACTAGGAGTTATTCCTTTTCTACTATATTGATGTTGATACGATTTGTTTTGCTATGATTCGAGATGTTTTATGAATGATTCTGTGGTACCAACGATACTGTGACAAATCTATGATGCAATCTGTAGTTCTGGAAATTAATTAATGTCAACTACATAGCTCTGAATCCAATAGTCATGTTGTCTCCCAGTCAGATCCCCATATCCTCCTTCCTCACTACTGGAAACTCAATTTCGACAGACCTCCCTTGAACATCTCGGGTGAGACTTCGTCCGCTCTGCGGATGTTGCTAGGCAGGGTAAAACCTGTCTAGACAAGTGCTTAGGGAGATAACCTTGGTTGGGCGTCAATAGAATGAGAACCCCTTTTGACAAGGATTTGTTGGTGGGTTTCTCTAACAAATGCTTCTATTGCTGAGACCAAGTTGCAATTGAAAGGAGGATATGGTTTGGCATCCGACTTGACTGGAGGTCGAGGGGTGGTTCGATCTAAAGCTGCTAGAATTTGCTAAAGCCAAAAATTAGAATCTGAAACTGTCGATGAACCATTAGATGGATAGATATATCCACGATGGTCCTCACAAATGGTTCTTCTATGAGTTTTCTATCCTCTTGCATGAGTGGCTGGCGAAATTCATTCTTAAGAGAAAAAACTTCCAAGGAGGAGAGTCGACATCTTGGACTCCGGAGCTAATCCAGGAATTATAAGAAACAGACAATAAGGAATAGTGGGTTGTTGAGGTGTGGTTGAATAGCATCCTGGATGGCTACATTACCAAGTTTGCTGTTGATACCAATAAGTCATTCAGTGAAGCATAAAGGGAGTTTTTCAGCGGACCACGAGGTATATTCTTGCTATCTTTGCAGCTCGCAATTAAACAACTGGTCTGCAAAAAATGTATTCTGAAGATAGACCAAGAGGAGTGGAACTCTGGTGTGCAGAGCTTGTCGACACCACGATGGAAGGGGGGAGACGCATGGGAAGGTAAGGGGTATATAGGCATGAGTTCTGGTGAGAATGTAAAGGTCATTGAGGAAACAAGTGGTTGTACAAGGGGAGGAGCAAGGTTTCAAGAGAAGAGGCACAGGACGAGAGAAGGTCCTACTGTGATCGAAGTGCGATTCCATGAGGACCAACCACATGAGACAAAGAGACCTTTTAGTGATAATGAGGATGAATAGGCCAAGGCTACACCTGAAAGGACAACAGGATCAAACCCCAGCAGTAACGTGTCCACACCTCTGTGCACTACTCCACCACCAAGAATACATGTGCATTATACGTTGACTTGTCAAATGTGTCAGTAGTAGTCCAACAGTAGAATACCAGTAGGAGGAAGAAGGTCTAGAATGTTGGGCGACGAGATGAAGCTTCCAATGTTTCATGGAAACAGTACTGATGACACAAATAAATATTGGTTCCTGTGTGAGGCGATATGGACCACCCGATAGACTGTAGATGATGATGTTAAGAAAATCCGGCTAGAAACCACCCTTAGGGGGTGTGCACTAGAGTGGTTCATGAGATTCACATGCATTCCTCAGGGAGGTACTATGAAAACATTGGATGAGATCCATATGGGGCTATTCAAAGAATTCAAGAAGCCAAAGTCTGAGGCTCAGTACATTACCGAGTTGAAATAAATCAAGCAGCTCCCCAATGAGACAATTTAGGATTTTGATCAACAGTTTAAGACGTTGATGGCTTGAGTCAACAATGATGTCTAGAAAAAGGAGTGGTTCATCGTCGTGCTTGTCCCACATATCAGACAACCACTAATGCAGAAAAATATTGTGACACAGAGTGAGGCTCTGGAAACTGTGATGAAATTGGAGGCATCACTGGTAGGAGAAACTGAGGTTGGGATGAACCAGATTCAAGCATAGTTGGCCAATTTGACACTCCAACTGCAAGATATCAAGAAGGCCAAGGAAGATCATGACAACCTTTGGTGCACCCAGTGTCATGAAGGAGGACATACCAAAGATACATGTCCAACGTTTCGAAACTATTTGCTTTCAGGAGCTCCGAATCCATTGATTTGCGTTGGTATAACATGATGACGCATATGTTAGGTCTATGGGCATCGACATGAGAACTGCGAATATATGCAAAAGATGGTTACCAAGATAGAGAATATGTACTATACATTTTGTCAGTCAGTAGGACATGACGATTAAAAATACCAAGATTACGATTTACTCCAGGAAAGGACATATGATTCATACTTTGTGAAAGGCAAGGACCCCTGGGAAATGCAAGTGCAGCCACAGATGGTACAACAAGCAATGCATGTGCAGTATACACTGCCACCCCAGATGTATTTTGTCCTGCTGCAACCATAGCAATAGTTTATCCCATCGCAACTGCAACCACAGGTTGTGCCATGACCATATTATAATCAGGTACCATTCATTCATCCTCAGCAACAATATGTTCAAGTTTCACACTATGTACAGCAGCAGCCAAACCCACCGCAGCAGCAGATGGCCCAGCCTCAATTTCAACAAGGAGGAGTCCAAGGTGGATTCAAAGGATGAGGAGGAGGCTTCGGTCGAGGAGGAGGAAGAGATCGTGAATCAATCTAGTGTTATACCTGTGGAGTATTCAGGAACTATCAGAGGGAGTGCCCTTATGCGTAGTGTTCATACTATGTAGTCAGTGAGAATAATGTCAAAAATTGCCCTCAGTTGATTACAAAATGGTAGGTTGGAAACATTCTGCAGTTGCAAAATGTACAAAATCAGAATCAGCCTATGTTCCAAGTACAAAACGAATTGATAATGTAGAATCAGATCCCACCATAGGCTCAAACTCAGAACCCGCCCCAGACTTAGAATCAGCCGATGAATCAAAACCCACCATTGAACTTGAATCAAGGATCAACGGTTGCAATGATTCACGTAGAACCACGAATGAAGGCTGTTGATGTTGGGATTGTCACTCATGCTGGTGCAACAACTGGAGATGATGGACCGCGTCAGTAAGTTCAGCTCACTGGCAAGAAAAATGTAGCATTCGATATTGCGATGGAGAAAGATACCTTCTTTGGGGAAAAGCATGCAATTAGGAGAAATATGGGTAAGCTTATAATTATTGACATGCCATTTTCTTTCGATCCATCTACAAAGGCAGGACCATCACGGTAGCATGGTACCTTGCGGCAATTCTTTGAAAGTTGTATATCGCTAGCAAGGGACCCTGATGCCCTTGTTGAGCTAGAGATGTTATTGTACCACCTGGATAATGCAGTGAACTACTTGCAAAAGAGGAAGACAGGTAAAGAGATGAGGATGAATATCCAGATTGGAGATTATGAGGTTGAATCAGTTATTCTGGATCTTGGATCAGATGTAAACATTCTAACCAAGCAGACTTGGAAATTGATGGGGAATCCCACATCGGGATGGTCATCGGTGCAGTTGCAACTAGCCAACTAGGCAAAGGTTCATTCCATTAGTCGTGTCTCAAACTTGGTTGTCGACATTGAAGGCATGAAAATGTATGCTGACTTTGATGTGATAGAAGTAGTCAAAGATGGTGGTTCCTATCCTGCACTACTAGGGATTGGATGGGATAATGATAGCATGGTGGCTATCAAATTCCAAAAATGAGTTATGACGTTTGAAAACTAGGATATCAGGGTCATTTCTCTTATGGACCCTCATGACGGAATTCGGTATATTGAAGCTCTGAAGGATGACGTTGGTAGAAGTTGGGATCACGCTTATAACATCTATGAAGACTATATCCATCCTACGATCGATGGAGAACTTGGATGGCGCAGCCCAAGTTCCACGTCCTCTAACTCTAATGATGCTTTGGAAAATTGGAAGAATAGGTTGCATAAAGTATCATTCAAGAAATGCAGGTTGATTACACAGTCTCTCTGGCATGTTGCAACTGAGATTATTGAGTTGCCAATTTATGAAGGGCTGCCAGCGTTACCCAAGTTCCTTAGAGAATTCAAAGAGAAAGTGTTTGAACCACAAAGGATATTGGCCCTAGACATTGGGATGAAGGCTACTCAGGCTCAATGGTGGGAAACACACAAGCAGACGATCCATGACTAGGGATAGTGCTAGAGATTGATGTTGGTGTGTTTCGGCAATTCAGAGATCTATCATGCTGGGAGATATGATGGGAGAAACGATCCCACCAGTCATTTGATCAAGTGTCAGACCTTATGGGCATCGCAACCTAGAGATGAATGGGTCCATGCTTTTGTTCACACTTTGGAAGAGATGCCGAGATCGTGGTATGCAGTAGCATAGTTGTGTAGAATTATCATCACTTGGGAGGAGTTGTCTGTTTTCTTTGTGCAGACATTTAGTTTCCATGATTCCAACCCAGAGGTATGTAATTCTTTACAAATAATCCGTGACGTAGTACTAAAGGTAATCCCTGTCGCATACCCAGTTGATCCACATGCTCACTGCTCCATCCAATCCATGATGACATGCTACAACCTGTCTAGGGAACTTGAAGATGATGATGAGTTGTGGAATGTTAATATTCTAGAGTCTGAAGGAAGCTACGATGTCACAAACCTAGACATACCGATGGACTTGATGAGTCAGCCGCTGAGGATACGAAAAGTCAACATTGGATTGGCAGAGAACCGAAAGTTTTCCAATGTTGGGGACTACTGGGATGAGGAGACCATGACCAAAATCACAGACCTGCTACATGAATTCTAGGACCTTTTTTTGACATGTTTTTCAGAGATGAAGGGGATTTTAGGAGACCCTGGAAAGATGAAAATCCTATTGAAACCAAATGCCAAACCTGTGCAACAGAGGCCATATCGACTGAATCCACGATATAAGGACCATGTGAAGGCTGAGATAGACTAGATGCTGGATGCTAGCATCATCAAGCCTGTAGAAGAATCAGAGTGGAAAATCCCTATGGTGGTCCAGGATAAAAAGACCAGTGAAATCCGCATTTGTGTCGACCTAAGAAAGTTGAATGATGCATGCATGCATGATCCATTCCTGACCCCATTTGCAGATGAAGTTCTTGAAGGAGTAGGCGTCCAGGAGATGTATTCATTCATGGATGGTTTTTCGGGGTACCACGAGATCTGGATTGCAAAGGAGGATCGCAATAAGACCACCTTTGTCACTGAATGGGGCTGTTTTCAATATAGAGTCATGCCTTTTGGGCTGAAGAATGCACCGACAGTATTTTCTCGAGTAGTTATCGATGTATTTAAAGACTTTATTCAAAAGTTCCTGCAGGTGTATATGGATGATTGGACTATCTATGGACTAACTAGGGACCATCTCAACAACTTGTGACTGATGCTAGAAAGGTGTCGACAACATCAGATTGCATTAAAATCTAAGAAGTGCATTTTCTGTGCACCATTTGGAATGCTACTTGGGCACATAGTGTGCAAGGAAGGTTTGTTGGTTGATCTGACAAAGATCGCACTAATACTCAGTTTACTGCCACCAACGAATGTGGATATGCTTCAGGAAACATTGGGGCATATGGGATACTATTGTAAGTTTATCAAAGGATATGCTACGATTACTTCCCCCATGGAGAAACTACTGAAAAAGGATGCAGCATATGAATGGAATCAGGAATGTCAAGGAAGTTTTGACACATTGAAGGCCAAGATGGCCTCTGCGCATATACTGATTTTCCCAGATTGGAATAAGGAGTTCCATGTGCATGTTGATGCCTCTTCTATTGCACTGGGGTTTGTTCTTGTGCAACCAAGAGAGGGCGACTTGGATCACCCAATCGCATATGCCAGAAGAAAGTTGTCATCTATTGAACAAAATTATACAATGAAAAAAAGGGAAGGCTTGGCGATGGTTTATGCCTTGAAAAGGTTCACGCACTATTTGTTGGGTGGACATTTCAAGATTTTCACTGATCATCCTGCTTTGCAATACCTAGTCAATAAGCCTTTGTTTGGGGGGGAAGATCTGTCGATGGCTAATACTCTTCTAGGAGTTTGATTTTGAAATAGTTGTGAATCCAGGATGATTGAACGCTGGTTTGGATCATCTGTCTCGCATTGAGAATGGTGAAGAACCAACCAATATTGATAACATATTTCTAGATGCACAATTGTTTCGTGTTGACATCATAGATGATCGCTATGCAGCAATTATTCATTTTTTGGGCACTAGTGTCGCCCCGGAGGACATGTCCACTAGCCAAAAGAAGCAGTTGGTAGTAAAGACTTATGATTTCTAACTCATTTTTGGGCAGTTATATAAGATTGGACCAGATGAAATCTTGTGATGGTGTATTTTAACACATGAGCAGGGTCCCATTTTAGAAGAATCACATGCAGGAATTGCAAGAGGCCACTATGGATGATTGGATACTGCGCGAAAGGTGTTGCACGTTGGACTATGGTGGCCTACATTGCATAATGATGCCACATAATATGCGAGGTGCTGTGATGTCTGCCAACATGTCGATAAACCATCACGGTGAGATGAGATGCCGCAGGTAACTCTCCAACCTTTTGATAAGTGGGCTGTGGACTTTGTGGGTCCTATTAATCCACCAGGGAAGAGGATTGGTGCATGATACATTATTATTGCAACTAACTATCTAAAAAGGTGGGAGCAAGCTACATCAATAGTATATTGTACCACTGCAACAGCAACACGGTTCATCTTTGAATACATCGTGACACGGTTTGGGTGTCCCTGGATTTTGATGAGTGACTAGGGAAGTCACTTCATTAACCAAACTGTGAAAGCACTAACTGAGGAGTTGTAGGTGCAACATAAGAGGAGTACACCATACCATTCACAGGAGAATGGGACTGTCGAAGCATTCAAAAAAATCTTGGAAACAACATTGACTAAGGTATGTAATGCTAACTGCGATGACTGGGACTTGAAAATTCCTGCATTGCTATGGGCCTATCGCACTGCTTTAAAACGGATGATATGGCATACACCATTCAAGATGGTCTATGGGAAATAGGCAGTCATGCCCATGGAATGCATTGTTCCTAGTCTGCACATTTCCATGACAATGGGAATGGATGATGCAGAAGCATTAGAAGAGCGCATTTCCCAATTGATCCAACTTGAAGAAGACCACTTTATTGTTGGCTTCCACCAGCAGGTTGCAAAGGATCGATAGAAGGCATGGCATGATCGCCGCATTAAGAAAAAACAGTTTATGGAAGGGGATTTGGTGTTGTTATACGACAATAAGTTCATAAATCATCCAGGTAAGTTACAAATACACTGGTTAGGTCTGTATCTTGTTCATTCCATTACTTCTAGAGGTGCAGTTCAGTTACAGCAATTAGATGGCGCAGTATTGCCGACGCTCGTCAATGGGAGTTGCTTGAATCCCTATAGGATAGGGCCAGAGCTGTGCACTTCTTAAGGAGCTGTAAAAAAAATTGAATATTTTGTTTCAGAGCAACAACATGAGCTCAAGGGAAGAGGCTGCGCAAGGTTATAGTTTGTAGCGATGGTCGGTCGACCACTTGCGATAGTGGCAGGGATGTGGGTTGGTCAAATAAAGTAATAAATGTAGGTAGTTAGACTCATTAGCTGGCAGTGCTTGCTGAAGTGAAGCACATTAATGGCTAATCCGACCGTTAAGAGGAGTAGGCTTACCAACGAATTTGGCCTCATTACTACTAGATTTAGTCATAATGGTGATCGTAGATTTGGCAATGATGAGTTTGAATTAGAAGTGGCTATAAAAAACATGCAGGACATGGGAGGATGGAATTGTTTAGTTGAGCGAGTAGAGTGAGAGTTGCAGAGTTGGGTTGAGAGCTTTCGAGTGAGTTGCAGAGTAGAAGGTTAGAGTTGTTGGGTGCACTATAAGGTTTGGGTGTGAGGCATGCTGAGCGACCTCAACGCCATTGATATTTCTAGTGAACAAGAGTCCCCTATTCAGCCCATGAATTTCGAATAAGAATTCATGAGCATGTCGGTTGGCTCATCATCTATCCCCAAGCAGAAGCGACAGGCTCAGAAGCCTAGTCCCATGCTGCCGCAAAAGAGGCAAAACTGCACGCCAGCGAGAGTGCAAGGAGAATGAACTGCACAGACTGGGCCGTTGAGCTCAGGAGATGTGGAGTCTACAGTGACTAGGGGCATCTATGTTCATGATATTTTGGGGTAGGTTTCTCCTATACATCGATGAGCAAATCCGAGGTAGCGGATGAAGAATAAAAAATATCTCCCGAAACTGCCGCCACTGCCAGAAGGGATGAAGTGCTTAGTCCACATCATCCCTTCCTTAATCAGGTTGAAATTTAAATACCATGACTTGCTCTTACTCAAAGATGTCTGACATGATCCTTATGAGTCATTCCTGATGGGGCTTGGTGGCCCAATTAAGCAGATTCCTCAACCTTGGGCAAGTGGGTTAGACAAATCTGGATTGTTGGGGTTCATCAATATGCCTCATTTTGGGCAACTGAATGAATCCCATGCATGTGTTAAGAAAATTTTGGCCTATTTTCATGGGGGGATGCTTTGGTTGAATATGCCCATCCCTCTTACAGTATATTTAATCGTGAGCATCAAAGGCTTGCCGAAGGTCGGGGAAGATCCGATGTAGTATATCTGCAGGAGGGATACTGACAAAAATCTTGCTAAGGAGCTGAAGGAGCACTTTGGATTATAGCATGATGGTCGTGCTTATCGAATTGATAGAATCAACTCACAAGCGGTGTGCATCGATGCAAGGATTCTAGCGAGTGAGGTCATTTGGGGAAATCGACCAATCCAATGTAGCTCGGGTGTTGTCACATGCACCCAGAAGTGTGTTGAGGGAGTGCAGATGAATTGGTCTTTGTTTTTGCTAAACTAGTTTCTAGAAGATGCTCTTACTACTCAGGATGGGTGGCCATTTTTATATAGTTAGTTGTTGATCCTTATTTCCCTCGTCGCCTGGATGGAACTTGAAGACTACCAAACAATGGCGGTTGATGTGATGAAGGTGCGTTAAGGTGCATGATATAAAAAATTATGGTGGGTTGAAGAGCTCAGTCGATAGGTGGAATGTTCCATTCACTTTTGGGTCTATTGGGAGGCATTGCAAGTTGCCGTTGTCACCATTCCTTGAGTACCTCCTTGTGTAGCGGCCAAGTATCAGCGTCTAATTCGGTTCGACATCGGGCCCCATTCTATTTATATTCAGGAACGACGGGACCTCGTCTGACAGTGGCTACCTTTGGCTTACAAAGTCATGATGGAAGAATTGGATGCTATTGTTCAAGATTTGTCGATTGAATGGTGCAACTTGGTGAGTTAGGAGGAACTGTCTAAGGAGCCACCACCTAATGCCCCAGAAGAGCCTGCCCAGAAGGAGCTGAGTATTCACAACTCTAACAATGAGTCATCGATGGACCTGGAGGCTGAAGCATAGCGCATGTGGGAAGAGACTCACACCAAATGTCACCAAGAATATGATGTAGGCAGTTTTATCCGGTCAGGGATGGAAGACCAACTACAATGGCTTATCAAAGCAGTCACTGGATCCTTTGCGACTACGACATAGGTGATTCGAGAGTCGAACCATGAGGAATTTGGTGTGGTAAGAGATAGATTAAATTCCATTTTTGATATTGTTTCAAGGAAGACATCTATGAGACCTATGATGCAGGAAATCCCGTCGATCAGCACTAAGCCTTGGGATAGGAACATGCAAGTTCCCCCAACTGCGATCGACGTGGGAAATCAGGAAGTACACCATTTGCTACGACCGATCTAGAGTGTGGCTTTGGATCTGAACAAGTTATCTGCTATGGCATTGGTAAAGTTGTAGCACATTTTCATCCTAGAATTGGTGGACTGATAGAAAGAACTAACCGAGGGATATGGCCAGTCACAAAGCATAGTTGAGAAGCTGCAGAAAGAAGTAGAGGAGTTGCATCAGGTCCAGGTGCTTTTGGTGGAAGATAGATGCCTTGAAGGTGACGCAGGCTGAGATACAGCGAAAGGCTACTGAGGAGATTACTGAGATAAATAAGGTGCAACACCACCTGATTATTGAAGAAGTGCAGCTATGTGCCAGATGCAGTGAAGTCGAGCAAGCTATTTCTAAGGCCTGCGAGCACATTTTTGAGAGCACGGTTGAGCTCACCCCAGTCGATAAGGCCAAGTGATTGGGGAAAACTATTATCCAACTCTAGGATACCAACCTGATGCTCAATGCCCTTGTCCAACTTACGACGCCGCTAGAGTAGGTTTCCGAAATGAAGGATTCCATTAAACAAATCATGACTTAGTTTGAAACCACGGAGCAAGAGGCTAGGACCATTATGGAGGCGACAACACAGTTTTGGCAGAGCATTGTCCAAGATGAGCAGCTTGATCAGCTGAATACACAAGTGCAAGAAGATGAAGGTCAACTGACGATCTTGAAGATGTCACTGCGGGCAATGCCACTAATGGTACAGATCACACGGGTTGAGGAATTGAAGGATATTCAGCAGCAAGCTTCCCGTGCTAAGGAACGCCAACAAAAGCGTCATGCTCAGCTGGATGAATTTCAAGAAATTGGTGGACAGTCGACTGTTAAAGCAATTGCCACGCTGCAGGTGGTGCAGGAGAATCAAAAGATGGTCGACTAGAAGGCTAGAGAAGAGAACCTGATGTAGCAGGATTTGAATAATTGTCAGAGTGTTGCCAATAAATTCCAGCTTCAGGTTCATGAGATTGAATAGCAGTTCAAAGATTTCAAGGCGTAGATGTCAGCACATACCCTGTCAACCCAACGTGGCTCGAGGACGAGCGACAATACTATGTTGGGGGCCTATTAGCAGGTGTTTTGTAAGTGAGTTGCATAGCATCACGGTCACTACGCAAGATCATGTGGTACCACGCAAGGCTAGATCAATGTGATGGGCGATAGAATAACCATTTTGAATATTTTATATATTATTTGACCAAGTTTTGTCAAAATAGGTCACTAGCAGTTATAAGTTAGTTAGAAGTGGACCCTCAATGTAAAGGCGCAAGCCTATTTATAGAACTAGTTTTGCAATCAAATCAACAGGATAGTAGCATGAGCACGATCTGAGAGAATTGGCATTGTCTGGAGCATGACTATCGCATGAGGTCTAGTGCGATCTAGTTTTTAAATAATTTCCTATCGTATCTGTGATCTATCTGGGTTTTTCCTGATGCATTCAGCCTCCTGTTGTGTGTTTTGGATCCTTTGCATAAGATTAATATGATATGATAGTTGTTGCACAAATCTTATCTGTTATTCCTACTGCAATCTAATCTGTTATGATGCTACGATCTGTTTTGTTATGATTTTTCTATGATCTAGATCTATTATGATCCGTTATGATGTCACTGTGAGTTATTCCTTTTTTTCTATATCAATGTTGATGTGATCTATTTTTCTATGAGTCGAGATGTTTTATGAATGATGCTGCGGTACCAGTGATACTATGACAAATGTATGATGCAATTTGTAGTTATGGAAATGAATTAATGTCAACTGCATATATTTGAATCCAATAGTCATGTTGTCTCCCCACCAGATCCCCATATCCTCTATCCTCATTACTGGAAACTTGATTCCAACAGCTCTCCCTTGAACATCTCGGGAGAGACTTCGTCTGCTCTGCGGATGTTGCTAGGCAGGGTAAAACCTGTTTGGGCCAGTGCTCATGGAGATCGCACTGGTTGGGCATTGAAAGAGTGAGAACCCCTATCGACGAGGCTTTGTTGTTGGGTTTCTCCAACACTCTATACTTAATTTCAACACAAGCACAACCACAAGAAAGGAAAAAAATATCTTTTCAAGGGTCTGATTTTTTATGGCACTTTGAACTAATACCACTCTCTTTTGTTTCCCAGTGGTAGGATGCTCTTTCTTGGAAGCAATTCATTTTACACCCTAACTGAAACCTATTATTAATTTAGGATTTTTAATGTCTCCAACCGTAACTGCATATGTTTTATGGGATATAGTAGAGAAGTTAGTGACCTAGTGATTTCCTCAATGATGCATTTTAAAATTTTTAAACAATGCTTCACCTGAATTATGACATACTTTCTAATGAACTTGAAAATTTTTATTTATTGGAATAAAGTTGTTGGGAGCTAAGGTAGACATAGATGAATGTAAGGTTTATTAATTTTTCCCCTTGTAACCCAAAATATTTCACCTTCTGTGGACAGAAGCTATTCCTCTCATCTGAATGGTTTATATCTAGAACAAATGAGTGAACGACAAAGGATGAAGACCTTACCTGGATGTCATAGACACTTGGAATGCTACTTCGATAGTGAACCTGTGTACCTGCAAAAATTTCAAACATGCAAACACATCAAAGCTACCAGAAAATCATCTACTTATCCATCTTAGTGACTAAGGAATCTAACAACATGTACATACGAAATCAAAACAACAGTAATGTGGGACGAAAATCAGCTTTGCATTAAATATGTATGGAGAAGCTTACAACCATTTCCTTAGTGTCAACAAGCATCTCCATGAGACAAACAATTCATCCCCATAAGCTCCAACTTTGCTCTATATTCTCTCCAATGGCTTGGGCTAAGTGGTCAATCCAACAGCATAATAATACCTCTATAGTTCAACCCTCAACTAGGGACATGAGGTTGTATTTATAAGGCTCAATTGATAGGAATAGTTGAGATAATTGTGGATGAGGTGGCCTCTAAAATCCTATTATGGGGGATCTCGAGCTCAACTGACCCATAATGATAGGGATAAGGGAGCACACGAGGCTCATGATTTAGAAGCCTCGCGAAACTTCTCTTTTTCCCATTTTACCCAGGGTACCTCTTTTCTTCTCTTATGACAGAGCAGTTTATATGAGAAACACTTATGGACCAAAGACCACAGGTGGTGGCATCGCTTATGGAAAATAGGATATAGGCAGTGAGAACAAGGTACCGCTCATGGGTCACAGGGAAAACGCGGTGCTAAGTTTTTTCATGTAGAATTGACAAACATCATAGGTTTCCACTCTAAGTGCTAGTATTAAGGGAAAACATGTAATTGAAAGGTCTTATCACATGGTGGTGATAGGATTTGGGTATAACAGAATGCCCCCCAAAGTGTGAGACTTAGAGGGATACGATAAACAAGAGCTTTGAGAGAACAATTTGTCACTTCGAGGTGAAAATGTTAGCTTGATCGGAGCATGTCGTCAAGTACACATCTGTAGTAGATCAATATTTTTTACTCAAAGACACAAGTAACCAAATAATGGTTGCAGACCAATACAAGGAATATCCATGGGAGGAATAAACAAGCATGGCTACTAGAATACAGCGTAGATCCATGTGTTAGAGGACTCAAACTTGGACATAGCTACCAGACATACAATGTATATATATTTCATACAGACGCAAATTTGAGCATAGCCACGACCATACAAATGTGGATTCATGCTAGATATACAAAACTCCATCGCAACCTGGGGAAAAGTAATGAGCACTTAAACAAATACCCAGGGTCTTCATCTCATCTTCCACAAAGTATGATTCTATCCATGTGATTACAATGATATAAAGTCAAACATGGTATAAATGACTTGATTACCGGCCAATGATGTGAACCGTTAACAAGTGCGAGGGAGATCACCACTGATGTCAATGATTCCAAAGGTACCCTAGTACAATCTACTAAGTGTGAATAGATGTCCTAATGTTGAACACCCAGTCGATTCTATCGATCAAAGGTCAATGATGTGAACCTATGTCGAGAGTGAGAAAATCTATCATTAAGGCGTATAGATCTCAAGGTACTAAGTGTTTGCATCTAATACTATTTCTCAGATGATGAGCTGATGTCAACGGGAAAAGTCTCATTGCAGGAGGGCCATGATGAGGCCCACATCGATGACACAAAACTCATAACATAGTTCTGGAATGATGTAAATGTAGTAACCATGGGACTTACTCAAAATTATTGACACAGAGACTGTTTTGACTGCAAAGGGAAAACTTCTTCAACTTCCCTTTGAACATCGGGTGGCACGACAAAAGACTTGGCAGCATGACTAAACCAAACAAACACACAGTGTGACAGTGGACAATGCATTCTTTGGAAAGACTCAAAGGAGTGGCATGACTCATGAGAGTGGATCGTCACAAAGATCAATTAAAAACCCAATTGACTGAAATGATATGCAAACAAGTTCCATGTTCAAAGGATGTGGAGGAGGATAAGGGCTAGAGTCATCGCGTTACGTGTTGGCCGAGGCGCGGCGATGCGATAAGGGCCCTTATCGCATTGCCGCACCTTAGCCAACACATAACTCCCTCCTACACTAGATCCTCAACCGCAGCGCACCACAGCTCCTCTGCTGGTGCGATATCGCCTCCCTGCGGTATCCTACCGCTGCGACTCAGCATACTTAGTGCTACTTGTGTCCGACTTACGGGACTCAACATACAAGGCTGTTACTCCGCGACTCTTAACTATAAGAATTGAAACATAGACAAACTCTTATACATAATACTTAAAGACTTCAACTTGCATTTATCTCCTATAGTGCTGCAACTGGATAACGCACTCATACATTAAACTATAAGCAAGGTTCAAGTAAGAAATGACATATGCAACAAATAAACACAACACATGAATCAATCACATAACCCTCGATTTTAACATGGTTCACCTCCAGGATGGAAGTTATGTCCACAGAACTGTGTTTCTATTATAGCTCATGGGAAGTAAACACAGTTCTGCTGCACCGCATATGCAGCTCGAGATCTTATGGGTAACTTTGCACACAGCCTGGATCCCTTCTCTCTTATATCTCTTTTCTTCTCTATATTGCACCTACTACAATATACTCTTCCCTCTCTGTCGATCCCTGTGGATCGTTACATGCATTCTCTATGAGCCAGCTACTGGTTACAGTAAGATAACTACAGCTAAGAATAGAACCAGAGCTTGGCTTCTATACAATTGACCAACTATTGTCTAACCCTTTACAATCATCCAACCAGCTAACCCTTTACAATACAAAAATACATCCCTTTATAGGCGGCCCGAAAGTCTCGCCATTACAACACTGTGGGCCTGTCCCAACAGTAACCCAAAACCCTAACTAGTGACAGTCGACATATTTGTACTTGAGGTAGCTGCTTTCTGTCACACCACAGCTCTCTGCAGTCTTCCATGCTTCCTGGCGCTGATCATGGGTACTATGCACCGCTTCCCGTCTTCTGTCCTTCGTCTTCAATACCCTAGCCCCATTGCTCCTTTTCCTTTATGAGGGTAGCTGAGCCCTCCTATCTTCCCTGCTGCCTTCAATGCAGTGGTTGAGCTCTCTCGTCTCAGCCGCTACCTTCAATGCAGTGGTTGAGCTCTCTCTTCTTGGACGCTCAGGTACCGTCGTCTCCCTTGACTTCTCTGTCTCAACAGTCATGGTTTCTGGCTCCGCTTTGCAGCTAGAAACATGATACGGCATCATAGCTTTACCTTATCTCCTCTTCTCTGCCAAAAATGTCTATCCGCCAAAATGGCAGCTTCTCCTGTAGCTGCGGGACCCTGCTCCAACAGTCCCCTAACACTTACTTGTGGCTCGTCCCTGAGCCACTACCAGCGAGCTTCTCCTATTGTAGCTTCTCCTTGGCTTCCTATGAAGTGCGGTGAAGCTTGTCCCGAAGTCCTGCGACTTCATTCTGCATAGCCTCAACACGCTCTTGTGCCGAGTCAAGCATGGCTTGACTAATACTGGAGTCCTCTGCTACATCAATTTCATTTCTGGTGGTAGTGAACTCCCCAACTTTCTGTTCAACCGCATCTACTAGCTCTGTGATTTGTTCCTGATATGGTTGAAGCAAGTCATTGATGTGTATCTCCTTTGCTCTCAACCGCTGCGCTTCTTGCTGCAAATGGTTCATCTCCATTGTCTTTCTCATCTTCTGAAGAGCTGCTAAGCTCTTGATTTCTTCCTTCATTGCTGTTGTGGTATTCTCTATCTGCTGAATACTTTGCTGGATTTCTACTTTCTCGGGAGGCTCATCTAACTCCGACCATGTGTTCATCACATCATCTAGCACTGACATGCATCGTCTATGCGAGATTTCATCTACGCAGAAGTGAGTCGAAAGGCCTCTACTCTGGCTTCTTTGTCTGCCTGGGGGGTGCCCGGTGGTCTAGCCTCAAGCTCAGCAATCTGCACTCTGTGGTCTTCCTCCATTTTGGCCACTGGCTCAGGATGAAGTAAGCCACCCTTTCCTTTTCTTGTGGCTGCTTATACTATGCACATTCATCGGCTGGAAGGAGCTGCCCTATACCCAGTTTCAACAGATAGCAAGTGGCGTGCCCAGAGGCGTGCGCTATGCCAACTTATGGGAGAGCAGCAGCCCAGCAAAGAAAAAGGTTAATATGATAGTATTCTATGAATACTATAAGCTGTTGAATAAAATAATCCAAGAGACACCATGGATCAACACAGAGACTGTGGACATATATGATAACCAGCTTAATTTTATGGCAGACAGCCATAGAATCTATTTGAGGCCAAAAAGGTCGAGAAGGGATGATTGGGATAATGGTTGGTTTAGGATCACAGTGAGGGATGTTGAAGATTTTTTCAATGACTTTGATGATGAGTGGAAGAAAGAATTCGAAGATACCACACCATTACCATCAGATACTGCCCAGACAAACCCATTAGACAAAGGCAAAGACAAAGTGGGGACCCAGATGCAAGAAACAGCAGAAGTGCCACTACCAGGCGAAAAGAGGAAAAATCCACAGGAAGTGTCATCAGAGGCATAGAAGACAAATAACGGAGAAGAAGAGATGCCAGAGGCGCAGAAGAAGAAAAAGCACAAAGTCATAAAACCACCTTTGAAGACCGCATTGACAGATGATGATTATGAACTCATTGCAACAAGAATGCATGACACGTTCAAGGACTCATTTGAGGCGATGAAAAGATCGCAGGCAAAGATACAGAGTGTGGTAGAAAAGCAGCTTCTGGACTTAAAAGCAATTACTGAGAAGACTTCCATGATACAGGTTCCACCGGTAAAGGCGACCGCAGGAGAAAGTTCAACACAGTCGATTTCCCGCGAGGAAATCTTAGCAAAGGATCACATTAATATAGTCTTGATACCACCAGGGAGCATCCGATTCCCTGCTTCAATGATGGACGTACCGAAGAAAATTAGGCAACCTGTCAAGGTTAACCTCACCCAGTTTCACATTGATCAGTTATAGATGATCCAGCAGCAGCTAAGCACATAGCTCAGAGCTAGAGAGCTCGCGACTTATAAGCAGAACACACAGTTGAAACAGAAGAATGTAGCACTTGCCACCAGCTTTCAGAAGAAGATAGATGAGTTAAGAACATACGAAGAAAGAGATCAGGAACTCTCTCAAGTCCTACAGAGCATCACATTGGAGCTCCCCCAATGTAACATTGAGTTTGCCTTACCCCTCCCACAGAAGGTAAGACGAATGGCAGATAGAGCAAAGGATCTAGAAGAAATAGTGGCCAAAATGGAGGAAGACCACAGAGCGCAGATTACTGAGCTTGAGGCTAGACCATCGGGAACCCCCCAGGCAGACAAAGAAGCTAGAGTAGAGGCCTTTCAACTCACTTCCGCGCAGATGAAATCTCGCATAGACGATGCACTGTCAGTGCTAGCTGATGCGACAAACACATGGTCGAAGTTAGATGAGCCTCCCGAGAAAGTAGAAATCTAGCAAAGTATTCAGCAGATAGAGAATACCATAGTAGCAATGAAGGAAGAAATCAAGAGCTTAGCAGCTCTTCAGAAGATGAGAAAGACGACGGAGATGAACCGTTTGTAGCAGGAAGCGCAGCAGTTGAGAGCAAAGGAGATACACATCAATGACCTGCTTTAACCATATCAAGAACAAATCACAGAGCTAGTCGATGTGGTTGAACAGAAATTTGGGGAGTTCACTGCCACCAGAAATGAAATTGATGTAGCAGAGGACTCCAGTATTAGTCAATCCATTCTTGACTCAGCACAAGAGTGTGTCGAGGCTATGCAGAACGAAGTCGCAGGACTTCAGGACAAGCTTCACCGCACTTCGCAGGAAGCCAAGGAGAAGCTACAATAGGAGAAGCCCGCTGGTAGTGGCTCGGGGACGAGCCACAAGTAAGTGTTAGGGGACTATTGGAGCAGAGTCCTGTAGCTATAGGAGAAGCTGCTATTTTGGCGGATAGACAGTTTTGGTGACAACGAGGAGATAAGGTAAAGCTACGACACCGTAGCATGTTTCTAGCTGTAGAGCGGAGCCGAAAACCGTGACTGTTGGGACAAAGAAGTCAAGGGAGACAACAGTACCTGAGCGGCCAAGAAGAGATAGCTCAACCACTGCATTGAAGGCAGCGGTCGAGAAGAGAGAGCTCAACCACTGCATTGAAGGTAGTGGGGGAAGATAGGAGGGCTCAGCTACCCTCATAAAGGAAAAGGAGGAATGGGGCCGAGGTATTGAAGACGAAGGACAGAAGACGGGAAGCGGTGCACAGTACCCATGATCAGCGCTGGGAAGCATGGAAGACTACAGAGAGCTGTGGTGTGACAGAAAGTGGCTACCTCAAGTACAAATATGCCGACTGTCACTAGTTAAGGTTTTGGGTTACTATTGGGACAGGCCCACAGTGTTGTAATGGTAAGACCTTCGGGCCGCCTATAAAGGGATGTATTTTTGTATTGTAAAGGGTTAGTCAGTTGGATGATTGTAAAGGGTTAGACAATAGTTGGTCAGTTGTATAGAAGCCAAGCTCTAGTTCTGTTCTTAGCTGTAGTTATCTTACTATAACTAGTAGATGGCTCATAGAACATGCATGTAATGATTCGCAGGGATTGACAGAGAGGGAAGAGTATATTTTAAGAGGTGCAATATAGAGAAGAGAAGAGATATAAGAGAGAAGGGCTCCAGGCTGTGTGCAGAGTTACCCAGAAGATCTCGAGCTGCATATGCAGTGCAGTAGAACTGTGTTTACTTCCACTGAGCTATAATAGAAACACAGTTTTGTGGACGTAACTTCCATCTTGGAGGTGAACCACGTTAAAATCGAGGGTTATGTGATTGATTCATATGTTGTGTTTATTTGTTGCATTTGTCATTTCTTACTTGAACCTTGCTTACAGTTTAATTTATGAGTGTGTTATCCAGTTGCAGCACTATAGGAGATAAATGCAAGTTGAAGTCTTTAAGAATTCTGTATAAGAGTTTGTCTATGTTTAAATTATTATAGTTAAGAGTCACAGAGTAACAGCCTTGTATGTTGAGTCCCGTAAGTCAGACACAAGTAGCACTAACTACACTGAGCCGCAGTGGTAGGCTATCGTAGGGATGCGATATTGCACCAGTAGAGGAGTTGTGGTGCGCTGCAGTTGAGGATCTAGCGTACGAGGGAGTTACGTGTTGGTCGAGGCATGGCGATGCGATAAGGGCTAGATTCATCACGAGTAAGAGGAAATTATGCGTCGCAGAGAGAGATATCTCGCAGGCTAGAAGAGCTGCGAGACACACAGGCTACCCTAGAACCTGGTCGAATACACTTGAGTCTTTGGACAACCCATTAGAGTCACTTCGGGTGAGACTTCAGGCTGCTCTGCGGTCTGTTACTGAAAGGGCCAGTGAGCTAGGGGTGTTGTTGGTTAAATACAGTAAACCCGGGTCTGCCCATGCAAGACAACACCAGTCATTTCCATTATTTAGTTTAATCCGTACCTTACCCTTTCCAACAATTTTACATGGTTCATCATCCCGCAATAATACATGCCCAAAATCACCTTGAACATAATCATAAAAGAATTTCTTATGGGGTGTAGCATGACATGAAGCCCCTGAATCTGCTACCCAGTAATCACTACTATTATCTAATGCAAGAATCAAAGCATCTTGTAACACATCACCTGCTACATTTGCTTCCTGGGTAGTCTCTTGCTGCCTCTCACCTTTCATCTTTGGTGCTCTGCAGTCTTTCTTTAGATGTCCTTTCTTATCGCAGTTCCAGCATTCTATTTTTCTGAATATGGACTTGGATCTTCCCTTTTTAGACTTGCTGCAATTTCCTAGGCTCCTTCCTCTCTCTTTTTGTCTCCCTCTACTCTCCATGGTCAACACATTACCTGATGTCTCACCTGTGCTTTTCCTTCACATTTCCTCGCTAAGAATAACACTAACAACATCATCAAACTTAAGAGTGCTTGAACTAGGGACAGATTTAATTATAGCCATGACCAAGCTATTCCATCTTTCTGGAAATGAGCACAAGATTAGAAGAGCCCTAACCTCATCATCAAAGTTCACTTTTACAGAACTTAACTGACTGGTAAGTGTATTAAACTCATTTAAATGGTCAGCAATAGATCCGCTTTTCGACATCTTCATATTAAATAAACGCTTCATTAAAAATACCTTGTTAGAAGACGAGGGTTTTTCGTAGAGCTTATTCAATGCGCTCATCACACCCTCTGTTGTTATTTCTTTCGAAATATTGAAGGCCACCGATGAAGCCAGGCACAACCGTATTGTTCCTAGTGCCTTTCTATCAAGAACCTCCCATTCTTCATCCTTCATAGCCGCTGGCTATTTTGCTTTTCTGCCCAATGGCAGGTACAGATCTTTCTGGTACAGATAGTCCTCCATTTGCATCTTCCATAACTGATAGTTTTGGCCGTTAAATTTATCGACCCTAAACTTTCCTTCTTCCACCATTTCTCCCACTCGAACTAGGAACCCTTCTTTCCTGTGAGTTTACAAACCAAATAGACCTTTTGTCTTTGATAACAATTGTTAGAAAAAAACAGGACCCTAGAACAATAACAATTATACAGTTAAATCAATAAACAAGATGCAAAAACACATTAAACATTACAGAGAGACACATATATAACGTGGTTCACCCAAATGATGGACTACGTCCACAAACAAATTTGCCAGTCCTTTTATTTCAGTCCAGAAAGATGAAGGGATACGCCCTACAGCAAAACCGCTGCACTTCCTCTTCACGCTCTCACAGTCTCTCTTCCAGCACAATACAATGCCCACATCTAGTACCATACAATACTCACATCCAGTACCATACATTACTCACATCCAGTACAATTATCCAGTACAATTACAATGGAGCCTCCTCAAGCCTTATAAAGGCTTAATCACATGCAATACCATGGGACAATACCATGGGCTACAACAAACCATGTGCCCAAACCATGTGCTAGACCTAACCAACTTTGACTCAATCCCAAGTCAAGGTTAACACATGCAATACCATGGGACAATACCATGGGCTACAACAAACCATGTGCCCAAACCATGTGCTAGACCTAACCACCTTTGACTCGATCTCAAGTCAAGGTTAACCCTAACACTTGGCCACATAATGAATTGACCATCTATGAATGCAACCCTCATGCCTTTTGCATTGATGATGATATGGATAGAATATTATTCTTTAATCCTGGTACAAATAGAACATCCTTCATTGTCATAGACTTTCCAGAGTCTAGTTTGTAGGAGGATTCACCACTACCTTTTATGGGATATTGGTAGTCATCCCCAAGTTTCACCTTATAGGGTGAATTATGTTCAGATAGTTTCTCAAAGGATTCTTTGAAACATGTCATGTGTTTGGAAGCCCTGCTGTCAATAAGCCAATCTTTGCTTCCATGAGTGACACTTCCTGTGAGAGTGGAAATCAGAACATATTCATCTTCACTTGAAGAGTCTTCACTTTCTTGCTTTACTCTCTTCCTTGGAGGATCATTCTCCTCAGCAATGTGAACATGATGTTTTCTTTTGGAGTTCTTCTTCTTCTTGGATCCATTCTTATTCATGGGACAGTTTCTAACAAAGTGTCCTATTTCATCACATGTGAAACATCTGAGTTTGGATGAACCTTTCTAATGAGAATGCTTACCTTGGTGATGATGCTTTTCCCTTCTTCCTTCATTTGAGTGTACTGTGAGAGCTTTATCTTCATTTCCCATATTTTCTTCTCAAGCTGCTATCCAAGCTTCTTCTTGAGAGCATTCTTCCCACCAACTTCTTTCTAGCACAGATTCCTTGGATGAAAGAATCCCATGACCTAGGGAGGCCATTTAATGTTGTCATCACAATTTCTGCATTCTCCACTTCTTCATCTACAACTTCTAGTTGTTCTTTGATCTAGGAGACCCTTGTGAAGTATAAATGGATGGTCTCCTCATTCTGGATCTTGACATTCTTCAACTAGTTCCTTAGAGTCATATTCCGATTGATGTTCTTCCCTTCAAACAGTTTGGTTAGGGCGTCAAACATGGCTTTAGGTGTCTTCAGGGAGGATACCTATGGAATAAGGTGATCCTTGATAGAATCTACAATAATCCTCTTTTCCATAACCAACTTATTCTTATGTAAGGCCTTGGCCTAATCTCCCTCTTGAACTGGAACCTCTTCCTGGATATAGGAGTCCAACTCATTTTCTTCCAGGACCAGGGAGATCCTATACTTCCAAACTTGGAAGTTATCATCTCCCTCAAGCTTTTCATCAAGCTTGGTATGATGAGACATCTTAACTGAGAACCTCAAATGGAAATACAAGAGATTTAGATCTTACCAGGTCAAGATGTTGGATCTGGATTTGAAGTTGAAATCCTACAGTACTAGTTCAGGAGCAGATTAGGGTTTTTCTTTTCTGGAGTTCTATCCAATGAAATTCTTTGAAATTGATCCCTAACTTTGATTTTGGGGAGGAGATCAATCCAGGCTTGGGCTCACTGAAAAATTCCACTTCTGTGAAAAGCCCTAATTTCCGGAAAGAGTGTCGGGTCCAAAACTGAAGAACCTCAGAATTGGATTCTACTTCGACAGAAAGATGCACCCTATGGAGGAGAGTTATTCCACCCTACTTTTTCTGAAAAAAATATGGAGAGACATCTACAAAATAGGAATCCCTAGTTCCCACAGCTGCACAGTGTCTTCTTCTCAAGTTAGCTCTGATTCCATGTTAGTTTTTCAACATTAAGCTAGCATATCATTAGGATCTTTAAACTGAGAGAACAACAAGCACAGCAATCAAACACAAGAGACAATGAACACAGTGTTTTTCCTCGGGGAAACCATAAATGGAGAAAACCCCGCAAATTCCTCTAAGATAGAATCAGCACCAAAGTGAAACCCAAAAAAATTGAGGCAATCTTCCGACAACAGTAAGCTCTTTCCTTTTTCCCCGGTGTCTTTCTTTTCCTCAACTATGCACTACACTTGAGTGTGTATGGTATGTGTTCTAAATAGAGAGTCCAGCTCTCTATTTATACTAATCCTGACATGACTAAAACCCTACTAGGGCCGACCTCACTAGGAGAGTCTAATAACCCTAGTGCCCCGGAACTACGTGGACTTTAACCCTTAGACAATAAGAGGGTTACCCACAATGACTTGACATGACTTGTTTACATTATTGATTCTCCCGATCGAAACATCAGGGCATGATATGACACAAGAAATTCCTGAAATAAACATCTGGTTACAATAGATGAAAAATACAAGTGAATACATTCCAAAGTTACAATTACATTAACAGGATTAAGGGTAAACATGTGACTCAAAGGTCTTATCACATGGTGGTGACAGGATTTGGGTATAACACCCCTAGTTACCAAACTAGGTTGAGTTTACTAGGAATTGACGATTTGACTAGACTAGACCCCTAAACTGGGTCGGTTTGGTTCAGAACCAACCAGACTGGGCCAGAATGAGTATAATTGTTTAGACATGGGTTGATCCAATCAATTCTAGAAAAAATTGGCTAGGTTTGACAGGACAAACTATGGTTGTAACTTGTTTCATACATGAGGTTGTACTAATCTTACGGTCATTCACATGGATGATGCTGAAACAACTTGAGAGGATTGTTGAGCAAAGCTAGGAGGCCCAAGAGCCATTATTTTTGGAGGATGAATTAATGTGGTTGTAGCAAACCACTAATGTAGGGAAAGGGTGAGCTGGAAGGCCTCTAGTTTTCACTCATCCTAGGTTGTTATATTATTATGTTTTATCATATTTTGTCATATGATTTCAAACTGGACTCTTGACATTGTACAGATTGAACATTTTCAATTTTCAAACTTGACTATTGACATTGTAATTATTAGGAAAATTTCTTTGAGTTTTTTGTGAGTTTCTGAAGTTTACATTTACTTGAAATATGCCAATAAAACTTTGTATGCCAAAGCTCCCTTTGTGAGATCTGAATTTAGTATAAAATATCAGCTATACTGTCATGGTTTCCTCCATTTACTGCAGGGATCTCTTACAGATGGGATAGTTTTCGACTCAAGATTAGAGAGGTGTGATCAAATAGATTTTGAAATTGGCAGTGGTCAAGTAATCAAAGGTTAGCTCTTGGGTTTTATAGTTTATAATTTTATACATGTAATTACTAATAAATATTGGGTTTCCATATATATATATATATATATATATATATATATATATA
>LPNX011151314.1:1508803-1548348 GCA_001517045.1 Pseudotsuga menziesii
AAGTTTATTAACTATTGTGTAGATGCAGGTATTCAGATGCAGCATTCTATCCCCTACACACCACAGCACAATGGTGTTGCTGAGAGGAAGAACAGATCACTGAAGGAGATGGCAACATGCATGATGGAGGCCAAAACTTTGCCACCAAAGTATTAGGCTGAAGCTATCAACTGTGCAACCTATATTCAGAATAGGGTGCCTCACAAACAGTTGGATGGCATGACTCCTTTCGAAGCATGGAGTGGGCACAAGCCAGATGTGACCCATTTCAGGATTTTTGGCTCAAAGGCATGGGATAGAATCCCGACAGAGAAGAGGAAGGCTTTGCAGCCCCAAAGCCAAGAGTGTCCTTTTGTGGGATACTCCAAAGATTCAAAAGGGTACAAGTTGATAAACTTGAGCACAAACAAAGCCTTTATTGAAAGGTGTGTTCAGTTTGAAGAAGAACCCCTTGCAGATGTGGAAATTGGTGAAGCCTCTTCACCACCTGAACCTCAAGAAGTAAGTAAAAAGTTTGTTGAACATGCTGATTCTGATTTGTCTGATGGAGATGAGTTTATTGCAGACCCAAACAGCCCCACAAGGCCTAAATGGGCAGCCAAGACACTACATGCAGCAGGATAGTTAGATGGGGATCCCAATGACCCAAGGAGGACTAGATCTCAATTTGAGAGTGGTCTGTGCATGAAGGATCATGAGTTTGCTGAAAGATGTTATTTGATGGTGGAGTCTGATCCTCAAACATATGAAGAAGCAGCAGGAGATCCAATATGGCAAGCTGCCATGAATGAGGAGTTCAACTCGCTACAGAAGAGCAACACATGGGAGCTAGTGGATTTTCCTCCAGGGAGAAAACTAGTACAGTGTAAGTGGGTCTATAAGACAAAATTTGATGCTGATGGTTCACCACTGAAGTACAATGCTATATTGGTAGCTAAAGGCTACTCACAAGTTCATGACATTGATTACAATGAGACTTTTTCCCCAGTGGAAAAGATGGATTCAATCAGGCTAGCTCTAGCCATTCCAGCATCAAGGCAATGGGAGGTACATCACATGGATGTAAAATGTGCCTTTCTGAATGGTGATGTCACTGAGGAGATATATATGCAGCAGCCCCAAGGTTTTTCTACTGACCATTCTCTTGTGTGCAGGTTGAGAAAGTCATTGTATGGGCTAAAGCAAGCCCCCAGGGCTTGGTATGCCAAGATAGATAGCTTCTTGCTATCTCTGAATTTTGTTCAGTGCAAATCAGATTCAAATGTCTATCTGAAGGTAATTAATGGTTCATTAATGATCATTGTGTTGTATGTTTATGACCTCCTCATTACAGGAAGCTCACAGGCTGAGATTGCTTCCCTAAAAGGAGCTATGAACCAAGCCTTCTCCATGACAGATTTGGGGCTCTTAAGTCAATTTTTGGGGCTTGAGATTGCTCAAACCAAAGATGGAATCAAGGTGCACCAGTCCAAATATGCCTTGGATTTTCTGATAAAATTCAAAATGCAAGATTGCAAAGCAAGCAAAACTCCTTTCCTTTCAGGAGTGAAGCTGGAGGAAGATGATTCTCCACCGATGGTAAACAACACTTTGTATAGATAGTTGATTGGATGTTTATTGTATTTGACACATACTCAACCTAATATTTTTTATGCAGTCAGTGTTTCTTCTAGATTCATGGATCAGCCCCATGAGATCCATTGGAAAGCAGCCAAGAGGATCCTTAGCTTTGTTCAGGGAACAAGGACACATGGGATTTTCTATAAAGCCAATTCTGACCTTGAGTTAATTGGTTTTACTGACAGTGATTGGGCAGGTGATAGCACAGACAGGAATTCCACTTCAGGTTATGTGTTCATGCTTGCAGAAGGGCCAATCAGCTGGTCAAGCAAGAAATAGAGTGCCATTGCACTCTCATCTACAGAAGCTGAGTACAGAGGAGTTGTCAATGCAGCAACTCAGTGTTTATGGTTGCAGGGTTTACTTGGAGAGCGTGGTTTCAAACCTGAGTACTCAACTACCATCTATTGTGATAACTAGAGTACCATTCGAATCTGCAAAGATCCATTTCAGAAGCAGAGAACCAGACACATTGAGATTCACATGCACTACATCAGAGAGCTTGTGCATGATGGCACCATTCACCTACTCTTCTGTTCATCTTCAGAACAAGTAGCTGATATCTTCACCAAAGCATTTTGTGAGAAGACCTTTAGCAATCTCAAATCACTGCTGGGGATTGCTGATCATGCTGTCAAAGCATGAGTAGAGACAAGATTCTACAATTTTGTTTTAAAGTCCATGTTTAAGGGAGGATTTTCCCAACTTGGTTTTGCCTCTTTCCTTGTTTCATATGGACTTGCAGTATGTAAAAGGGTGACTAAGCCTTGTTGCTAGGCCCTATATTTTGATTTATTACTCATAAATTCAGGCTTAATGGGTGGTGTTAGAATAATCAACCCATAGTATTTACCCACTTAGACATTAATTCATTTATTTTTGTCTTATTTGCCTAGTCCATGAGTCCCACCATGTGCAAGTTACTAATTGCCTATCCATAGAGGTCAAACTTGCCATATTTGACTCATGTAGCACTTGGGAAAGCCTTAGGAATCAAATCTGCATTATTCCTGGCCTCCTAGGTGCCTATCTGCTTTTTCTGCTTTATTCCCTGCTTTTTCAGTGTTTTAAGGCACATAGGAAAGCAAGACTAGGTGAGGTGAATCAACTTTGTTGACTCTTCCTCCTCCACTCTTTCCTCCATGCAAAAGCATGTATGAGCTACCATTCCACCACTCATTAACTTTCCCATGCGCCCTTGCCAATTCGTGAGCCTCATGATAGATTTGGGATCAGCTTTTTACACCTATGGGGGATTTGCCTATTTTGGGTAAGCCTGCTTTATGCTAGCTTTGGATGCCTCCTTATGCATTCTACCTATTGATGTATTCTATATATTCAGCAACCTATGTTATTATAGTGTTGGCTATTGTACACTGAGTTAATATAATTTTGTGTTACAGCTCCATTTTCAGTCTCCATTGTTGACAATTTTGCATGATCAATTGTAATTTGTTGTGAGTGAAATTAATCTATTGCTGGTCAGAATTTCTACATTAAGGAAAGAGACCTTAAAAACACTCCTGCTTAAAGTAATCCAAGATAAATCTATAGAGATATTAAATATGATGGGAACATGTGATGTATTTCAATTACCATAAGATGATATTTATGAACTATGTAGACGGTATTCAAGAGGAAACTTCAAGACCGGTAAGAGTTCTAAAGAACTTCCCTCTCCATTATTGAAATTTGCTGCAAAAGTAGGAGCTTTAGGAGATGAAATCGGTAGTTTATTTGAAAATTCTAATGTTGATATCAATGGTTCACTAAATTCAGAATTCGGTGTTTTGCAGGTTAAGGAAAAACATGAGTAATTTGAAGAAACAATTTTCCCTTGGTGTGATCCGAATTTATGTGTGAAGAAAATGAAAGAACAAATACAAAATCATAATCACAAATATTTTTCAAAGGTAATAGAGATGCAGTCAACACATATTCTATTAAATGGCAGTAATAGAATTGACTAATACAATAGCTAGAATGGTGGTAGCTATCTCTGAGAAGAGATGTAATTGCTATGCTCATCTATGAAAATATTAATACAAAATGAGGCCAAAGGGGCATATTTATAATAAGGATGAGGGTGAGAACCCCAAAAGTCCAAAAAAATAACACTAGAAGATGAACTGTCATAAAGTTTGTGGCCCCAAGGTGGTAAGTTGAACAGTCAACTTTTTGAGGTCATAAATTTGCATACGATCTCTGATTTGGGTGCTTGATAGCTCATTGGAAATATCTATCCAAGATTTAAAAATTTCAAATGTGGCCAAATGCATGCTGACAGCATCCATTAGGCCACCGGAATTTCCAAAAAATGTTGTTTAGAGCCTCAAAACAACCCCGGAAGTTTGGTACCCGAAAAACTATAGAAAAATAACTAGGAAACTGCCACAATGGACAATTTTTTTGAGCTAGTAGGTGGGTGGCCACCAATCTCCATCTGGATCAATTCCCCCTCCTTAGGAAGAAATGGTCTCCATTGTGTCAAATCTCATATCATATCTCGAACTATGTGTTTATTTGATCTCCTGGTGTGACATTTCCTTAAGTGAAGAGGCTTATTTTCTTTGGCATCCCGAGAGGGCTATAATTTCTGTGGGGATTTTTTTTTTGGAGGAGCACCTTGAATGTGTGGAATTGCATCATAGAGGTACTCATATGGATGAGGAAACACTGACTCTATTTTCTTCTTTTGTTTGATGAGCATAGATACCTAGTGCTGATGGTGTGGACGTGATCTGATTTTCTCCTTCAGACACAATTATGAAGAGGAATAATTTTTTGATGTGGGAGCTTATATTCATACCTTACGAGACTATGTTAGGTGCTACTGTCTTTGGTATCCGATAGAGTTTTCCTCTCAAAGTAATAATGAAACTGTGAGGTCGTGCATCATATACAACATGGCTCTTCCACATTTATGGATGTCCTAAAAGAACATCATAGACTTCAAGTGGGGCCACATCACACAGTACCTCATATTTGAAATGCTTGATTCCATATGGTAGGAGGAATTGTTGAGTAATGTGGATACCTTGTCCTTGGCTTAGCCAACCAATGTTATAGGGTTGCAGTTGTGGTGTTGTCCGAGACCAAGTTCTGTGGACTTCTGTTGAGACCAAGTTATTTTGGATCTCTGTAGAAATAATAGATCAATGCTATGTGAAATGATGCTAAAAAGAAGCACAGGAAATATATCTTGCTACTAAGAATTCTCACAAGCATACACAGGAAAAATAGAGAGAAGAAAAGAGACCGAATCACATGAATGAAGAGATGAATATTGGTGTGTATCCTTCCATTGAATAATGATGAATAATAGTGCACATAAATATTACATCCCTCATAGGAAAATCGAATTGTATGGAAAAAACTCATAAAGCTCAAAAAGGCTGACTTACCAAAATATAGCAAAACCCCCATAGGTGGATAAAGCACTTACTAAATCTATCAAGGACCTCACAAGTTGGAAAAAGAATGAGTGAGTTGTCAAGGAGATGGAAATAACATGATAATTGTATAAAATGGATAAAAACTAATGGAGGATGGGTTGGAAACAAAAGCTCCCAGTTTCCTAGTTGACTAGCTTTTATCTTATCCATAGAAAAGCAGGAAAAGCAGAAAAAGAAGATAAAGCAGAATCTGCTGTAAAGTCCTGTATACTAATTCTGGATGGTCAAAAGGTGGTCAAGATCAACCTATAATTGGAAATAAATCATTCCTAGGATATAGATGGCATGTATTGACTTTAAGGTGCAAGTGGATGCCAACTAATTAAGCTAGTGGGTGAATAATTAATCAAATAATGATTAATTATTTTATCCTAAGTTATGAGTGGGTTTAATATATTCCAACACCCCCCTATAAGTCTGACTTTATGATCGTATGAAAAAAAAATATGGATACATATGGATGCATATAGGGCCCAGCAACAAGGCTATGGTCACCCTTTAACAATTATTATGTCCAGAAAAGTGAGGAAACAGGCAAAACCACATGGGGAAAATCCTCCCTCAAGATAGGACAAGGCATAGATTTTGAAATGTGTCTTCAACATATCTTCATATTCACTTAATGAACCAACTGAACTGCTTCTGGATGAAGGACTTGTTGAAGAAATCATGAACTCCATGATCATGCGCTGGAGTGTAGAACCTGCAAGAAGGAAGAGGAGAGACTCTGTGTATCTCATCAACTGATGAAGTAGGAGCATTATCTGAATGCTTCTTTCTGCTCTAAAAATATGATATGCAAACATAATCTATAATGCAAAAGAGATCTGTGCATACTCCTTCCCAAAGAGTATGAAAAATTAAGGCAATTTATTTCACACCCAATTCCCTGAATAGCTGCAAAATTGTGATGTGGATCACATGTCAATCTTCCAATATGACGTAGCACCTGTATAGATCTGATATGAGGCTAATAAAAATCTGATATATCAGAAATAATAACATATGGAATAGCAAGGGAAAATGCTTCAATGGCTCCATGAGGATATAGGGCTAGACTAGGAAAATTATGAGCAACTGGGGAAAACTGATAGGTGTAAAAATATGAATGATGGATGGGAATAAGATCTGAACTATAATCTTTTAGAACACATCCAAACATGTTTAATATCATTCCATATATTACTAAGGTCATGGATAACTAGCCACCTAAAGTTAGGAAAGACTCCAAATCATGTAAGATAAATATCACTGCATAAGAGACCAATGAGGAATCAGCTAGTGAGCTTGGGATTTGTATAGTCTTTCGATTATTCAGAGGTATGTTGGATAGTATGGATGGTGGTATTATATGTGTATCAACCTGCAAATATTATTTTAAATCAGAATCCAAAGGATCACATATAAGCATATCAATAGACTCATGGGAATACACTGGTAATGAATCCTCTATATGAAAGGAGGAAAGAACGAGATGTTCACAATCTTCAAGAAGGATCCGAGTATTGATTCCAAGAACAAATAAGGATATGCTGAATCACGTGAGATCAATTAAGGTAATTGGTATGACACAAATAAGGCTTGATGTGGCTAAGCAAACATCCTGTAAGTCACTAGGTTGCGCACCATCAATGAGAGAGGTATGCAAGAGGTGTAAAGAATCTTGCACATAGATCTCAGAATCTAAGATAGGAGATTGAGAGAACAATGAATGGGTTATAGGATCATAATAAATATCAGCAATAGCTCCATATGTTACTTCTTTTTCATCATTGGTATCAGAAGAAGAAAAATCACCTTCAAGAGACACAGAAAAAGATGGCTTCTCAATATTTGCTTCTTGATTGAAGGAGGAAGCATTCGAATGAAAGAGGGTAGTAGAAACATGAACTATATGAGAAAAGTATTTGTCATGATCAACTTCATCAGATAATGTATAGGCCAAGTAATATTGAGAAAGAGAACAAGAGGAGATGCTAGGTTCGCTCCATGCTTCATCTTCAATTTCTTGCAAACCAAAAGCTTTGTCTAGAATTTTCCAAAGCTCAAATGGAAATTGAGCAGAATCTATGAGATGATATATATTTGGAGACATTCCCAAACACATAATTCCATAAGCTCTATCACAATTATTTATCCAATCAATCTTCTCTTCATAAGACTCAGGTTCACTCAATGCACCAATGGAGACATCAAAGAGACATTGCCTCTTCAATTATGCCCTCATCTTTGGCTTCCAATAAGAATAATTGAAAGGATATAGTAGAGGAACTTTTGAATCCATATTGAAGTTGTTTATATGCTCTAGTAGATACTCTCTGCAACCTGCAAAACAAACTAGGAGAAAATCTTGTAAGCTAGACAAGCTCTTCTTCAGAGAGGGATAGGAGACTGGAAGCGCTCCTCAACTCTGTAGAAATTGATCAAACTTGCTTCTCTGATACCATGTAGAAATAATAGATCAATTCTATGTGCAATGATGCTAAAAATAAGAACAGGAAATAGATCTTGCTACTAAGAATTCTCACAAGCATACACAGGAAAAACAGAGAGAAGAAAAGATACCGAATCACATGAATGAAGAGATGAATATTGGTGTGTATCCTTCCATTGAATAACGATGAATAATAGTGTACATAAATAGTACATCCATCATAGGAAAATCGAATTTTATGGAAAAAACTCATAAATCTCAAAAAGGTTGACTTACCAAAATATAGCAAAACCCCCATAGGTGGATAAAGCACTTACTAAATCTATCAAGGACCTCACGAGTTGGAAAATCATGAGTGATTTTTCAAGGAGATGGAAATAACATTCTAATCCTATAAAATGGAGAAAAACTAATGGAGGATGGGTTGGAAACAAAAGCTCCCAGTTTCCTAGTTGACTAGCTTTTATCTTATCCAAAGAAAAGCAGGAAAAGCAGAAAAAGCAGAATAAAGCAGAATCTACTGTAAAGTCTTGTATACTAATTATGGATGGTCAAAATGTCATCAAGATCAACCCAAAATTGGAAATAAATCATTCCTAGGATATAGATGGCATGTATTGACTTTAAGGTGCAAGTGGATGCCAACTAATTAAGCTAGTGGGTGAATATTTAATCAAATAATGATTAATTATTTTATCCTAAATTATGAGTGGGTTTTGTTAAATTTTCATATCCTTAGCTAAGAAATCAGTATTTCATTTCATTTTCATAACAAAAGCATATAAACAGGATCACTGAAAGAAACAACATCACAAGAACAACACAGATTTATCTTGGGAAAACCCTAAAGGGAAAAAACCAGCAAAAGCTTCCTCAATATAGATGCCCCAAAAAGGTAAAAGATAAAACCAACAAGGAGATCAAAGCCTGATCCTCCTCCTTCTCCTACTACTCTTCTCTTGTCCACTAATGCGCTATACAAGTGAGAGTGTGTGCGTCAAATGAGGAGCACCACACCTCTATTTATATTCATCCGTTCACTTTAACTCACTCATTCGACATGTAGGCTCGAGTTACACATGTAGGCTCAAGTAACCACACTGGGGTGCTAATGACCCACCTTTACAATTAGAGGGGACTACCTCACAAATCTTATTAGTTCTTCCAATTAGAAGCATCGGGGTACAAAGTAATACAAGTGGTTCTCCTGGTAGGACCATCGGGGATCACAAAAGATACATATAGAATATTCTTCGAAGTTACAATATTTCAACACTTCCCCTTAACGAGAAGGGTATTCTACAATAACATTAACAATAACAATAGTAGGAGAGAAATAGAGGACATCATCAACATCAGCAGGGTAACACATCTATAAATCATTGGAAGATTTTCAACGTCATGTAGTCTTCATCTTCAATCTTCAGTATTCAGTAACAGTAACACTCTGATTGTTTTGATCAGCAACAACTTCTTCAGTATTTGAACAGCATCATCATCATATTCTGATCTTACGATCAGCAACATAAGCAACATCATCATCAGCACTTTGACCTTTCGATCAGCATCAACATCTTCAATACTTTGACCTCTCGATCAGCAACATCTTTAGTACTTTGATCTTTCGATCAACAACATCTTCAACAACATCTTCAGTATTTTGACCTTTCGATCAGCAACAACTTCAACAACATCTTTAGTACTTTGACCTTTCGATCAGCAACATCTTTCGACAACATCTTCAGTACTTTGACCCTTTTGATCAGCAACAACATCATCATCATACTCTGATCTTTTGATCATATACATTAACATGAAAACATCATCATCATCAAAATATCATTATTGTCAAAACATCAACATCATCATCATCAAAATATCAGCATCAAAATATCATCATCATCACACTCTGATCTTTCAATCAGAAGCACCATCATCATCAGCCTTTGATGTTTCGATCAGAAACATCATCAACCGAACATCATCATACTCTAACGTCATCATCAACTCATCATCATATTCTGATCTTTCGATTAGTACGTCATCATCATCATACTCTGATCTTTCGATCAATATGGCATCATCATCATCATACTCTGATCTTTCGATCAATATGGCATCATCATCATCAGGATCTCATCATCATCACATTCTGATCTTTCGATCAGAAACATCATCATCATCATCATCAAGATCTTATCATCATCACATTCTGATCTTTCGATCAGAAACATCATCATCATCATCACACTCTAATCTTTCGATCAAAAAACATCATCATCATCATACTCTGATCTTTCGATCAGTACGTCATCATCATACTTTGATCTTTCGATCAGTATGTCTTCATCATCATACTCTGATCTTTGATCAGTACAATATCATCATCATCACATTCTGATCTTTCGATCAGAAACATCATCATCATCATCACACTCTGATCTTTCGATCAGGAAACATCATCATCAGCAGCAATAGCCCACAGTTTAAAGACAAAGAAGTCTTTGGATCTTTTTTGGACTTAAAGTCCAAGGATGATGCAATCCTATCACATTCTCAAAAATCGAGGTCACCGGATCGGTTCTGAACTGAGGTTCAAGGATGATACAATCCTGCCACATTCTCGATGACCGAATTTACACCAGATTGGTTCTGAACCAAAGTTCAAGGATGATACAATCCTGCCACATTCTCGATGACCAAAGTTACACCGGATCCGTTCTAAACCGAAGTTCAAGGATGATACAATCCTGCCACATTCTCGATGACCGAAGTTACACCAGATCTGTTCTAAACCGAAGTTCAAGGATGATACAATCCTGCCACATTCTCGATGACCAAAGTTACATCGGATCTGTTTTGAACTGAAGTTCAAGGATGATACAATCCTGCCACATTCTCGATGACCGAAGTTACATCAGATCCATTCTAAACCAAAGTTCAAGGATGATACAATCCTGACACATTCTCGATGACCGAAGTTACACTTGATCCATTCTGAACCGAAGTTCAAGGATGATACAATCCTACCACATTCTTGATGACCAAATTTACACCGGATCCGTTCTGAACCGAATTTCAAGGATGATACAATCCTGCCACATTCTCGATGACCAAAGTTACACCAGATCCATTCTGAATTGAAGTTCAAGGATGATACAATCCTGCCACATTCTCAATGACCGAGGTCACCAGATCACTTCTGGACATATGTCCTAGGATGATACAATCCCTCTTCATTCTCGAATACTGAGGTCTCCGGATCACTTTAGGGCAAGTGTCCAGGGATGATACAATCCCACTTAATTATCGAAGACCGAGGTCTCCATATCACTTCTAGAAATATGTCCTAGGATGATACAATCCCTCTTCATTCTTGAAGACCGAGGTCTCTAGATCACTTTAGGGAAAGTGTCCAGGGATGAAACAATCCCACTGCAACATCACTACTCCCCCTTTCGGGGAATGTATTTCTGAACCATACCAAGCTTGTCTCGAAAGAGTTCAAACTTTACCCGAGACAGAGGCTTTGTCAGTGCATCATCATCTAAACCATCTTCATCCACATCTTCAGTATGTGAATACTGAACTATCACCATCTGTATCTCCAGTATGTGAGTACTGAAAGCATCATCAGGTCACCATCATCTGCATTTACAGTATGTAAATACTGAAACATCATCTATATCTTCAGTATGGGAATACTAAAATCATCATCATCTATATCTTCAGTATGGGAATACTGAAACATCATCATCTCTATATTCAATATAGAAATATTGAATCTCCATCATCTGTATCTACAGTATGTAAATACTGAAACATCATCATCTACATCTTTATCTTGAATGTAGAAATACCAAATTTCTATGTGTTACGATGGAACACAGGGTTCTCTGTTATCACAAATCTCGTTATCACATAGAATCAATGTAGTATCTATCTTCAGTTCAAAAAGACCTGATATCAGCTTCCGAAGCCATATGGCTTCACAACTTAGTAGAGCAATCTGCTATGTATTCTGCTTCAGCCATGCTATGAGAAACACTGAACTATTTCCTGCTAAACCATGAACTCATAGCAAACCCCAAACAAAAGAATCTACCTAATGTGCTTTTCCTGTCTGAGATACTTCCATCCCAATCTGCATATGTGTAGCCATACAATCTATACTCATGGCTACCATCATAATATAAACCAAAGTCTATAGTCCCTTTCAGATATCTCATCATAGGTTTTACAGTTACTAGGTGAAACCGTCTTGGTTGAACAAGATATTGACTTAAGGTGTTCACAGTAAAACAAATGTCTAGTCTGGTATTTGTTAAGTACATCAATGACCCAATGATCTGTCTGTAATGAGTCATATCCACTAACTCTGATGAGTCATCAGCTAACAGCTTCAGGTCGGAGTCCATGGGTGTGGCCATGACTTTGCATTCCAACATATTGAATCTCTTCAATATCTCTACCGCATACTTTCCCTGGTTGATAAAGATTTCTTCTAAACTTTTCCATACTTCCAGACCTTGGAAATAATGCATTAAACCAAGGTCTTTCATCTCAAATTCTTCTGCTAGTTTCTTCTTTCTTTCCATGATCTGTTTCTCATTTCCTGTCAAGGATAAGTCATCCACATATAATAACAGGATGACAGTTTCATCTTCTACAACCTTGAGATAAAGGTTAGGATCAGCTTTACTCTTGGTAAATCCCATGCTCGACAAGAAAATATCTATTCTTCCATACCAAGCTCTAGGAGCTTGCTTCAGGACATAGAGGGCCTTCTTCAACTTGCATACGTGATTCCATTTGGCTTTAGCTTCAAATCCTCGTGACTATTCGATGTAAAACTCTTTCTCAATCATACCATTAAGGAAGGCTTGTCTTTACTTCACCATGGAAGAAACTACCATGATAGTTCTGAAGGAAGTGTACCTTGCTTCCTGGATTAAGTGTCTCTTCAGAATTAATTCCCTCTTTCTGAAAGAAACCTCTTGTCACAAATATTTCTTTATACTTCTCGATAATTCCGTCAACTGCATGATCTATTTTGTATATCCATTTGGAGGATACAATACTCTTTCCTTATGGTTTGGGAACTATATCCCATACATCATTCTAGTATTCTTTCATCATAACATCTTCCATGAGTTTATCTTGTCAGATCATCAACATATCCTAGTCTTCTGCATTCAACTTTGAAGGTTGGAACCCACTTTACTCTTGGTCAAGTCTTGATCCATCAAGAAGCTGTCCATCATGTCATACTGTGTTGAACTCAAATATCTTCTGTAGTCACTCCCCCTGAAGTGGAGTATTATCTTCCTTCTTCATTCTGTACAGGTGGTTCTATGCTTGATATATACTAGTCAATAGAGTATGTCATGTCATAGTCTATTCTTTCTAAGGCAAATCACGAACCTTTCTTTGTACACTTGTTCTTGTAGATCCATATGGAGGATACTATGTACTTCCCTTTATGTCTCGAAATCATATTGTATACATCATTCCCCATGATCAACTATTATTCTTTGATCATAGTTTCTTTCATAGCATTCTTTTCTTCATCTTGATTTATCTCTCATACCCGTGGTGGTCTTCATCCTTTGAGGTGGATCTACCGCTCTCTGAAGCTCTTTCTTTTGTCATGGTGTCTCTGACTCTGGGAGCTTCAGATTCATGTTTATTGAATTGTCATCACTTGTTCTTCGGAACAAGTCTCGTCCTTCTTTTCTTGTAGGAGGTTGTACAGGACCTTTCCTACAATTCAAATGCACCAGTTGCATGGTTAGAACTATTTCATAAAACATATGCATAACGACAAATTCTTATGCATCATGCAACTATTTAGCCAATACAACATTCATCCATATCTCATAGAAACTTTCTAGATGCCTTCCATCTCTACCATGACATCATTGAGATTGTGCACTAATCCAATATGTCAGCAAAGAGGTTTGATAAGTAGCACTGGAGAGTTGTATAGTTCCATGAGATACTTACCCATCACATGCATATTATTAGTATTAATGTAAAAAATCTATCATGCATAACACATCAACTGAATACAATCAAATGTATAACAAAACAATATCATGAAATGGCAATTGAATACTTATCTTTTATTTGTTTCGTGGGTAGACTCCATCTTGATCATTCTGCTTTATCATCTTCTTCATTCATGAAATCATCATTTCTTATCCAAATGATAAGATGAATAAGAGGTTCTTCAAAAATTGAGTTTTTCATATTCCTCATCGCTTAAGGGATCTTCTTTGAATGGTGAGAGCTTGATCTTCAATTGCTCCCATATTCTTCTTCTCTTCTTATGAGTCGAGCTTCTTCTTCTTCCCAGAGTCAACTAAAAGTAATCACTTCCTTCTGGCATACATTCTTCGCATGAATGAATCCCACGATCCTGGGAGACCATTCAAGGTGGCTATCACCACTTCTGCATTCTCTGCTTCTTCTTATACTACTTCAAGATGTTCTGCATTCTGGATCTTCACATTCTTCAACTGTTTTCTTAAAGCCATCTTCTAATTTATGTTCTTATCTTCAAATAGCTTGATCGATGAATCAAACATCTTCGGTGTCTATAGGGAAGACACTTGTGGTACAAGTTGATCCGTGATTGAATCAACAATGATCTTCTTGGCCTTGATCAAGTTATTCTTGTGTAAGGCTTTGAGCCTCATCTCCGTATGGAACTGGAACCTCTCTAATCATGTAGGTGTCCAATTCATTTTCTTCAGAGAGATCAAATAATTCCATGCTTGGAATTTGTCAACTTCACCAAGCTTATCAACAAGCTGATGTGATAGATCACTTTGAAATGAGAACCTCAAATTCAAATAGCAAAATATTAGATCTTACCGATTTGAGGTGTTCGTCTTGCTTCCGGAGCTGGCTAATCTAGGGTTTGTCAGAGAAACCATAATTTTAAAAACTTGGAATATTTCAGATATAATTGTATAGAAATATAGATCTCTTCAAATGGAGCTGTCCAATGTACTCATTTTCTGAAAATAGTGGAGGAAAGCTCTCAGAACAAGAAGCCCTAGTTTTCCAATTTCTTCTGTAGAAATGCCTGTCACTGCTTCTGTGATATCTCTGAAATTACTGCTCCTCAGTGTCTAAAATTTCTCACTGAGTTAACATCGCATTCTCCTGATCCAATAACATAGGTTTCATTAGAATTGGTTTCACCAATTGGGATTTATTATCCTTTTACCAAGGTGACCTGTTACAGGACTATTCAGAATAGTGAAGTTGTACAACCTTCCGCATGTCACTATTTCATCTTCTTGTTAATAAATTCAGACCACAGAAATTACAGTCCGTAATATTTCTGTAACATCTTTAGGAATTTAATTTGGACCTCTGTAGCCAACGCTATAACAATTTTCCCCAGGTGTCCTGTTTAGGGATGAATTCTAGAGGAGGCTGGAAGCCTAACTTTGAGGGGTCATATCTCCCAGAATATAGTGAATTTGAGGCGGAATTTTGGACAAAGTGTACATCAAGATTTTATCTTTGGCCTCTGTAATTTTTGGCTACTGAGCATTCGCCAATATTGGGATATAGTGAATGTACCAAAACTTAGCAGTTTTAGTATTTAGGGTTTTTCTAGCTCGGGCTCAAACTAGGGTTTGACTTTCCTGGAGTTTCACCCAACCAAAAATTTTGATCTAGGTATCTAAAATTTGATTTTTATGAGGAGAGAAATCCTATTCCAGGATCACTCAAAAATTCCTCTTCATTAAGAATCCCTAATTTCCCGCACCGAAAACTGAAAATGCTCGGAATCGAATTCTGCTTCGACAGAAAGATTCACCATTTAATGGAGAGTCAGCCTAGCCTTCTTTTTCTGATCGATTGTGGAGAGAGAACCAAAAAGTAAGAATCCCTAGCTTCTGTAGCTTGTGAAATCTTTCCTATTCAAGTTAGCTCTGATACCATGTTAAATTTTCATATGCTTAGCTAAGACATCAGCATTTCATTTCATTTTCATAACAAAATCATATAAACAGGATCACTGAAAGAAACAACATCACAAAAACAACACAGATTTATCCTGGGAAAACCCTAAAGGGAGAAACCCAGCAAAATATTCCTCAACATAGATGCCCCAAAAAGGTAAAAGATAAAACCAGCAAGGAGATCAAAGCCTGATCCTCCTCCTTCTCCTGCTACTCTTCTCTTCTCGACTAATGCACTATACAAGTGAGAGTGTGTGTCAAATGAGGAGCACCACACCTCTATTTATATTCATCCATTCACTTTAACTAACTCATTTGACATGTAGGCTCGAGTTACACATGTAGGCTCAAGTAGCCACACTGGGGTTCTAATGACCCACCTTTCCAATTAGAGGGGAATACCTCATGAATCTTATTAGTTCTTCTGATTACAAGCATCGGGGTACAAAGTAATACAAGTGGTTCTCCCGGTAGGACCATCGGGGACCACAAAAGATACATATAGAATATTCTTCAAAGTTACAATACTTCAACAGGTTTAATATATTCCAACACCCCCCTATAAGTCTGACTTTATGATGGTATGAAAAAAAAAATATGGATGCATATGGATGCATATAGGGTCCAGCAACAAGGCTATGGTCACCCTTTAACAATTATTATGTCCAGAAAAGTGAGGAAAGAGGCAAAACCACATGGGGAAAATCCTCCCTCAAGATAGGACAAGGCACAGATTTTGAAATGTGTCTTCAACATATCTTCATATTCACTTTAATGAACCAACTGAACTGCTTCTGGATGAAGGACTTGTTGAAGAAATCATGAACTCCATGATCATGCGCTGGAGTGTAGAACCTGCAAGAAGGAAGAGGAGAGACTCATTGTATCTCATCAATTGATGAATTAGGAGCATTATATAAATGCTTCTTTCTGCTATAAAACTCTGATATACAAACATAATCTATAATGGAAAAGAGATCTGTGCATACTCCTTCCCAAAGAGTACGAAAAAATAAGGCAATTTATTTCACACCCAATTCCCTGAATAGCTGCAAAATTGTGATGTGGATCACATGTCAATCTTCCAATATGATGTAGCACCTGTATAGATCTGATATGAGGCTGATAAAAATATGATATATCAGAAATGTTAACATATGGAATAGTAAGGGAAAAATCTTCAATGGCTCCATGAGGATATAGGGCTAGACTAGGAAAATTATGAGCAACTGGGGAAAACTGATAGGTGTAAAAATCTGAATGATGGATGGGCATAATATCTGAACTATAAGTGTTTAGAACAGATCCAAACATGTTTAATATCAGTCCATATATGACTAAGTTTATGGATAACTAGCCATTGAAAGTTAGGAAATACTTCAAATCATGTAAGATAAATATCATTGCATAAGAGACCAATGAGGAATCAGCTAGTGAGCTTGCGATTTGTATAGTCTTTCGATTATTTAGAGGTATGGTAGATGCTATGGATGGTGTTATTATATGTGTATCAACCTGCAAATATGATTTTAAATCAGAATCCAAAGGATCACATATAAGCATATCAATAGACTCATGGGAATACACCGGTAATGAATCCTCTGTATGAAAGGAGGAAAGAATGAGATGTTCACAATCTTCAAGAAGGCTCTGCGTATTGATGCTAAGAACAAAGGAGGATATGATGAATCACATGAGATCAAGTAAGGTAAGTGGTATGACACAAATAAGGTTTGATGTGGCTAAGCAAACATCCTGTAAGTCACTAGGTTGCGCACCATCAATGAGAGAGGTATGCAAGAGGTGTAAAGAATATGGCACATAGATCTCAGAATCTAAGATAGGAGATTAAGAGAAAAATGAATGGGTTATAGGATCATAATAAATATCAGCAGTAGCTCCATATGTTACTTCTTTTTCATCATTAGTATCAGAAGAAGAAAAATCACCTTCAAGAGACACAGAAAAAGATGGCTCTTCAATATTTGATTCTTCATTGAAGGAGGAAGCATTCGAATGAAAGAGGGCAGAAACAACATGAAATATATGAGAAACTTCTTCATCATGATAAACTTCATCATATAATGTAGAGGCCAATAAATCTTGAGAAAGAGAACAAGAGGAGATGCTAGGTTCGCTCCATGCTTCATCTTCAATTTCTTGCAAACCAAAAGCTTTGTCCAGAATTTTCCAAAGCTCAAATGGAAATTGAGCAGAATCTATGAGATGATATATATTTGGAGACATTCCCAAACACATAATTCTATAATCTCTATCACACTTTTTATCCAATCAATATTCTCTTCATAAGACTCAGGTTCACTCAATGCACCAATGGAGACATCAAAGAGACATTGCCTCTTCAAGTATGCCCTCATCTTTGGCTTCCAATCAGAATAGTTGAAAGGAGATAGTAGAGGAACTTTTGAATCCATATTGAAGTTTTTGATATGCTCTAGTAGATACTCTCTGCAACTTGCAAAACAAACTAGGAGAAAATCTTGTAAGCTAGACAAGCTCTTCTTCAGAGAGGGATAGAAGACTGGAAGCGCTCCTCAACCCTGTAAAACTTGATCAACCTTGATGATACGATACCATGTAGAAATAATATATCAATGCTATGTGAAATGATGCTAAAAAGAGGCACAGGAAATAGATCTTGCTACTAAGAGTTCTCACAAGCATACACAGGAAAAATAGAGAGAAGAAAAGAGATCGAATCACATGAATGAAGAGATGAATATCGGTGAGTATCCTTCCATTGAATAATGATTAATAATAGTGTAAATAAATAGTACATCCCTCATAGGAAAATCGAATTGTATGGAAACAACTCATAAAGCTCAAAAAGGCCGACTTACCAAAATATAGCAAAACCCCCATAGGTGGATAAAGCACTTACTAAATCTATCAAGAACCTCACGAGTTGGAAGAAGCATGAGTGAGTTGTCAAGGAGATGGAAATAACATGATAATCCTAGAAAATGGAGAAAAAGTAATGGAGGATGGGTTGGAAACAAAAGCTCCCAGTTTCCTAGTTAACTAGCTTTTATCTTATCCATAGAAAAGCAGGAAAAGCAGAAAAAGCAGAAAAAAGTAGAAAAAGCAGAATAAAGCAGAATCTGCTATAAAGTCCTATATAATAATTCTAGATGGTCAAAAGGTGGTCAAGATCAACCTAGAATTGGAAATAAATCATTCCTAGGATATAGATGGCATGTATTGACTTTAAGGTGCAAGCGAATGTCAACTAATTAAGCTAGTGGGTGAATAATTAATCAAATAATGATTAATTATTTTATCTTAAGTTATGAGTGGGTTTAATATACTCCAAAACTCTCATTTTCAACAACAAAATGTAGAGGCATTCCCTTAACCCACATCTATAAGTGGAAGAGGTGTTCCTTTGCCTCTGACTCTTGAGGCTCCTTTATTTGTATCTGTGTGGTAGAAAATGTGGTAGTGGGGTCTGCATCAATGGTATGCTTCTCGTTGTCTGTAGATATGGAATTGGGTTTGGAATCAAAATTAAGATCTGATTTTGAATATTTGATCTTGATTTCTTCGCATCACTTCCCAGTGTCCTTATTTCTCTTTCCATTACCCTTCTTTGCTTTCGGTGGGGAATGATTGTGCTTTCATTGTCTTGTGTTTTGTAGGACAAAGGTTTCCCTTGTGTTTATTTTGCGGTGGATTTGAAGGTCCACACTCTTGCTTGTTCTTTTGTCGAAATTTCTCCTCTATTTTGACAACATACCAATAGGCATATCTAAGTGAAGAGATGTCTAGGAATTCCATCTCAGTTTGGATGTACCAATGTAGACCAATACGATATTTCAAAATTAGGTGCCGCTCAAAGTCCTTGATACCCATCTTTGTGCGCAAGGTATAAAAGTTGTTGGTGTACTCTGACACCATTTGGCCCCTTTCTTGACACATAATGGTCCATTTGGTGTACTGGTCATCATAGTTTCCCACAGGGTAATATTTTTCCTTGACAACATCTATGAAAGCGGCCCAAGTGGGATTTGTCTCAAACATGGGCTAGACTCGTCTAATGATTTTTTCCCCCAATAAGTACCCCACCAATTTTAGACATGGGGGACTGACTTAAGGAGAGAAATGGTGATATTTTCCCTATCGGAGAAATTGTGGACAAACAAATACCCTTCCAGAACATTCAACCAATTATCTAGGGCATATTCATTGATCTGTCCTTCAAATAAAGGAATATCAAAGTTAATTTGCACCTTGAAGGGAGTTGCATCCCTGAACTGGCTGCTCATTGAAGATGCACTTGCCTCTACTAGCATTCGCAAAAGGATTTAGGAGAAACTGTCTATCATCTCGTTCCTTTGTCGCTCAAGGGATTCCTTGAGTAGCAACTTGATAGGATCTGCTGCTCTATTGTCTCTCTTTTCTTCTTCCATGGGATTCCGTTTGGGATGGCGAGAGTGATCATGTGAAACTAGTTCGATACCAAACTCTCTTTACTCGGACCTCGTTGGGGACATACATCGAGAAACAATCAAAGAGAAGATTGCTTTGATACCACTAATCCGATTTTTTGTGTGAACAAAATGAAAGAACACGTACATAATCATAATCATAGAAATTTTGCAAAGATAATAGAGATGCAGTAAACATATATTCTATTAAATGGCAGAAATAGAATAGACTGTAATGCAATATTTAGAATGGTGGTAGCTATCTCTAAGAAGAAATGTGACTGCTACACTCATCCGTGCAAAGTTGAATAGAAAATGAGGCCAAAGGTGCCTATTTATTATAAGGAAGAGGGAGAGAACCCCAAAATTCCAAACCATAACCCTAGAAGATGAACCATGATAAATTTTTTCGTCCCCAAGGTGATAAGTTGAACAATTAACTTCCCGGGGTCATAAATTTTGCATACTATCTCCGATTTGGGCCCTCGATATCTCATTGGAAAGATATATATGAGAATTAAAACTTTTGAATGTGGAAAAATGCAATATTTTACTCACTCAAATAACCAAAAAAACGTTGTTTAGTGCTTCAAAACAGCCCCAGACATTTGGGACGCAAAAAACTGTAGAAAAATTACTAGGAAACTACCACAATGGACAATTGTGTTGAGTTAGTGGAATAGGTGAGTGGCTATCGATCTCCATCTAGATCAATCCTCCCTCCTTAGAAAGAAATTGTCTCCATTGTGTCGAATCCCGTATCATATCTCAAACTATTTGTTGAGTTGATCTACTGGTGTGGCATTTGCTGAAACGAAGAGGCTGCTTTTCTTTGGCATCCCGAGAGGGATGTAATTGCTATGTGGATGATTTTTTTTGGAGGAGAACCTTGAATGTGTGGCCTTGCATCGTAGAGGTACTCGGATGGATGAGGAAAAAATGAATCCATTTTCTTCTTTTGTCTGATGAGCATAGATACCCTGGCCTGAGAGTGTGGAGGTGATCTGATGATCTCCTTTATACACAATTGTGAAGAGGAATAAATTTTTGATGTGGGAGCTTATCTTCCTACCTTGCGAGACCGTGTTAGCTGCAAATGTCTTTGGTATTCGATAGAGTTTTCCTCTCAAAGTAAAAATTAAACTGCGAGGTCGTGACTCATATACAACATGACGCTTCCAGATATATGGCTATCCTAAAAGAACATCACAGAATTCAAGTTGGGCCACATCACACAGTACCTCCTCTTTGAAAGGCTTGATGCCATATGGTAGGAGGAATTGTTGAGTAATGCAGATACCTCATCCTTGGCTTAACCAATTGGTGTTGTAGGGATACGAGTCTCGTGTTTTCAGAAGATCCAATCTATTGACTCCATCTGCTGAGACCAAGTTATTTTGGATGTCATTGTCAACAACAAAATGTAGATGCATTTCCTTCACCCACATCTATAAGTGGAAGAGGCGCTCCTCTACCTTTGACTCTTAATGGTCCTCTAGTTGAATATGTGTTGTAGCAACTGTGGTAGTTGGGTCTACATCAATTATATGCTTCATGTTGTCTACGATTGTGGCATTGGGTTCAAAATTGGGATCTAATTCCAAATATTTGCTATTGGCCACCAATGACTACTTTGAGCAACATTCATCAGTGTTCTGCCAAGGGATTTTATGAAATTTGCACCACTTCCTGGTGTCCTGTTTTGTCTTTCCATTCCCCTTCTTTTCTTGTGGTGGGGACTAGTTGTCATTTCCTTGTCCCGTGTTCTACATGCCAAAGTTTCCCCACCTTGCCTCTGCAGTGGATTTGCAATTCCAGAGTCTGGCTTGTTCTTTTTTTGAAATTTCTCTTTGATTTGGACAACATACCGATGGGAAGATACAATTCAAGAGATGTCTAGGAATTCCATCTTAGTTCATATGTACCAGTGTAGACCACTGAGATATTTCAAAAGTACCTTCCACTCAGAGGTCTTGATACCCATATTTGTGCGCAAGATATGAAAGTCGTTGGTGTACTCCAACACCGTCTAGTCCCTTACTTACACATAATGTTCCATTTCGTGTAATCGTCATCATAGTTTCCCATAGGATAATATTATTCCTGGATGACATCTATGAAATAGGGCCAAGTGGGATTTTTCTCAAACATTCCAGACTCCTCTAATGAGTTTTTCTCCCAATAAGTATCCCACCAATTTTGGACATGGGGGACTGACTTAAGGATAGCAATGGTGATCTTTTCCCTGGTGGAGAGATTGTGGACAGAGAAATATCCTTCCAAAAAATTCAGCCAATTATCTAGGGAATCTGCATCAATCTGGCCTTCAAATAAAGGAATATCAAAGTTAACTTGTACCTTGAAGGGAGTTTCCTCCCAGAACCGGCTACTCATTGAAGATGCAATTGCCACTGCCATTATTCACAGAAGGATTTGGGAGAAACTATCCACCATCTCTTTCCTCTGTCGCTCGAGAGCTTTGTCATGCAACAACTTGATAGGATCTACTGCTCTGTCATCTCTCTCTTATTCCACCATGGGAGTTCATTTGGTATGGAGAGAGTGATCAAGTGAAACTAGTTTGAGACCAAACTCTCTATACCCGGACCTCGTCGGGGACATGCGTCAAGAAACAATCAAAGAGAATATTTCTCTGATACACTGATCCAAATTTATGTGTGAACGACATGAAAAAAAATATAGAATCATAATCACAAACATTTTGCAAAGATAACAGAGATGCAGTAAACACATATTCTATTAAATGATAGAAATAAAATAGACTATAATACCATAGATAGAATGGTTGTAGCTATCTCTGAGAAGAGATGTGACTACTAGCTCATCCATGCAAAGTTGAATACAAATGAGGCCAAAGGTTCCTATTTATAATAAGGAAGAGGGATAGAACCCCAAAAGTCCAAAACATAACCCTAGAAGATGTACCATCATAAAGTTTGCATCCCTAAGGTGGTAAGTTGAATACTCAACTTCTCGGGGTCATAAATTTTGCATATGATCTTCGATTTGGGTGCTCAATAGCTTGTTGGAAATATCTATCTGAGATTTGAAAATTTTGACTATGGCCGAATGCATGGTAAGGGCACTAATTTGGCCACCCAAATTACCAAAAAACGTTGTTTAGGGCCTCAAAACAACGTCGAAAGTTTGGGACCCAAAAAAACGTAGAAAAATAACTAGGAAACTACCACAATGGACAATTGTTTTGAGCCAGTGGAATAGGTGGATGGCCACCCATATCCATCTAGATCAATTGTCCCTTCTTATGAAGAAATGGTCTCTTTTCATCGAATCCTATATCATATCTTGAACTATGTGTTGATTTGATCTCTTGGTGCGACATTTTTTGAAGCGAAGAGGCTATTTCTCTTTGGCATCTTGAGAGGGTTGTAACTGCTGTGTGGATTATTTGTTTTTGGAGGGGCACCTTTGATGCATGTAATTGAATCGTAGAGGTAATTGGATGGATGAGGAAACAATGAATCTCTTTTTTTATTCTTTCTAATGAGCATATATTCCTTATGTTGAGGGTGTGGAGGTGATCTGGTGTTCTCCTTCAGACACAATTGTGAAGATGAATACTTTTCTGATGGGGGAGCTTATCTTACTACCTTGCGAGATTGTGTCAGGTGGAATTTTCTTTAGTATCCGATAGAGTTTTCCTCTCAAAGTAACAGTGACACTACGAGGCCATGAATCATATACAACATGACACTTCCAAATATATGGCTATCCTAAAATAACATCAAAGACTTTATGTAGGACCACATCACACAGTACCATGTCTTTGAAAGGCTTGATGCCATATGGTAGGAAGAATTGATGAGTAATGTGTATACCTCTTCCTTGTCTTAGGAAAACGATGTTGTAGGGTTGAAAATGTGGTGTTGTCAAAATCTCCAATCTCTTAAATATTTATACTGAGACCAAGGTCTTTTGGCTTTCGTTGTCAGCAAAAAAATGTAGAGGCATTCCCTTCACCCACATCTACGAGGGGAAGAGGATCTCCTCTGCCTCTAACTCTTCAGGATCCTCTAGTTGAATATGTGCGGTAGAAATTATGGTAGTGGGTTTTGCATCAATGATATGCTTCTTGTTGTCTGCGGCTATGGCATTGGGTTCAGAATCAGAATCTGGATCTGATTCTGAAAATTTGATCTTAGCCACCAATGTCTGCTTTGAGCGACATTCATCAATGTTGTGCTAAGGTATTTTATGAAATTTGCACCACTTCTCAGTGTCCTTCTTTGTCTTTCCATTCTCCTTCTTTGCTTTTGGCGAGGACTAGTTGTCCTTTCCTTGTCTTCTTTTCTAGAGGCTAGGGTTTCCCTTTCCTTGCTTCTTTAGTGGATTTGTAGGTCCAAAGTCTTGCTTCTTCTTTTGTCAAAATTTCTCCTTGATTTTGACAACATATCGATAGGTAGATCCAAGTGAAGAGATGTCTAGGAATTCCATCTCTGTTTAGATGTACCGATGTATACCACTGCATTATTTCAAAATCAGGTGTCGATCAAAGTCCTTGATACCTAGATTTGTGTGCAAGGTATGAAACTTGTTGGTGTACTCTGACAACATATGGTCCCTTTCTTGATGCATAATGATCCATCTGGTAAATTGGTCATCATAGTTTCTAGACTCATCTAATGAGGTTTTCTCCTATTGTAGCTGCAACTCTTATCCCCAAAAAAAATTATTTTTAGGGCCCCCATTATCTTTTAGTTTTTTAGAAGGCTTATAAAGTCTAACTGTTTCACCAAATTTTTCCCCATTACTTTAAAGTTTGAAAAAATTGAAGGTTGTTTTGCTTGTATCGGATGAACAGTTAATTGTCTTTTCGATGTATCGCATAGACAATGGTCTAGCGAGCCGATGTTCCCTATCAGAAGCTTGCTGAAGTATTTCCCAACGTATTGGGTGTCCCCTTGTCTATTGCATTATTGGGCTTAGGGAAGACCCAGGTTTTTATCCTTTTATCTTCACACCAACAAACAAACCCACAGTGTTGGCCCTTTCAGCAACAACATGTGAACAGGTTGTAGTCTCACCCGAAACAGCTATGGGGTGCTGTAGAATCAGGTTTCAACAGGCAAAGAGGGATATTACTGTACCTTTAGCCTCAGAAAATTATAATCATGCAATACAGAGCTTCGACATTCACTTAAATAGCTTCGCGGTTTAGATAAACAGACAGTTACTTGCTTAACCCTTAACTGGGAATTCACAACGAAGTTAGTACTTAGCAATATATCTCACTTTATCATTCATCTACTTATCAAATGCATAAAATATAACAAAAACAAACACAAAAGGAACCACCACAACACAATATATACGTGGTTCACCCCCAGTGTAGGGGCTACATCCACAGAACTGCGTTTATATTCAACTCTTTACAAAACAACAGTTTTGATCTGCGCACTCAGCTGCAGATCTCCTCAACAAGCCAAAACTGCGCACTTAGTAGCAGAACCTTTCTTCTAAAACCCTCTGCGCACTCAGCTGCAGAGGTCGTCCATGCACTCAGCTGGGACTTAACCTTAAACCCTAAAAATAGCCCTTAAATTCGTTGTATCACAACAACATCATAACACAACAACCCTTTCTCCTTTACATAAGTGCCTATTTATACAAGTGCACTTTTACAATACCATGGGATTAAACCATGGGCTTAAAAACGATGAGTTTAAACCATGGGTTAATTACAAAAAGAGGGGCTTCTACCCAACCCTGAAACCCCTAAGACTATTTTGGAGCACAACTCTGCTTACAAGCTTCGCACCAAAACTGCGGAGTTGCCAAAATGAAGGACCTTCAAGGTCGAGCCCCAACATGCATCAGGATATTTTTTCCAAAGGATTCAAAAGCCTAGTCCAGATCCATTCCGATGTACTAGATTGCCAATATTTTATCCATTTTTGGTATCCACAGAAGCCTTGTCATTTTCTTTTTCGCCGTGTCGGTCGTTTCTTTCAGAGTTTTCCATGAGCTTAGTGGTTGGCTTAGCCGACATTGCGGATGTGGAGTCTGAAGTGGATTCGATGCCTTCCCCTAGAGTTTTTCGATGCCGATGATCTTAGTATATTGTCCTGTCGATGTTTCTTTTGAGTGCTTCAACGTTTTCCGCCCGATCCCCCAAGTCCATTCTTCGTAAGTTGTTCGATGCTTCGCATCCTCTTACAAGTACTTATCCGACGCAAACTTTGCACTTTTTTTTCCCATCTGGAATTACTTTACCCACAGTGAAGCTTATAATAGCTCGTTGAGGTGGTTTACGGTCATTATTCACCTTTTTCATTTTCCATTTGGAGCTGTGGAGCTATCGTTTTCTGAGCATTTTGTTTGCTGACGAAGGTTGTGCTCATTGTAGAAATTCTAACCAGTAATAGATTAATTTCACTCACAACAAATTACAATTGATCATGCAAAATTGTCAAAAATGGAGACTGAAAATGGAGCTGTAACACAAAATTATATTAACTCAGTGTACAATAGCCAACCCTGTAATAACATAGGTTGCTGAATATATAGAATACATCAATAGGTCGAATTCATAAGGAGGCATCCAAAGATAGCATAAAGTAGGCTTACCCAAAATAGGCAAATCCCCCATAGGTGTAACAAGCTGATCCCAAATCTGTCATGAGGCTCACGAATTGGCAAGGGCGCATGGGCAAGCTAATGAGTGGTGGAATGGAATCTCATACATGCTTTTGCATGGAGGAAAGAGTGGAGGAGGAAGAGGCAACAAAGCTGATTCACCTCACCTAGTCTTGCTTTCCTATGTGCCTTAAAACATTGAAAAAGCAGGCAATAAAGTAGAAAAAGTAGAAGGGTGCCTAGGAGGCCAGGAATAAAGCAGATTTGATTCCTAAGGCTTTCCCAAGTGCTACATGAGTCAAAGATGGCAAGTTTGACCTCTATGGATAGGCAATTAACAACTTGCACATGGTGGGACTCGTGAACTAGGCAAATAAGACAAAAATAAATGAATTAATGTTTAAGTGGGTAAATACTATGGGTTGATTATTCTAACACCCCCCCTTAAGCCTGACTTTATGAGTAATAAATCAAAATATAGGGCCTAGCAACAAGGCTTAGTCACCCTTTTACATACTGCAAGTCCATATGAAACAAGGAAAGAGGCAAAACCAACTTGGGAAAATCCTCCCTTAAACATGGACTGTAAAACAAAATCGTAGAATCTTGTCTCTACTCATGCTTTGACAGCATGATCAGCAATTCACAATAGTGATTTGAGATTGCTGAAGGTCTTCTCACAAAATGCTTTGGTGAAGATATCAGCTACTTGTTCTGAAGATGAACAGAAGAGTAGGTGAATGGTGCCATCATGCACAAGCTCTCTGATGTAGTGCATGTGAATCTCAATGTGTCTGGTTCTCTGCTTCTGAACTGGATCTTTGCAGATTCAAATGGTACTCTGGTTATCACAGTAGATGGTAGTTGAGTACTCAGGTTCGAAACTACACTCTCCAAGTAAACCCTGCAACCATAAACACTGAGTTGCTGCATTGACAACTCCTCTGTACTCAACTTCTATAGATGAGAGTGCAATGGCACTCTGTTTCTTGCTTGACCAGCTGATTGGCCCTTCTGCAAGCATGAACACATAACCTGAAGTGGACTTCCTTTCTGTGCTATAACCTTCCCAATCATTGTCAGTAAAACCAATTAACTCAAGGTCAGAATTGGCTTTATAGAAAATCCCATGTGTCCTTGTTCCCTGAACAAAGCTAAGGATCCTCTTGGCTGCTTTCCAATGGATCTCATGGGGCTGATCCATGAATCTAGAAGCAACACTATCTGCATAACAAATATCAGGTCGAGTATGTGTCAAATACAATAAACATCCAATCAACTGTCTATACAAAGTGTTGTTTACCATCGGTGGAGAATCATCTTCCTCCAGCTTTACTCCTCAAAGGAAAGGAGTTTTTCTTGCTTTGCAATCTTGCATTCTGAATTTGATCAGCAAATCCAAGGAATATTTGGACTGGTGCACCTTGATTCCAGCTTTGGTTTGAGCAATCTTAAGCCCCAGAAATTGACTTAAGAGCCCCAAATCTGTCATGGAGAAGGCTTGGTTCATAGCTCCTTTTAGGGAAGCAATCTCAGCTTGTGAGCTTCCTGTAATGAGGAGGTCATCAACATATAACACAATGATCATTAATGAACCATTAATTACCTTCAGATAGACATTCGAATCTGATTTGCACCGAACAAAATTCAGAGATAGCAAGAAGCTATCTATCTTGGCATACCAAGCCCTGGGGGCTTGCTTTATCCCATACAATGACTTTCTCAACCTGCACACAAGAGAATGGTGTTGCTAGGGTTTTAGCCCCAGCTTGTACGAATGAGTACCTACTAAGGACAATGTATTCCTTAGTAGCAGTTCAATGATATGTGAATTAAAAGCTATAACTGAAATCAAAAGCTAAATCTAAACAAGTTAATTAAGCAAAACAGTAAAAAGTAAATAGTAATTTTGTATTAATCTGACCTTCAATGTGAAGGTTGGTGAAGCCCTTTGTGGTGATCCGAGTCGGTGGCTCCGAGCTTCAAGCTGCTTCTTCTCTTTCTCCAATGGTGGAAATGGGCCAAAAGGGGCTCTCAATGGTGAAGGTAGCTCAATGGTGAGCTAGGATTTCACGAGCAATTTTGGCAGAGGCAGGATACTTGTGATTGTGGATATGAAATAAGGGATCTCCACCCCTTATTTATAGTTGGAAACCATGCGTTTTAGGGTTAGGGTTTCAGCTATTTAGGGTTTTTTCCTCATTTCCTCATTATTTTATATTTTTTCTTCCTTTTTGAATATTTTTAGCTGAAAAGAGGGTTTTATTGCCTTTTGGAGGCATTTTAAGCCTTTTGGAGGCTTTTTACATGGTTTTATGGGGTTTTGATGGACATATGGTGGAAAAATGGACAAATGAGCCATGTGATGGAGTAGATGAGGTAGTGAACCCTTTTTGGGTGTTAACAGATTGCCCCCTGATGTGCGAGGGCAGGAGCTCATCGTATGGCCGATGGACATCATAAGTCATATTTGTTTTTCCTGGGGTGTGGAGAAGAGAAGGAACCAACTGAAGCCCGGAACATCGATCTCGAACCAACTGCAAGGACTGAAAAGTACATAACCTCAATAATGGATGAGGAATCATCTGATCATACGAACGAGGCGGGCATTCCCATGCTCGTATCAAGATACACGAAAATAACTGTGATGCCCAAAAAGAGGGTCCTGTCGGATACATAGGAAGCCACTGTGTATATCATAAGTGTCCAGAGGGGACGCAATGCTAGAACATATTGCTGGGTTGACCATGTCTGAGCTGAACAACTGATGCACTAGAATGACAGTAGTGCTACGAAATGTGGTTCTGACGGAACTGATGAGCTGCTGGATATACGTGTAATGGTACACTGATATGGAACTGAACTGGGTACTTGAGGAAGCATGGAACTGGATGGCTTCCGAATACAATCTCCAACGCAGCCCGGACATCCATGGGAACATATCATTGGGCGTTCCAAAGTGACTCACCAATGTGCTAGAGTCGGGGGAAATCTGGGGTCTTCGACACATAATGGAAAGGATATACATCCTGCGCGATTCTCAACGATGCGATTAAGGTGCTGAAGTCGAGCATGTGAGAAACAACTATTCGGAGAGGCAATGATGACTCCTCCCAAAATGGTCCGTAGGCACTCACCACAGATGGTGATGAGTCCAAGGCGCAGGGGCCTCTGGGTCTGTCCTCTGGAATAGAGGGGCTATCGTCGACAGAGGGAGACCTGCAACTATCAAGGCAATGATGTTTCCTTGATAGGAGCGCGAGGTAAAAAACCGAACTGTGATAGTACTGATGGCAGGAGTGATAAACTGGGGGGAATAACTAGGCAAGTAGAGTGGGTGGACTCAAACTTCCTTTGTTTAGAGTATGATGGCGGGGATGATCGGGCAGCATATGAGACTGACTGGTGGTAAATGGATCATAGCGGTATAAGATCTGAGAGTGAATGGGTTGAGGGAGACTCAAGCTGTGGTAAAATGGTAGGAGACTGCAGAATACTCTGAACAAAGGTGACCTGCTTGGGGGTGCTGCCGAGAGGATTGATCATAGCGCTAAGAGGCGCGGGGGGACTTCTTCATGGGTTAGGGACCTAGAAGAAGTGTGGATATAAAATGGTACTGTCATGTGGATTTTACGAGCCCAGGACAGTTCATGCTCGTGGTCGCTTTCAATTTTAAGGAGTCTGAAAGCAAATAAGAAGACTCTGAAGTAATGGAATGATACTGTCGTGTGGATTTTACGAGCCCACGATAGTACATGCTCGTGGTTGCTTTCAATTTTAAGGAGTCTAAAAGCAAATAAGAAGACTCTGAATTAATGGTCAGGCAAGGAGGAAGTGTTCAATCAGGGAGCATTTGTGATGACCATGACTGAGGATGGGGGGGAACACTGGTGGGCCTCCTTGCGGGGTGAATGAATGATGGCAAAATAACGAAACATTTGCAGTATGACAGGAGTGGATGGCTCATGTAAAAAGTGTGAAATAATATGATGACGGCCGATGTGGCGCGCAAATCGATGCGACAAGGTGTAGGGACGCAAATGCCAATGATGGAGATGTTTATATGGTGTGATTGATATGCCAATCTAGGATGTTATTGGCCATTTGATCTGCGACACTATTTTGAGCTCTTGGGACATGTGTGAATGTGATGGATTCAAACTGTCGGCTAAGTTGTTTTGTACGCAGGAATTTTCTAAATAGGCAAGGATTGCACACCTGGTAGCAGTTGTTGATCTGGGAGACAAGTAGTTGGGAGTCCAAGAACACATGAAGGTGACGTATGCCCAACTGGAGGGCAACAGTCAGGAGACCGGTCATAGCATCATACTCCTCCTGGTTATTGGTAGCAGCGCCTATACATGTTCCATCAAGGTGAATCAGTTCATTGGAAGGGGAATACAAGACCCACACTGCAGAAGCTAGGTTGGGAGACCAGCAGCTTGCGCCATTAGCAAAGCCAATGTAACGAGGTGGAAAATGGTCCATCCGTGGTCATGCAAAAAATGATGAATGTGAGATTATGGTAAAAAATTTAAAAAACACTAAGGGAGCAAACTGTACAAATGAGAACCAATGAGGTCGCGGTTTCAGTTATGGGTAAAAACATTTGAGATACAACCCATTACGGGGGTTGTTCAAAGGGTGGCCTTCAGAGTCAGCTATAATGTATGCCCCCTTGCCTAGGCAAGTCTGCACAATGTAAGGGCCTTGCCACATGGACTCAAACTTTCCTTTACCGATTTTATCGTGGGCTTGGTCATAGGCGAGGACGAGGTCCCCTTCGTGGAAAGTTCGAGGGTGAACATGTTTGTCATAAGTGGCTTTGGAGCGGGTTTTGGTAGCTTCTATATTCTGAAGGGTGGCACGAAGATCTTCATCAGCTTGTTCGAGGGATAGCAGACGTTGCTCTAGGGGGGAGGTATCGGGGAGAAGCTCAACGGCGATGTGTAAAGCGGGTATCTGACACTCGATGGGGAGGACAGACTCTACACCGTGAACTAAATGAAACGGGGTAAAACCAGTGGCAGTCTTGGTGGAGGTACGGTAAGCCCATAAGGCAAGGAATAGCATATGGTGCCAATTGGACTTATGCCGATCAACAGTGCGTTGTAGTATGGTTTTGAGGATTTTGTTAACAGCTTCGACTTGACCGTTCCCTTGAGGGTAGTAAGCAGAGGAAAACTGGTGTTGGAATTTGAGGAAGGGGGATAATTCACACCAAACGGAATCTTCAAAGTGTGATCCATGGTCTGAGACTAACTGTTTTGGGACCCCGAATCGAGTGATAACATGGTTAAAAAATAAACGGGCAGCAGTTTCAGCGGTACAGTTGAAGGTGGGCATGGCTTCCGCCCATTTGGTGAAGTAATCAACGGCGACAATGATGTGCTTATGGCCATTAGCAGATGAGGGTCTACACTCCATGAAGTCGATGGCCCACTTGCAAAAGGGACCAACGGTGACGACTGGGTGTAATGGAGCAGGTGGTGTCCGGGCCTTGGGGGCAAAAAGTTGGCAGTTATGGCAATGCTTGACCGCAGTGATGCAGTCGGTAAAAAGTTTGGGCCAGAAATATCCAGCGTGGACTACCTTTTGGGCAGTGGCCATTCCTGAGAAATGGCCGCCGCAGGCACCGCTATGGCAATCATTAAGGACCTGTTCAGCTTCCTCATGTGTAAGGCAACGACGAAGAATTGTGTCGACTCCTCGTCGGTAAAGGACATCTCCTATGAGGAGGTAGCGAGAAGCCTGGTGACGGATACGACGATTTCCATTATGAGTAACGATGGGTCAGAACTTCTGCGTGCACAGGTATAACAAGATATCACTGTACCATGGGTCATCGTACGAGATAGTAAACAAGTGATTATCGAGTAACTCTTCGGAGATGGGTGGGGCCAGGATAAATGAAGGGAGATCAGTGATGAGCTGGGCAAGCACAAGGGCTTTAGTGCTCTTAGGTGTTCAGAACGTGAGGTCATATTCCTGGAGGATAATGACCCATTTAGCCACACAGCCTTGCAGGAGCCGCCGGTTTAAGAGATATACCATGGGGTTAGAATCGGCGATGACTGTGGTATGACTAAGTAAAATGTAATGTCGCAAATTTTGGACGAAAAAGACCACTGCTAGGGCTAGTCTCTCCTCATATGGGTAACGTAGGGGTGGGCTAGACAACTGGCTAACGTAGTAAATGACATGCTCTTGGCGTGAGGCGTCTTCTTGAACCAAGACTCCGGATACAGCATGCTCAGATGCCGAGACGTAAAGGATGAAGTATTGAGAGAAATCCGGAGGGGAGATCAAGGGGGCTTGTGTGAGAGCTTTCTTGAGGGCTTCGAATGCAGATCCAGCTTGCTCGTCCCAGACAAAGGGTATGTGGGTCCGGAGCAAACGCAAGAAACCGTGAACAGTTGTGGCGTAATCAGGAACGAAGCGTCGAAGAAAATTGGATCGCCCTTGCAGACTTTGGAGTTACCGGAGCGTTCGAGGAGAGGGAAGGTCTAAGATGGCTTGGAATTTTAGGGGATCAACAGTAATTCCTTTCTGGGAAATAATGAAACCTAACAATCGGCCGGATGGAATGCAAAAGACGCACTTGTGTGGGTTCAAGCGGATCTGATATTTGCGACAACGCAGAAAAAATTGCCGAAGGTCATCAAGGTGGTCTGATCATTTTCAGGAACGAGCTGTAAGGTCATCAAGGTAGACGAGCAAGATATGGACCAAATCATGAAAGCAATAGGTCATGGCCCGCTGGAATGTGCCACCATCATTTTTTAGGCCGAAAGGCATGACGCGATAGGCGAAGGTGCCCCATGGGGTGGTAAAAGCAGTTTTGTACTGGTCTTCTTTGCGGATATGGATTTGATTGTATCCGGAAAAACCGTCCATGAACGAGAGGACTTCATGCCCTGCACACGCATCAATGAGCTGGTCTATAAATGGCGTAGGAAAATTGTCTTTGGGACACATACGGTTTAAGTCTCAGAATTCAGTGCATACCCTAATGGTGCCTTGTTTCTTGTTGACAGGAACAGGGTTTGAAACCCAAGTGGTATAGGCAATAGAATAAATGAAACCTGCCGTGCGAAGATTTTCAATCTCTGCTTTGACAGCTGGGAGTTTTGAGGGATGGATGGGACGCTGTTTCTGACGAATGGGGGTACATCAGGCCATGTGTCAATGTGGTGCTCTATAATGGCAGGCTCAAAACCAGGCATTTCGGTATAGGACCAGGCAAAGACATCACAGAATTCTTTGAAGAGTGTTTTGTATTCCTCAACCTCTTGCGCAGTGCAAGATGCTCCTAAAGCGATGAGTTCAGGGGTGCCTCCGGGGGCAGCGATATCAATTTTGATGACAGGTGAGATGTTGGCCATGTTACCCTCTTCGAAGGCGTCAGGAGCAGGAATAGGGTCCTTGAACCAGTCGACCTTGGGAGGAAGGAATTCTTTGGATTCAACTGCAAATTGGGTAGCCATTTTAGAGGAAGATTCGTCTGGGAGGAAGTAGGAACGATGGTGCATGTCATCCCAAGGATATTCCGGGGCAGTGAGAGCCTCGAGAATTTCCTCATCCATGTGGAATACTTGTGTCGTCAAATCGGTTGACGAAGGAGTGGTGGTGTACGAGATCATATAAATGGTATTAACCTCTTCGGAAGAGGAATATTTCGGGGGGTGGATCTCCACAATGGTGGGTGGTGCTATCTCAAGATCCATATTGTTCATCTCAAAAAGAGTGGTATCAACCTCTCCGGAAGGGGAAGAGACCGGGGAATGGATTTCCTCAATGGTGAGGGGTGCCGTCTCAAGATCCGGATTGTTCATCTCAAAGAGAGATGTTTTGTACTCGGGGAGATCGGGACAGTGATGTGAGTAATGTCCGTAGAGACCGCATAAGGCACAGGATTGGTTAGTGCACAGGGATTTGTCGCGAGGCATAGGGGTTGAATCTAGATGGACAACTGGGATAGTGGGGTCGTCGTCAAGCATTTACATGTATTCTTGTAAAGCCGGTATGTGAGGACATAGGTGAGTTGCATGGCCCAATTCGTCGCACAACGCTCATTTGGAAGGAGCACGAAACACAGTGGGGTTTTTTACTGTCTTAGGAGGTGGGACAGCAGTGTAAGGTTGGGGGCCTCTGCCCCCAGTGGGTTTGGTAAGAAGAGGGGGGAGGTTTGTGGAGGACGACGGGGTAGCGATACCGAGAGGTGGTTGACTAGTAGTGGCAATGGGTTGCACCGGTTGCAAGATGACATTTGGTGTCGGCGGGGGAATGGGAGGTGAAAAATACCAAACGGGTAATCCTAAGGTTAACCCAGGAAGGCTGAGGGTAGCCATGACTGGGGCGCTAACTACTCCTGAGGGAGGAAAGAGGAAAGGAATGGTATGGATGGGTGTAGCACCAATGTGACTTGGTACCAAAGGGGGTTGAGGCAACAAGGGCGGTTGATTAGTAGGAGTTCGCATGTTATGGGACAGGGTACATAGGTCAGACACTTCAGTAACCGGTGACGGGGGTGGAATAGATGGGAAGGTGGAGGTCATTGGTGCGTCTGAGCAAACTCCAGGTTCCATAGAATAAACCACTGAGGTGGTTGAGGTCATTGGTGCATCGGAGTAAACGCCCGTCCCCAACGAAGAAACAAATGAGGTGGTGGCATCTGAAATAGGTTGTTCAATCATGGGGAGAACATTTTCGGGTGCCGCGAGGGCATTGCGATCATGGTAAGTGAGTTGGTCAATCTTGACCACATGTCCCTCATGGGGGAACATCATGGTACGAAAAACAGTAGAAGCAACTGCCCGCATGGCATACATGTAGCTGTGGCCAAGTAAAAGGTTATAATCAAGCTGTGCATTGATAACCTCGATGTTTATGAGGACGGTTTTTCTAGCCAGCTGGAGGGGAACGTTAGTTAATAGGCCTTGTGGTTGAGCTGAACGGTCGTCGTAGGATCGCAACGCAGTAGAGGACTGCTGGAGAGGGGGGGATCCCATTTTTTGCCAGATGGAGGTGGGCATGACACATGTAGAAGCACCTTCATCAATAATGCATCGACGAACGACAAAATTTCGAATGGAAACAGAAACTTGGAATGCCAAGGTGGAAGGCAGGCGAGGTTCGGATTGGTCCGAATCAAATGCCATTAATTGCGAATCATTTGGATCAATAGCCCCAATGGCTGAGAGTAAATGCTTGCGCTGCAAAGGACATTTTTTTAAGACTTCTAACGCAGACATGGATGCGGGGGATTCGGCTAAGTCATCGATAATGTTGTAGTTTGACGCAGCCCACGCATTGGGGTTATTGTTGATACGGTGAAGTGGGAAACGCGGCCCTCTGGGAGCGCCATCTAGTGGAGGTGGAGGTATACGTAACGCCTGATCAGTGGGATGAGCGTTAGTAGGTGTATCGGTAGGAGGGGCTTCCAGGGTGGAGCCATATTGGTTCCGCCGGGTCTGGAGGTTGATCTCATTGGAGGACATCATCAACAAGTGGTGGGTACCTAAGTCAAGCGTGGGTTGATCAGGAGCAGTGTAAGTGATTAGTTGTGGGGTTGGCACGTTGGCTTGAGGAGGAGCCAACGGTTGGGTGTTCACTATGCCTTGGGTTGGTAAGGGTTTTTGCAGCACCAAAGGTGGCTGCTGAGGTTGTGGCGGGTTGGGCGGTGCTTGAGGAGCCATCTGCCCTAGGCAGTGTACGTACGCAGCCAAAAGTTGTCGGGCTCGCTCCGTATGTGGACAAAAATGTGTGTAGTGGCCATAGACCCCGCAAACAGAACAAGGGAAGTTGGTTCGCAAATTAGGGTTTTTATCCTGCTTGGGCGGGCGATCAGGGTTTTGGTTAGCAGGGGCCGCATTATTACTAGCGGGGGGATTAGGGTGTTGACCAGCTTGCTCGGTCGGTTGGTTGTTCCCACGATTTCGGCCTCTGCCACGGTTTTGTTGGCCCTGGTTGTGTTGGTTGTTCTGGTTTTGCAGCGGGTTTTGTTGAGCGTAAACTTGCCCTTGGACAGTAGATGGATTCTGAGGTTGCGCAGGTGCTGGAGTAGGTGGAGGCTACATAGGTCCAGCAACCTGAGGGTGTTGCTGATAGTGCTGTAGAGAGGGTTGTGGGTTTGCCGCAGGGGTTGCCTGTGACGGGTAATAATGAGGTTGGGTTTGTGACGGCGCAAGAGCTGGTGCAGCCTGCTGGTGATAGTAAGGCTGAGGTGCGACCGGGGGGCGTAAGCGGGAGTCATATTACCGAAACATTGAGGTGGGCATGAGGGTCCATGGGTATGGTGGTGATGTGTCATGGGGGCATACTGGTTGGTTGCTACAGACTGTGAGGTGGCCCGCGAAGGGTCAGGTCCAGTGGTAGGACGGGCTATGGAAAATGGCTGAGGCTGCGAAGAGACGTGGCCAATGATGCCGTCGGCAGCATGAGATGCCCCTGGCGCATCGTGCTGGGAGGAATTGTCGCGAGGGGCGTCAGGTATGATGGTATAAAGATAACCTGACTGGGCGTAAATGAGATCGAATTGTTGGGCTTTAAGGATAGCCTCTTCCTCAGATTGGGGTCTTTCGGATGCAACATCCTTAGCAATGATAGGAAGGAGGGATTTAAGGAACCAATCTAGGAAGATCCGGTCATCTAACTTGATTTTGCATAGGCTACGGCATCGACGCCATTCATGAATGTGGTCTGTGATGTGGGTAGCCGTGTTCTGTCTGCATGATAGTAGGATTTCAATGCCTACGTCATAGCGGACAGGTAACTGGAAGAACTGGAGGTAGGTCGAGGCCAGGGAAGTAAAGGTGGCATGGGTTCCGTGGGGTTGTTCGATATACCACTTGGCAGCAGAACCAGTGAAAGTGCGTTGTAATAAACGGAGGCGAATGGAGTCATCTACTATGGAGTTGGAGGAACACCAAAGATGGAAGGACATGATATGGTTCTATGGGTCTTCACCTTCCTTACCCTCGAACTTAGGGATGTCTGAGGGGAGCTTGGTGGGCATGTGAGGCCATGCAGGGTTGTGTCGGATGGGGTCATTGGTTAATCTGGCTAGGTCAGGCAGGTTGAGGCTAGCCATGAATGGCAAACTGGATGAAGGATGTGCCACAGTAGTAGGTTGAACCAAGTTGGGGCCGATGCCCCCAAGTGGAGGGGTCATGTGAGGGAGGTTGCCCCCAAGTGGGGGAACTATGGTGGTATAGGACGGACCTGCACCACCAGGGGTGGTATGAGTCACTAATGGAGTGGGGACAGGTATTCCCGCTGCGAGAATTGGTACTGTGAGGGGAATAGTAGAGGGGGCCCCCATGGAGGGCATACCCAAAGTAGGTGTGGTACCGAGTGTTGTGGTGGATGTGCCACCAACGGTCCCTACCAAGATGGGAGTGGGAGTCACGCCATCCACGGGGCTAGTAGGAGCAGTGTAAAGGGGGTTCTCAGACTTTGGCTCAGAATCAGAGGTAAAATAAGGGGTGTCAGTATCTGGTGACGGAGTCCGATGTCGCTGACGAGTGGAGTCAATTGACAAGGCTCAAGATCTGTGTCGATGACGGGTGGTGTCGAGTGAACCGTGCTGTGGGGGCTCACCTCTGAGGTTCCAAGAATGTCTCGGGGACTCAATGGTGACAAATGGTGTCAAAGCTGTGTGGGTTGAGGTAGGTACAAAACAGCTCAAAAAACTCTAATGCAACCGAGTGTGTAGAAGGAGAGCTCAAAAAAATGGGGCGCTCAGGCCAACAACAACTCAAAACACCCACTGTAACTGCATGCTACAATAGGCGGAGTATCAACAGAAATGGTCAGAATACCAAAAAATAGCAGGTTGCCTACAAAAATAAAAAATGGTGGACTCACTAGACCAAAAGGAGGTAAGGGAGCATGCAAACACCTAACTAGTAGTATTATGACTCAACTAGACATATCCTCTGCAAGGTAATGAAATCCAAGTCAGACAATATGAAGAGGAAAGTCAAGTGGCTAAAGTATCCCCCTACTAGGAGGGACATCGGGTAGTCAAATCCTAGAAGAATGGCAACTAAGATACCCCATTCATGACATGTCCAGAAAGGTAAATCTACCACTTGGTCCTTTAAAACCACTTATACTATGAAACGAGAACTATATACTATGAACGAGAACTCTACACATAAAAATGATGATTTTTGCAAAAAAAACACCAAAAACACCCCCCAAATAGAAAAGTGTTGATACCAGTATACACGTTTTTTTTTTAGGGTAAAAAATAGAGCCATGGACTAAACATCCCATATTGTTGTTTAACAAAACTTTAAAATCAACCTTAAATTGGAAAAAAAGAAAAATTCTTGAAGAGATAAATTACAACTTTCTGGAAAATTGCATATTAAAGAAAAAACAACTCTCTCTAATAATTTCACCATTATAACCATATAGAAACAAAGAAATTATGATGTGATTCATAATGAGATAATATATTATACTATACAAGAACAAATGGTTCATATAAATATTCAAAAACTCCTCTAGAGTTTCAATTAAAAAAATCATACTAGTAAAAAGCATCTAACTGCCTCTTCAAATTCATCCATGGATTATGACACCCCATCATCAAAAACTCCTGTAGAGTTTCAATTAAAAAAATCATACTAATAAAAAGCATCTACACTGCTTCTTCAAATTCATCCATGGATTCTGACACCCCATCAGAATCTACATTTTCTGCAGATGAAGGACTTGATGAAGATGTAGATGACCCATACTCTTCTCTATTATCAATGGGCGCACCATCTGAGTCTACATCTATGCCCATCATTTCAGATGTCATATTCCTTCGGGATCTACGGCTTGGTTTAATAGACTCCCATCTTGCAACTTCTGGCTGTGGCAGAAACCTCTTGATAATCTCTATAGTCTTGGAGCGGAGAGTGTCTTTCTTTGTCAACCTGAAATCATAAACAAGTATATCAACTTCCTCTAATTTCAAGATGTCAAT
>LPNX011151337.1:2844-13496 GCA_001517045.1 Pseudotsuga menziesii
GGCTCCCGCTTCCTTTGGGTATTTTGCCACCGTAAAGGTTAGATCGAGGTGTTGGATTTTCACCTGATGGTTTGTTAGTTGGGGAAGGTGAGTCCTAATTATGCTAGTCACCCAAGTGCTTTTGATACAGCATGACTGATCGGACGAACCGCAGCCAAGTGCAGAGCATACACACTGGAGTCTTGTAAATTTTAATAAGTTTTTAAGAGATGTGTTCTTGTTTAAAAGAAAAGCCTCCAAGAACCTCTTTCGATCCAAGTGGATCTCAATCGAGGAATCGAGGAGGGGTTAATTTTAAAACTGCTGATAAACAAATGATAGAAAAAATAAAACAACTACACAAATTTGGTTTTCTGATTAGTCCCACCACGAATCTCTTTCCCCTTTCGGGTCACTCGGGAAATCGTGGGGTAAGTATTATGATTATTTTTGAAAGTAAGATATGGAATATGAAATTAACAACAAGATCAAATATACTACCCTGCAAATCAGATCAATTCTAGTAAAAGGAAATAAGCAGAAAAAGACGAAAATGGCATCGACGCGAATCCCCCCAGGGGGGATGGGGAATGGGCTCGAAAGAGCCTATTCAAAGAATGATTTTATTACAGCGGTTACAATATCAAAGCACTGATAAATCAGTCCTTCTTGGTCCTTATACAGGCTGAAACCAAGATCTTACAGTTTATACAAAAAATTTACAAATTATGTGACAAAAGAGAGACCCCTGGGGGGATTTGAGCGCTCCCAAAGCCACTTTGGACAGCAGCTTCCTTTCTTCTCTGTCAGACCTGCTAAATGACAGCGAGCGAATTAGAATAACAAATGTCCAAAAGCACTTTAAGAGTACCTTTGGGTCAACCTACTTTATCTCAAAAAATAATGAAATTAAACTAGCTAAACCAACGAAAAGGAACCAAGGAAAGCAAGCTTTCCTTGGGATCTTGACTTGCTGTTTGTGCAGCCAATTAAAATGCACTGATATTGCAGAATATTAAAATCTATAATAGCGAAAGGAAATCTAATGCATGTGATCTACAAGTTTTCCTTCAAATTCATGCGAAAAGGACAATTTCCCTACAACTAGATCTGGGATGCTTATGATATTTTTTTTTTAAGTGCAAGATCTAGGATGTGCTATGGAATATTAGATCTATGTATATTTTACTTTGATGAAACAGATCCAAATAAAATCACAGTTATAAACTGAAAAGGTAACCGGGTAAAGTGTTGATTTTGAGGGAGGAAGAAGAGGAGAAAAGTGTTGGTTTCCTTGAAGATCCGCAGTAGGGCTTTCAGGTGGAATGCCGAGGGACTATGCGTTTGAAATGTTTTGAAGAGAATGAAGAAGCAAACTAGATCAACATCCTCTCCAAAGTATGAACCTGCAACTCAGCTGAAATCAAAGAACTTGCCAAGAAACTTGTGAGATCCGATTAGTACATACAAAGAGATTCAAGATAACATGCATATAAGCTTATAGGACATGCTAAATCTAGATCTCTAAACATGCATCATAGGAGAGTGACAGTCAATAAACTTATTGAACAACACCTTTCCTATCAAGATTGTAATAAGCTAATTACCAATCTTAACCACAGATCTACAAGAAATTAGCAAAAAATGACCACAGATATAGGTTACCTCAGTAAAACAATGGCAATAATCATCCACACATGTAATGGCACCACACCGTATTGCCTCCAAAGCTTTTCTTTATTTCAAATGCAGAATTACAACAATACAATAGCAGCAGCACCTCAATCCCAGCTCTAACTCGCTTGGAAGGAGGCTGTGCCTGGATATATACAAATTGCAGGCCATCTAGCCCAGGGGGGGCGCAATTCCTCATGGAATCAAGTGAAATCATTTGATGGATAGTTCATCAATGCAGAACTGAGGCTAAACTGAGCCTACTTGTCAACCGGGGGCTTGATCTGGCTGACACATCAACCGATACACTGACACATCGGCCCACAGAGCATCTAGGAGAGCCAAAACGTGTTGAGGAGAGAGGGAGGGCGCAATTCCCCATGAATACCACTGTAGATCAACTCTGGATCTGATTTGATCCCCTCCTTCAGTCAAGGATTTGTCAGATCCAGTCAATCTGCTCTAGATCTGATTGATTTCAGTCAAATCGGTTGAGAATCCATTGATTTATTGATTTTGGATTTGCTCCATTATTCATCAATTTATTAATTAAAATAATCAATAATTGATTTTTGGGGCTTTCTGACCTGAGTGATGGAAGATCACTCAAAACTTAGGAAATAGTGGGTCCATGGGTTTACATGGTGCTCTTAGCTTGAAAATGAGCACCTACATGACTGAAACTGATTATTTGGCCCACTTTTATTACAAAATCAAATTTTCCAATTAAACTATTAAAAAATAGCCTAAGTTTTGGAAAAATTAAAATTAAAAAAAAAACATTGAAAAAACTAAAAAATTGAAAAATTGAAAAACACCTAGGGGGACTTAGACATGTTCATATGACTCAAAAATGATGTCTAGCATGTTTATACATTGACACATAGACTCTAATAACCTCAATAGGCCTAAATGCCAAGTCGACCACCCCAACTTTGGAGGTATGGAGTGAAAAACTCAGAAATTATCAGTCGTTTGTTCAACAACCAATAATAACCAAGGGAAAAAACACCCTGGGCTGATCGGATTGACAAATAAAGTCTAAGAGACCGAGTCTTTTACAGACACTATCATGCTAGAACATTTATTACAATTCCCCCATGGGGTATGAACATGTGATATGATACAATAAGCACTTCCCAGAAGTATTTCCAAGGGTCTTTTGAAGTCCGAACAAGTTAACCCTGTCCGGTTCACCAGGGTCATTTGATAAAAACCACTAAGTACAACTTAGGTGGTAACAAAATGCTCATTACGTATTTAAATGGTTGGGTGCATTAAATGTCATTTAATGAGTTATTAATCAACATTTAATGTGAGCCTTAGATCTCATTGGTCCAAGATCTAATTTTGGCCATTGAATCTCAAGTAGAAGTTACCATGAACAAAAAGGAGAAACTAGGGATTCAAGGAATTCATTATTGCATTAACTAAAAGAGATTTTTGGAGAAGAGAAGAAAAGAACTTGACTTGTGAAGGAGGGTTTTGAGGAGAAAGAGAAAACTGAGAAATATTTCAAGGGCACGATTTCAAAGGTGGAAGCTCCAGCATTTACTGTAGCTCGATTCCCAAGGAAACAATATTTATTATTTGCACATTTCACAAGTTTGGGGCATTTAATGATTGAATTGTACAGTCATTTATTACAGTGGCACGATTTCTTAGAATTCTGAAGTGGGTCATATGGCTGAAGATTGTTGGCATGTGTGGTACTGACAACAGAGAAGTACATGCTTGTTTCCCAAGAAATATTTCACGTGTGAGACTGTTGAAGCATTAATTACAGGTTACAGAAACAAGTTGTACTTTCTTGGCATGTGTGGATTGTACAACTATGATAAAAGGGGCATTGAGGACTTTAATATTATCAATTGTTGGAATTTGTGCAACTTCAGAAGTTATTCTTATTGTACTTGTATTGTATTAACTTGTACCTCCTACGGGAGACTATACTGATGTAATTTCTCATGTAAACCCTAGAAAGAATTAATGTAAACACTAGGGAAGATTAAGTAAAGAAAAGAATAAATGTAAACACTGGAGAAGATTAAGTAAAGAAAAGAATAAAATAAATATTATTTTTGTATTTCCCCAAGGTAGGCTGGCCTAGTCAATTAGACAAGTCGGCCTTGTTAGGGTAAAAGTCAGTTTTTGTGATGTGTATAAATAGAAGGAGTAAACTTTCTACTCGACCATTTGCACCGATCGGACGACCTGGCTCGCATGAGCTATCACATCACGCAGTGCTGGTCGTTCGATCGGTGCAAATGGTCGGGTAGAAAGTTTACTCCTAAATAGAAGGCAAGGGCGCCTCATTTAGTGACTCATCCAACACAAGCAAGTTCGCTTTCTGTTGGAGAAGGTCGTGGGACAAGTGAGAAGGAGTGTTTTCTGGGGTTTTATCTTGGAGAGACTTTTCTCTCTCATTCTCTTTCTTCTACTCTATTCTCAGAAGCTATCATCTCTATACGAAGGTTGCTGGGTTTTTCTCGATTGGGTTTCCTAGTATGAACTCTTGTGTTCTTTGTTTCCGTGCTTTGTCTTTCTTCTAGAGATCCTTTTGTTTATTTGCAATTAAGTTATACTGCTATAATCTTGTAAAAACATGGTATTAGAGCAGTTCTAGAAGAGGTCATTGCCGGAAACTAGGGTTTGACCTTCCAAGGCCTTCCCTCATCTCTTCAGCACAAAACGAGCTGTGGAAACTTCGCTTTAGGGGAGGCACATCTTTTGGTGAAGGAAAAATCAAATTTCGAGAAGCTTCATTATTGACCTAATTCTGCTGCTGCAGAAATTAAGGTTTCAAGTTTTGTGTTGATCAGGCTACTGTTTTGGCTCGACCTCACCTTCCCTCAACTCGCCTTGATAGGGCTCATCCACCTGTGAGGTCAGTTTCCTCAAATTCAAAATTTCATTTTTGACCTAACTCTTGCTAGGGTTTTTGGTTCAGATCTGCAGATAAGATGATTGGAATGAAGGTTGAAGATTGTCTTGATGGGGTTGCCAACTTCATGTCTTGGAAGCCTAGAGTTCTTCTCGTCCGAGAAGAAAATGATCTTTTGAAGTTTGTAAATGAGAAGGTTACAAAACCAGAAGCTGAAGAAGACAAGTTCCAGTGGAGGAAGAGGAACGCCAAAGTAAGAAGGATTTTGGTGGACTTAGTCAAAGATCACTTGGCTTCGCAAGCCTTAGAAAAGAAGACAACCAGGACGATGTTCAAGGCTTTGAAGAAGGTATTTGAACAAAATAGTATCAATATGACTCTAAGATTGGGAAACCAACTATCAAATATGAAGATGATTAAGTCCGAATCAATCACCTCATACTTCATGAGGATCACGGAACTTCGGGACAAGCTAAGGTCCAGTGAAGATCACATTGAAGATAAGGCCCTTTTCATGACCATTCTAAATGGTCTTCCACCATCTTGGAAATCTTTCTTCCAAACCATAAGTGATCGAACCAAGCTGCCCAAATTTGATAGGTTATGGGCAGATTGCATTCAGGAAGAGACAAGGATTGCGGTAAGGCAAAGACTCCATGGTCCTCAAGTTGTGGACAATCAAGCCTTCATTACTAAAGCCAAGAAAGGCAAGGGAAAAGGAAGGAAGTTTCACAACCATAAGCACCAATCTAGGAGACCATGTTCTTCTCCATATCGAAGGGAAATGTAGAAGGATTTATCACACATACAATACCATAAGTGCAAGAAATATGGTCACTATGCAAACAAGTGTTTTAGTGCAAACAAAAGGAAGAACAAAGCTTCAACAACTGATGTGGAAGAAGGCCATCATCACAAGAAATAAAGAAATGAAGATCATACAAAATTCTTCTTCATATCAACATTATCAGGTACTGTTCTTGTTGGACACATTGGTTACACTGAGAGGGGGGATGAATCAGTGTATGAGCAATTTAAACCCTTTTAAACTTCAATTAGTCAATCAGAGTTTATCAAGCATTATGTTATCAATTACATCATCATATTCATCAGCCAAATCAACCATGAGTCATAAGCATAATACTCACATCAAAGAAAGACACAACAATATATGTAATGTAAGCTTTGTTTACGGTAATGAAAGACTTGAATCTTCGCGATTACAATCAACACCAACTGATAAAAAGAGCACCAACTCTTATGACATGATCCGACCTGGTTTTCTTAGCTCCAACTAAGAAAGGGTTGATGAATCCGATCCTCAAGTGCAAGACTCAGCTTGCAAGCTTGATGTCAATCTCTGATTGTCATCAATCTGCTGCACACACATATACCTCTGCTCATCAACCTCTGCTCCTTCAGCTCTGATCATCCATCTGCTCAAGAAGCCACATCAATCAACTTCACTTGTCTGTTGCTGTCATGCCACTCGTCATCAGCTTGTCATGTCTCCTGTTGAGGTGTCAAGATGTCATCATCATTATTTTTTGGTTGCTTGTTAGCTCATATCTCCAAGTCACTCTTCATATGCATAGGACTATCATCTTCAATAAGTTAGGGCAGTCATCCTAGGATTGTCAATATTTCATCATTATCCACTTCATCATCATCACAGATTTTGTTTATGCCCAAGTCATAACTGCTTGTTCAAGTGTCTGCTTATATCATCTAAGTCCTCTCTTGTTTACTATCTCAATTCAACTTGTCATTTACACCTCTGTCTAATCAGTTTGATCTTTGTCATATCAAGATAATCATATGTTACTTACTGTTGTAGCTTGAAGAAGACCTTGAGGTCTGAGCTACCCGAGATTGTCTTCAATATGTATTTGTAACTTGATCTACACCGTCCTTACTCTATCAAAGGCTGTTATGTTAAATAGTCACTATGCCACAATTGTCACTGTCAAGTTAACTGCCTAGTACTCTTAAGTGCCTCTTAGCTATTACTCCAAGTACCTTGATTCAAAGCTTGTGACTTCACTAATGTTCAAGATGTCATATAAACAATGCTTCCTTTTTATATATATTTGACAATCTTGAGAAAGCTGCTTTTATCCTTTTGCAGACTCAGATCAACACTAATATCTTTGGCTGCTGAAACCAAGTCAATATCTTTTTTACCTGTAGATGATAACAGTGCTTGAAATCTGTTTTAAAACAATCACAAAAATGACTTTAAAGATGTGCCAAAACAATCCCAAGATATTCAATAACTTGTCATCAAGTAGGATCTCCAAATGTGCTATATTCTCTGCACAAGAAAGGCTCAAACCCCAAAGCAAATCTCAGATATGTGTTTTCAAACTTTGTTTTCTTTGGCCTTCATCTTGCTTCCCTAGGACTTTTGTTGTCCCTTTGCTTGTAGCCACTCTTGATACATGAACTCAAAGCATCATAACAATGTTTTTATGCTTCCATCTTCCTTGATTGAAATCAGAACTTGGTGGAAATTCTTCACTCAATAAGACTTGCGGAATTTATTATGATGAAACATTTGCTCTTGTGGCTCGATATACTTCCATCAGAACCATTATCGCTATTGCTTCAACTTTGGGATGGAAGCTGCATCAGATGGATGTAAAGACCGCTTTCATTAATGGTGTTATCGAGGAAGAAGTTTACATTGAACAACCAGAAGGGTTTGTTGTCCATGGAAAAGCGTCTCACGTATGCAAACTGAAAAAGGCATTATATGGACTCAAGCAAGCACCTTGTGCTTGGTATGGACGGATAGATGGATACCTAGTAAACTTGAGATTCACCAAGAGTGATGCAGATCCCAATCTTTACTACAAGATTGTTGATAATCAGTCACTGATTTTGGTTCTGTATGTGGACGACATATTTCTCATAAGTAATGAGAAACTTATTGAATGGTGTAAGAAGAAGCTTGCCTCTAAGTTTGAAATGAAGGACTTTCTCCTAAGTGGAGAACCCTAAAAATCAGTCTCCTAATAGCAGTAGTGAACTTCTTACTTCACTTGAGCGAACTTGCTTGAATGCTTGATGTAAAAATGAAGTGAGGCACCTTCTATTTTTAGTTTATGTTGCTAGCAATTTTATTTTTCAATTGGTTCGACTTGTCTCTTTAACTGGGGCCGAGTTCTCTTTATGCAACAATAAATTACATTTTATTGTTATGTTTCTTGGGCCAACCTATGTGAGGATGCGTCACGCAGCTACTACACCAACACTCCCTCTTAGCCAGGGAGGCATCATTAGTATTATCATACTGGAACACATCTGTATATCATCAATACATCGCGGTTGTTGCGAACCTTGTTATATCACAAGGAAGGTCTTTGTTGAGAAGTGTCCACATGTATTAGCTCCACCCAGTTCATCGGGAACGTGCCTTACCTCAACCCAATCCACCGGGGAACATGCACCAACTCAACGTGCCTTAGCTCCACCCAGTCCATCGGGGAACATGCACCAACTCAACGTGCCTCAGCTCAACCCAGTCTATTAGGTAACATGCATAGAACTCAAGAGTCCACATAGAACTCATATTGGTCCTCACAGAACAACAATCCACACAGGACAAGGAGTACACACAAAACTCAGGAGTCCACACGGAACTCATATCGGTCCACACAGTACCACAATCTACACATGACAAGGAGTCCACACAAAACCACAATCCACACATGACAAGGAGTCCACACAAAACTCAAAAGTCCACACAAAACTCATATCGGTCCACATAGAACCACAGTCCACACATGACAAGGAGTCCACACAGAACTCATATCAGTCCACACAAAACCATAGTTCACACAAGAAAAGGAATCCACACAGAACTCATATTGGTCCACACAGAACCACCGTCCACACAAGACAAGGAGTCCACACAAAACTCAGGAATCCACACAGAACTAATATCAGTCCACACATAACCACAATCCACACACGACAAGGAGTCCACATAGAACCACAATCCATACATGACAAGGAGTCCACACAGAACTCATATTGGTCTACACAAAACCACAATCCACACAGGACAAGGAGTCCACATAGGACTCAAGAGTCCACACAGAACTCAGGAGTCCACACATAACTCATATTGGTCGACATAGAACCATAGTCCACACAAGACAAGAAGTCCACACAGAACTCAGGAATCCTCATAGAACTCATATTGGTCCACACTGAGCCATAATCCACACAGGACAAGGAGTCCACACAGAACTCAACCTTCCCTCTTAGCGAGGGATATAATCATGGATCCAATCTCCCCACCATAGTTACATATATTGTGTAGGCGAATATATCATCGAGGGCCTAGAATGTAACTTATTGACAACAACGATGAAAATATCGACAAATGTCGTAAAGCATAAAAAATACAAAAATAACCATTTTTTCAATTTTTTTAACATCTAAAGCAACAACAACATCAAATAAACACATTGCTACATAAATATGAAAATACAACTAATATATAAGATGCATAAGATGTCAAATGGTGGATCATGATTACATATCGACTATAAACTGGAAAAAACTGGAAATACTGAAATATGTTCTTGATGGAATGATAGAAAATCACATCAAATGATCAAAATAAATGTCTTTGAAGAGATGAATCATCATGACTCATGAGGCATCTAGATACTACATAGTACAATGATAAATAGTAGGAAGAATCAATCCCCTCTACCCCTTTTATAGGCAAGGGGCACCACTCTTCTTCTGGAAGCAATAGGGGGTCCTGTAGGTGCTTTGGATGAGTTAGGCGTCAAATTGGAAGCTCCAACTACTTGGGCTATGGTGGAAGGTAATGGGGCTGAGGTGGAAACCAATGTGAGTTATCTCCTCCCATAACTACATATTATAAAAATTATTGCCTATGTTGGGATCTTATTCATCAATAGCACCCTATGCCCCCCTCCTCTAGGTTCAAGCCCTTGCCTCTACCTTGGATCTCAAAGTTGATCCTCCAATGACTTTAGTCAACACTCTACAATTTCGATGAAAATTCCCATGCTTAATGAGTGAAGGGTACATTTTTATTAAGGTCAATGATAAAAGATTTCAACAGTCAATGCCACCAACATCAAGGTACATAGAGGGGTTGATGTGCTTGATTAAATGCCAATCCCATACCCTCGTACTTGATAAAATCCAGTGGAATTGTTGCAATCTTGAAATTCTGAAAACTATTAGTCTGTTGAATTCTGAATGTGATCTAAAATTCTACTTTTTGCATATGAAGTTCGATGAGGTTGGAACCACTCTCAAACATCCCGAAGCAATTAATGGTAATGTTAACAATTTAAGTAAAGGGGTAGAAAATGAAAGTTAAGGAGATTGCCACTTTTACCTTAAGAATTTAATGTTACCATTTATTACTTTAAGAATTTAATATCTCTGGTTTTAATAACACTGCCAAAAACTTTACCCATGGATTTATTTCCCGAATTCCATGCAATTTTTTTTTAGCAGGGCGATATTTTCCAAAATATCGCGATATATTCCCAATATATCTAGACACATTCAATGTATCACGATATATTAAAATGTCGTAAATGTCTCGATTTTTTAGTGGCGATATATTGCCAAGGGGAATGAATCGCGATATGAGCGATATATCGCCGATATATGTAACTATGCTCCTCACTCCTCAGAGTGTTTGGGAGCAAAATCAACCTTCCTATTTACCAAGGGAGTCAACCATGGGACCAATCTCCCCATCCCTTCATAGGATGGCTAGGACAAGGCATTGCCTCATTCAGAGTCATGAGTTGATGAGTGAGCAACCAAGGACTAATCTCGCCATCTTATCTCAGGATGACTGGGAGAAGGCACTTCCCACCCTAGGTCATTCATTTCTAGCCAAGTCACAAGGCCTATACTGAAGGAATACTCGATGCTCAACCTTTAGGAAGATAGTGTGTGCAATTGAGGGCTAATCTTCCCACCCCATCATAGGATGTTCGGAAGAAAATTCCCATGCTTAATGAGTGAAGGGTACATTTTTATTAAGGTCATGATAAAAGATTTCAACAATCAATGCCACCAACATCAAGGTACATAGAGGGGTTGA
>LPNX011151337.1:13972-55761 GCA_001517045.1 Pseudotsuga menziesii
GTCCTGTTTTCTAGACACGCACTGACAGTCCTCGGACACGCGTGTCCGAAAACAGGACACGCTGCAAAGACGTGTCGGACACGTTTTTTCAGCGTGTCCGTGTCCGACACGTGGACACGAGACACGCAGGCCCTTTTGGACGAATCCGGTTTCATAGCTCATACTTGATAAAATCCAGTGGAATTGTTGCAATCTTGAAATCCTGAAAACTAATTGTCTGTTGAATTCTGAATGTGATCTAAAATTCTACTTTTTACATATGAAGTTCGATGAGGTTGGAACCACTCTCAAGCATCCTGAAACAATTAATGGTAATGTTAACAATTTAAGTAAAGGGGTAGAAAATGAAAGTTAAGGAGAATGCCACTTTTACTTTAAGAATTTAATGTTACCATTTATTACTTTAAGAATATAATATCTCTGGTTTTAATAACATTGCCAAAAACTTTACCCATGGATTTATTTCCCAAATTCCATGCAATTTTTTTTAGCAGGGTGATATTTTCCAAAATATCGCGATATATTCCCAATATATCGCGACACATTCAATATATCGCGATATATTCAAATGTCGTAAATGTCTCGATTTTTTAGTGGCGATATATCGCCAAGGGGAATGAATCACGATATGAGCGATATATCTATATGTAACTCTGCTCCCCACTCCTCAGAGTGTTTGGGAGCAAAATCAACCTTCCCACTTACCAAGGGAGTCAACCATGGGACCAATCTCCACATCCCTTCATAGGATGGCTAGGACAAGGCATTGCCTCATTCAGAGTCATGAGTTGATGAGTGAGCAATCAGGGACTAATCTCCCCATCTTATCTCAGGATGACTGGGAGAAGGCACTTCCCACCCTAGGTCATTCACTTCTAGCCAAGTCACAAGGCCAATACTGAAGGAATACTCTATGCTCAACCTCTAGGAAGATAGTGTTTGCTAATCTTCCCATCCCATCATAGGATGTCCGAAAGAGGGTACTGCCCCACTTTGAGCCATTCACACCAAACCAAATCACATGGCTAATACTGGGGGAACACCTGCTCGATGCATCAACACTACTCATCAAGGTCTAGTCTCCTCACCCCATCATGGGTGTCTGAAAGTAAAGTACGGTCCTATCTTGTATCATAAAGGTACTAATGTGCTCTCGTGGAATCTTCTAAGAACCGATAGGCTTGCACACATATTAGTAAACAGAGGCATCAAATATATCGGGGTAGACATTTTTGTTCTGCCCTATTTTAGACATGAAATGCAAAAAAATGAAATAATAACAAATCACATGACTGAATTCATGCACATGTATGGGATAGTATTAAGAGACTAGTCTCTCCACCCCATCACAGGGTGTCTGGGAGATCTCCCTCTGTGCTGGAGCGCCTTGCTCCCTCCGCATCTGAGCAATTTACTCCCTCTCTAGAGTATAATGTAAGTATTCGTTGGTCATCATGCTAGATCTGCTCAGGATCTCAACTGTGTTCTTCCTTAACTTAGGAAGATTTCTTCAAGTATTTGCCACTCCATCAATAAGTGAAGTAATAATCCAAGATCCTCATCTCAAGGGCTAATTCCCTCTGTCTAGGAGTAGGTCACTAGTATACAACATCATGAGCAAGAGATCATCATCAACAATATATTCTGAATCCTAAGGCACAACTCTAACTGAATGGATGTGTACCTCCTCAGAAACCAACTGAGTAACTCTCGTTCTTAAGGACTAACATACTCTAATTCATCTTCCATAACTCCGATTGGAAACCAACTGCATCCCATAATCATTGAAGGAACTAACATCTATAGTAGAGAGAGTGACATTCGTTGAAGCCTTTTGCTCCCAAACACCAATCTCTTTATAAGATCCTCTGTGCCTGTGGGTCATGTGTCCACACATAGATTGATGTATTAGGTCCTTGTCTTCCTGTTGTTACTGCTGAACAATCATGATTTCCATTTAACTGTTTTGTTTGGAAGTGATCCTTCTTCTTGATCTGTAATCTGGGATGAAAGCCATGCTCCCAATAGCTTCCAGCTAGTGTTCTCAACTGGATCCATATGTTCAACGCTTGTCCTTCAGATCAAGTCTCATCATCCTTTTCTTGTAGGCCATATCATATGGTCTTTCCCCTACAAGACAAATCCCGTCAGATGGTTAGTAACATTGCATACTAAAATTTAATCAATTCATAATGCAATGGCAATAGTTCACACAGTTATGTAGGCATCTTAGCCAATGCTTTTACACAACATGTATATGGTAACTATTTGGATGCTTGCTATCTTTGTTAGAACATACTATTAAGAGTGTGCACTACTCTAAGCATGTTAGAAGTAGATATAATCCTAGATGGGTTCATGAAATGTCTTGCAACATTATGACTATTAAACAATCAACTACATTAGCCTACTGTTCATCAATAAAAGAACTATATCACATGCTCAACAAACTTCCTAATTCTAGGAATATAATTTTGCATATAAAATATTGAAAAAAACAAACAGATGTAATGCATAAGAGCAATAAATCCAAATACTTGTCTTTAATTGTTTTGTGGGTGGGATCCCATTGCCAACTTGTAGGAATCATGAGAGTCCTTTGATCTTCATCTTCATCCTGGAAGCCCATCACAATGATAATGATAATCACATCACCTCAACTAGAAGAAGAACTCCATACAATCTTCATTCCTTGGCTTCTTGTGAGAAGTGTCTTCATCAATATCCGTTGTTGAGGCTTCATGCTTCCTTTTATTTGAGCCATGAAATTGATTGGCATAGTGTGTTGGGCACAAAGGCCACACTGAGAGGGGGGGTGAATTAGTGTGTGAGCAATTTAAACCTTTTTACCTTCTTTTAATCAATCAGAGTATATCAAGCATTATGTTATCAATTACATCATCATATGCATTAGCTAAATCAATCATGAGTTACAAGCACAATCATCACATCAAGAGAGACACAAGAATGTATGTAATTTTAATATTTATTTATGGTAATGGAAGACCACAATTTTCTCGATTACAATTAGCACCAACTGATGAAAAGAGCACCAACTTCTGTAACAGGACCCATCCTGGTTTTCCTAGCTTCAACTAAGAAAGAGTTGATGAGTCCAATCCTCTAGTGCAAGATTCTACTTGCATCAATATCTGCTCATGTACCTTTGCACATTGATCTCTGCTGGTCAACCTCTGCTTGCTCGCTCAGTTGTAATACTTCAATTGTGGTCATGTGTGTCAAGCATATCAGAAATCAACATGATCAAACATAAACCGATCACCACTATTGGAAATGAGATCCTTGACATGAGCTACATGACCATCCTTTGGCTTAGACTCATCAGACTTGTTAAGCACATCTGCAACTACAGGAGTTGTACCAACAAAAGTATGACTAGTCCTTACCATGCCTAGTGCTACTCCTACTAGTGGATCCGAATCCAAACCAATCCACACCATATCATCGATATCATGCTCAAACTGTGTGGTGAGTCTCATCTGCCCATTGTGAGCCTTGAGGATGGATCAATATCATCCAACACAATGGGATCTATATCAGGTCTTTTGTTCAATAACTAGAGCAGTTATTTTCATTCTAATACTCCTACTTTTAGGAGTCGAAATTGCTGTTTTTGGGATGTCTCTTTTTAGGTCTATATTTTGTAGGTGGCGTGTAGTTGAAGAATAGACTTGTCTTTGGTTCCACGCAGTTTGGCTAGCTAGAAATCTGATGAATTTTGGATGGGATGCAAAATTCTATTTCCATCAGATGAGGTTTGATGAGGCTGGAACTCCTCTCAAACATCTTGAAACAAAATTAATGATAATATAAAAAATTTAAGTAGAAGAGTAGAAAGGGAAATATAAAGAAAATGAAAACTTTTACTTATATTGTCATTCTAGGTTGGTTTGTGTCGAGCATGTCTTGTGTCATTGTGTCTCAAGCAAATTGGGTTTTCTCTCAAATTGCACTACCGTTTGTAGGAAACCAAACGGGTACAAACTTCGTCTAGCAGGTGTTCCCTTGGTCAAGTTAGATTGGTTTGGTATCGAAACCGGCTGGTTCGTACACCAAATCGGTCAGTCCATACACTAAATCAGTCCCCCGAGCCCTTTTGGTGGTTGAGTCAGTGTTGTTGAGAGTCAACTCCTTCATCTTGGCTGAGTTTTTTAAAACACTGCTTCATCCTTTTGTTGCAAGAGGAATTGCAGCACATACATGTAGTTGAATAGTTTGAAGAAGAGCAGGCTTGAGTAGTCCAGATTAGAGACAATGGTGTATGTGCACTCCAACCTTTGTCTTATTTACAGGTAGAGGGAGGAGTGGTTGAAGGGAAAGACAAAGATGTAGGATATGTTTCTTGATGATATGGGTTTGGACAACAGTGTTGAGTCGGCATTAGCCAACTTGGTTCTTAATAAACCAGTGCTACAGTCTGTTTCTTTTGATGATGTTGATGCCCTTGAGGGGTCATCGTTTTCACTGGATATAGAGGGGGAGGATGATGGAGGGAGAGCAGTGGCAGCGATGATGATTTTGATGATTCTAACATAGAGGACTACTGACAGTGATAAGTTATGATATTCTTTCATCTATGGTTCTAGTATCTACCCTATTTAGTGTTTTCCATTGGCATTCCAACCAATAGTACCAATGACTTAATGTCTGTAATACATTTTGATTTAGATGACATCATATGACTTAATGAGAAAACTATAGTTTATGGTTCTAACTTCTAAAATCCTATTTTATGACGTGTATTGAATATTCTAATTTCTTGTGTTTAATCATCATTGATGTAATAAGTTAATAACTAATTATATCAATAGTTTCAAAAGGTTATAATTTCTAAAAAAATTGGATCTTTATATCTATTTCATTTGTGTATTTGTAGTTTGTAATATATAATATATATATTTTAATATATATAAATGTGTTCCCGGTGTCTTGTTTCAAGGGTTAATGTGTCCCGTGTCAGATACTTGTACAATGTATCCTCATGTCTTCCGTATCCCATGTCCTTGTGTCATGTGACTTAGCTTAACACATGCTATCTGGGTCCACAATTTGACCCCAGATCAGCTTGCATTACAATAAATTACGATATACCGAATGATAAACAACACTTCTAGAGGAGTGCTAAAGGCTTTTTGGCCCAATGCTAATCCAGACTCAACATAATTTCAAATGTTGAAATAAGGAGATGATCAAACTCTTGTACGGGATTGGTGTGGAGCTCCAAGCTAATGTGAGAATGTGGGTGTCCAATAAGAGTTAGGTTCGCTCCTTGATAGGACAGTTAAAATGATAGCACAGTTTTTAAGCAGTACATTGTTTCCCTTATTATATGTTACTATAACTACTTATTCCTTGACCATTTGAAGGTTCGACATCTACAGAAGCAAAGCGGCAATTCAGGGCTCCAAGGATAATGCCTGGAGCACATGAAAATATTGAAGAAGAGCTATTCAAAGACGAAGAAAATGATTTGTGTCCTATCAGGACATCTAATTTTGAGGGAACACTCCTAGAGGAATCCATGTCAGGGTTGCTGGACTGCACACCTGTGTTTAGGGAACGTTTTTTATCTGGTTATCTTGAAAATGATAGTGAGGTTGTTAGCCTGTTCTTCTGCAATAGATAGCATTCAAGATTGTTTTGAATTGAAGCAGTACATTTGATATTGTTGGATGATTGCTGTCTAGTATTTCAAAGTTTCTTTAATTTTTAAAAGTTGCATTGTAAGAATGGTTTTGGAGAGAGGTGTGTGAATATGTGTGCATGTGTTGCCTGTATTAATGCATAATTACAAGTTATGATAAAGTTGCACAGTTCATGTTCCTGCATTCAGTGAACTGCAAAATATCTTGATTCTCAACACTAAATCATTCGGTAGTGTTTTTACTTATTTTCTGAGCAATAGTTGGTCTATGTCTGTTAGACTTTCCAATCATATATGGTGTAGTTCATACGAGGTTGAGCAGCAATTAGTGCTCTGATGTGTCTTCATTTTGACAGGAAAGCAGCGATGTTGTAAGTGTATGTGAGCATGAAGGGAATTCAGGACGAGGTGATGTCTAATTTTTATGGTTAGTGTTATCCAACATCACAGATACACATTAAACTCTGACTCAACATATTTTCTCTGTTTAAAAGATGGAAATATCAGGAGGAAAGATTTCGAGCCGTTGGAGATCTCAGCTAAATCTGAATCGGATATTACCTTTCAAGCAACAGGTTCAAGAAAATTCAGCACAACAGTACCTTTGCGAAAAAATATTGGCATTAAATTGAAGAGTGATGTACGAGCTGATAAAGTAAACACAACGAAAAGAGAGACTATTGTACGGAGTTCTTACTTCTGTTCTAAGAAAACAGACAAGGTTGATTTAGAAAATGCAGACAGAGAATTTATTCCTCGTAGAGAGGAGGTGTCTCACACAACATGTGATATGGACACGGGTCATAATACAATCAAGGGGAACTGTCGCAGTCAGCAGGCATATGATGGTAGGATTGTGAGCACAAGAGAACAGCAAAACGATGTACGCAGTGAATCTTTCACTCATCATTTGCCCTGCACTGTTTTGGAATTTCATTTCTTTGCTCCTTTTTACTTGTTTTGTGATGTATTTATTTTAAATTGTCTTTATTGGTGAGAGCAATCTAACACTACTCTGTGGGCTGCTAGGACACTCAAAAAACAAATAATAAAAAGGGAATCAGATTAGATGATGCCATTACAACTGGCAAAAGTAAGTACAAATAGATAAAGGTGGCTCCTCTTGTTTCAATGATTTCTCATGCTCTCCACGCACACAAGTCTAACACGAATCATGATTATGCAACATGGCCTCTTTATGAATTGATTGGACGCACCGATATATTTGATGGCTGTCTACAAATTTTTGAAATTACAGCCATTATATGTAGGATCTCCTCTTTCTGCTTTTCCATCTCTTTGTGCAGCTCAATATCTCAGATCATTATCTAACCAAGGAAGTATTAAAATTTTCCCTTAGTATAGTCTTATTTTGCTTTACAATGTTGATTGACAATGTAGTCCAGTTTTCATTGGTTTCCACCAATGTTGAAAAAGTCGGCAAGGGTCCCGAATACAACTTCTTGGCAACATTGGCGAAAAAATCGGGAAAAATCGAGAAAAGTCGACAAACATTAAAAAATACAAAATACATTCATTTTTTTCAGAATTTTAAACATTTAAAGCAACAATAACATCAGATAAACACATTGAAACCTAAATATGGAGAAAGCATTGATATATATCATCATCATGTAGTCATGCCAAATGTAAAATGATACATCAAAGTCGATACTGTATCATGAAACATCATAGTTGTCCAATCAATGACTCAAAAGTGGATAACCAATAAAACATGACATCACATATATAAATGTATTCGAGGAAAACTAGCATATAGCTATCTAATATCAATGCTCTCTTCTTGAGTTTTCCATTCATACTTCATATTTTTCCCTACTCCAATGATTAGGTTTATATAAGGTTTTCCTAAATGCTTTTTATTTGTCCCTCCATCTTATGACTTAGACCTAATTTTTGAAAGGTATATTTTATTGATTTGGTTGTTAGCAATTAAACGTATTACTTGTTTTGTATTGGTGATAAATCATAGATGTATTTTTCACTCCCAAATTGAATTTCCGATATGAGGCTCACATTTAGCCCTAACGCATCTAACACTTGAAACATTGCTCTTTTTTTCCTACAATGTGTTAGATGATCCCTCAAAATATGTTTGCTCAAAAAATTCCCTAATAGTGAAAAAAGTAATTCAATTACTATTGTGATCTTTGATAAACGGATACATATTTTGTATAGAACAGTGTTACACGGGGACTCGCCCCCCAGGGTCGGGGACACGCCCCCCTCGCTCCCTGCGCCCCGGGGGCTCGGGGGCTTCTGGGGAAACGTTTCCCAGTGTCCCCAAAATTAGGAAACTCTCGGAAATGCACAAGGGGGCACGTCCCCTGTTCTGCAGTGCGCTCCTCATTGAACTTTTATTGCTGGGATTTAATAATTTATAATATTATTTTTTATTAAGACTTGGATGCCCCCCCGCCCCCTTGCCCCCCCTGAATTTCATTAAAATTTGGGGGTGGTCTCCACACGTCTCCACTGTGCGTTTCCCCGCTCCCGTGCCCCCACGTCCCGGAAACTTGGGGGAACATTGGTATAGAATCTATAGATTATCCTTGCATGGTTTGATGTTCAAATACAACAAAGTTTTGAAATATTTATACGGTAGAGGAAAGGTGTTAGTATACGACAAAATGGCTAAAATGGAAAATTAGCCATTTTAGCCATTTTAGCAAAAATGGAGATTTTTTGAAAAAGTCGGGAAAAGTCGGGACTTTTTGGAAAAAGTAGGGACTTGCCATTTTTAGCCTCTGCGACTTTTTGAAAAGTTAAAAAGTTGCGATTTTTTCTAACCGATTTTTCGGCTAAGGGAAAAAATCGCAACTTTTTGAAAAGTAGACGATTTTTCGGATAGTTTTTCAACATTGGTTTCCACAACCATGAAGCATTCATGGATCTTTGATGCCTAAAAAATGTTCTTATCATAGTTGCTGTTCAGACCCAGTATTTTCTTGTACTTTTCAAGATTATGGAGAGAAGTTCAATGAAGTCCTTTCCATACTTTTTTTTTCTCATTTTTTTTATATAACTAAATCTTGGCTTCTATTTATCACATGATGATTTACCATTTTTTATAATACTGAGTATACTTTGTGTTCAACCATCTTCGTACAAAATATACAGATTATGCCTATCATGGATGCAAACAAAATATTGTTATATGAATTTATTAACTCCAAAACATCTTGGTACATAGCGGCATGGGTCTGATGCTATGGAGGATCTTTGTTCTTGTTTAGCTATTCTGTGAACATACAGTCCCATACCGTTCTTCAATAAGTGTGTTTATTGAATTTTTTCAGATAATCTCAATGCTATTAGTGATGACTACAAAATGTCTCCAGGGCGATCTACTCATAGGAACTTAAGCAATTCTATGGCCAAAAGCTGTTACGTGCAAGTTACATTTATAAGCCTACCTCTTCTGCCTTGCAGCTTTTGGCAGCTCTATACAGCTAAATGCATACTTCGAGATTAATCATTGAAGAGTGTGTTTAGTTGTATAGAATTTTTTTGGGTATAATATCGCCAGATTGTTAAAGATTTGTTTCATAAATTCGTGAGTTGAGTTTTCAAGAGCAGCACGGATGCGAATCTTATCATATTTGCGTTCAACTTGAAATGTTAAAATGATGTTCGCACATTTAGAATCTAACCAAGAATTTTAGTGCTTCTGTACTATTGTTGTTACTGTGGACCTTATTTTTGAACTTCATTTTCCTGTATTCTCTCAGTCAACTGTGATTTTTTGGTTTAAGTGTAGCTGATTTCTAGTTTGAATTTTGTGATTTTTTTTCTCTTCATATGACGTTAGTACTGCCTCTTAACTGTAAAATCTGGTTTGCAATATATCATAGCTTAAACCTCATTGTGCAGAATGCTTTTGTCCAACAGGAAAGCAGATTCCCACTTTCAGCAGCGACTTAATCAGCAATAACATGGAACAAGAAAAATTTGCTTGCGACTTGTCTCATCTCCAGCAATATTCTGTGATAGCAGAACAGTCAATGGAGAGATTTGCCTCTACAATTTCGTCTTTCAGATGCAGTACCGGTGGTGCACGTGCTAGTGGTCTTCGCCCCCCTCCGAAATCTGCAACAACTCAGAAATCAGTTAGGTAAGGAGTGACTGGTTAAGTCAACTTTGAAGTTTACTAAAGCATGCTTGTGCATATATACGGATTCTCTTGTACGAGAGAAAAAAAATCAATGTTTCATTTGCAAGCACAAGATTTAGAAGTATAGCAGGTCTTAACCAGAAGCTTTTATATATATGGTTCATTTGCTGCAGGGGACTCAACCAGACATGTACTTTGGAAGGGGATTTCAGCAAATTTGCATACCAAACGAATAACTGCAAAAGTCGGCCAGCTAGTCGGATTAAACCTATTCGATCAGCAAGACCTACCGTTGAAGATGAAGAATTAAGCGCCTCAGAATTTGGCAGATGACACCATGCATTTGCAACCTGATTCAGGCGGTTAAAATCCTCTTTTGACTTTTCTATTCATTGAGGTGCATTTCTATTCATTGAGGTGCAAGCCTTGCATGTAACACTATTAGTGTTTTCCCCTTTTTTTTATAGGTTACAATTGAATTGATATAAATCATAATAAAAGATGTATCATTCTTTTGTTCTTGTGGCCTCGGTATTGATGTTCCTCTTTTAAGCTTACAATTGCAATGCCATAAATCTTAATAAAAGATGCATCATTCTTTTGTTCTTGTGGCCTCAATGGTGATATTACAGACTTTTAGTGAGTAAATTGAGTAAATGTTAAAGCTAATTGTAAAATAATTAATTTATTGAGCGAGATAAATATTTTGATAGTGGATGGATGTATCTTGATTTGTATATTTTATTGTTACAATTTTTAAAAGATGTTTCATTCTAATCTTAATTTATAATTAATTTTATGTATTATTATTTTATTAGCATCTCCATCTCAACTACATTGGGCTATAAACTTTTTAGCACAATCACATAAACCCTGGTCAGATAGCATGGAATGCAATGAAGGGAAAATTTTTGAATTCATCAAATTATGGAAGATGAGAGTATTCTTTTGTCCTCAGATTCATATTAAATTCCTTTCTGATCTCCTGTTCATTTATATGTGAGCCTTACGGGTAACACTGTAGTTGTAATGACCTTGTAATTTCAGAATGCAATAGAAAAGTCATCCTTTTGTTGTAGTTTTTATGCTACTTCTATAAAATTTGAAATGAAATGAAAAAGAAGACCTTTCTCCTACCACTCAACTAGCAATTACTCTTTCACGGGTCCTGTAATTTTAAGGATCGTCTACAGCTAAAGAATGCATGGACAGGGCGGATTACAGAATATATCAGAACTGCACAATGGGTTATTTCATACTTTTTATTTTCCACGGGAAGAAACCAAAGCGTTCAATCTAACATTGGGGAACCACCTAGCGTGATGCAGATGGCGCAAGCCTGACCTTGATGGATCCAACTAGAATCGAACCAACAACCTCATGACAGAGGGCCGACTTTGGCTGGGTATCTGACCGATTTGGCTACCCATCAGGGCTACACTGGGCTATTTCATACGTGTTCAAAGTTTTTTCTCTGCGACTGTTGTGTTATGCATTAATTTAGCAAGAGTTTATTTATTCAGTGAGAGCTAATAAATTCATATAACAGTATTTTGTTTGCATTCATATAATTGCTATATCCACAAAGTGTTAAGCTAGGTTTCATTGCTTCTGTGATCTGCTTCTCTAAATGGGATGCGTTGCAAAAGAGATGATTCCGGGTGTAAGTTCCAGGTGATTCTGGTGAAACAGATAACACCTAGAATGCACAGACAGGTTATATTACGTAATATATCAGAACTCTACACAGCACTATTCTAAATGTGTTCAAAGGTTTTCTTGAAAACTGTTTTGCTAAAAATGCTACCGAGTTTAAGGTGTTATGTATTTCACTAAAAATGCTAGAGTTTGAAGTGTTATGTATTTCATCACAACCACTTGGAACTTACAGCTTGCCTCGTCTCTTTTGCAACTAATTTTATTTAGATGGGCAGATCACAGAAGTAATGATACCAGCTTAACGCTTTGCGAAAATCACAGTGAACCAAAGCCAATTTTGATGTTTAAGGTCCTAAGCACTGTTGCTATCTCTGTTGTATTTGATAGAAATAATTTTCTCTGTTAAAATGAGGTCAACCGAGGTCCTAGGATGGAAAAGCACGACATTTCCTTGCGATCATAAGATACCCTCTTAAGGTGGGACATCCCCTTCAAGAGGGCATCTAAAGCATGGCAGGGGCATTTCACATGAAGCAAGTTACATGGACAAATATTTTTTCAAGGAGAGGTTGTTACATGTTTTATTATTATTAACTGATATCCTAAAAGGCATTCTAAGAAGAGTGGTTTAATTTAAAGATTTTCTCTCTTTATTATTATTTTATTTATCAAGGTTTTGAGTGTTATTTTATTCATCAAGCTTTAGTTTTCAAGACATAAATAGGAGAGAGTATCATTTGCCAATGGAATGGTTGGAAGATAGAAAATTTCTCTTTTAATACCTAATACCTAGTTGAATATCTTTAGGGGACTGGAAGAAGGGTGGGCTAAATGTGAGGTTTCTTCATATCTTTATTTTTTGATGGATTATTAGGGTTTTTGGTAATAATTGCCATGGGTTAGTTGTTAAAATAGTCTTTATAGAAAGACAAGTTTGTCATAAAATAAGTCATTAGGGTTGAGGTTGTAAAGTCTTCCTAGTCCTTGATGTAACCTTGAATTATTGAAGGGTTTTGCTGTTGTAATTTTCTATTTAGGGTTGTTTCACTCCATTTTTTTGGGTTGTTTTAGCTAAGGAAAATGCCAGGTGCAACATTTTTAGTTGTCATGATCTTGTTTTGAAATGATTTGAAGAAATGATATATTGTTGGTTCTTCATTCTATAAGAACATTGTCCTACTTTATCTACTTCATCTAAGTTTCATATTATGGTTGTACCTATCTTGTTTATGGTTGCACATTATTATTTCATTGTAATCTCATGGTTATGATGATGCATTTTGTTTAAGAGCTCTCACTTATTCTTGCATAGCCTGAAAATTTGTTTTGGACTAGTTTTGACACATTAGTGATAGCTTAATCACATCTTCTTCATCATATTCAAACCCTCTTGTTCTTTGATCTTGATTCCAAGACACAACTGGATAGGCACAAATCTTGGTAAAATCCACCATCCCATTTATTCTAAAGAACATCTTAATCATCTTTTATAGTTTCCACAATTGTGTTGAAAACTAACTAGCTTAAAGTGAGAGTAAGAGTTGTGGTGACATTGACAGCCTTCCTAAGTTCACTTAGTGTTAAACTTCGTTAAGGGGCTTTGTGATGTTTGAAGGGCAAGTTTGGGAGGTAACACAAGGTGGCAAAAATGGTGGTGGTGAAGCGATAAATGAAAATTCTTCAATTTAAAGGTTAAATTAATGCTACTATATTATGCTTCTTGGTGAGGTGTGCTGAAGGACTACTTGTGTGAAACAACTTGCAACACTTTTGCTCCTTACAAAATCTTGGTCTTCGCCTCAACTAGAACTTTGTGTACGATATTCTTATTATTGGTAGTGTTATCGGTCAAAATAACACCTCGACCAAGGTCACAAATCACTGTGCGACCATTAAATATTAAAAATAACGATACAATAGTGCAATTGACTTCATCTAATGAAGTGATGAGCCGCGGAGGGCGTCATGCCCCAACTAACCCCAACGATGTAAAAGATTTGTCAATGCCCTCCACTTTAGTAAGGCAAATCTTTTTCTCGAAGATGATGTCATGATGAAGTGTGCACATGTGAATCAAGAGGAGGGGTCATACAAGAGAAGGAAGGTCCAAGTGGGCATAAATGAGGTGCTAAATCAGTTATGATAACCCTTGCACAAAAACCTTATACATAGCCTAAACATGAGTGTGGCTAGGAGCCCCTAAACCATGTGTCCTAATGGGTCCATCCCAAGAAGCACCAGACACCAATCCATGACACAAATGACCTAACACGATGGAGGATTTTGACCCAACAAGAGGTAGTCAACAAAGTCACTAAGCCAAGACTCCTTGGAATTAAAACCAAGATGACTTGCCATGACTAGACCATCAGCCTTGAACGTCGCGAGACCAACACTATTGCATAAACAAGCCCATATTTGGCCTTGTACAATAGCAAAAGACCCCTTCACTTTGGTATATCCTAGCAAGCATGTTGTGGACGATCTAGAGCGTAACAGGGAGCAACTGTGAAAATATGATCAATCATTGTTTGGATTGCCTCGAATAATTACACCTTTGTTTCTATTTTCATCTCTCCAAATATTCTAAACTGATACTTGAACTTATGCACCTGTTGGTTGTTTTGGTGTGTTTCTTTCTCTAGGCAATTCTTGGTTGGCCACAAACCAAGTATCTATTATATTGTGTAGATTGACAAACAATGGCTCTAATTGTATGTAAATTTTAGGACATAAGTACACAGTTTGCGAGTTTACATCTTAATGCATTATCTTTGTCTACTTTATATATCTGCATGATAGAGATATAACTTGGCTCAATTGCATCTTCATTTCTATTGTCATCTCTAAATACTCTAAATTGATATTTAAACTTACATGCCCGTTGGTGGTTTTGATGTGTTACTTTTCCCAGACAAATCTTGTTCGGCCACAAACCATGAAGCTATTATATTGCTGAGATGATGGACAATGGCTCCACTCACATGTAAATTTGCAGACATAAGTATATAGTTTGTTAGCTTATATCTTCATCCATTATCTTGGTCTATTTATATATGCGCACGTTAGGGATATAATTGGCCTCATACTTTTGCCCTAGATGATTGATTTGCACAACTTATAACCATTACAAATCACAAGCAACACTAATAACATATATAAATACATGTTGCCCTATCTGTTACAAGAAGATGTTAATAGCTATCTTGTAAATTTTCCTTTAATATTCAACTAGGGCTAAACAGTGCATACAAAATGTCAACTGATAACCACACATGAATATCTTTTACAGTATGCAGCGGAATATAAAACTGAGAAATAGATCACCACATCACATCACAATATTGACACTATTATTTTGGGTATGGAAACCCCCGAAAAAACCCAAGATGGGAAAATCGTGTGCAACAGTCAGATATAGATTTTATTATGAGAAAATATGGAACTTTTACAATCACTGCAAATTCACCCAAACCTGGCGAATGCACTTGACCTTTGACACGTCAAGGTTCTTCTTACCATCCTTCTTCCTCTTTGCATTTCCCTTGCTCTTCCCTGTATGGGCTAGAGCCTCCTCATCCACAATCTACGGGGCACTGTTGGATGAGCTTGATCCTTGACCCATGCAGGTCTCCTCCTGGACAAAGTCATCCCATAGTCTCTGCGAATTAGGGAGCTTCTCCTTAGCCACAACACCTTTGACAAAGGTGTCCCATGGCTTAGAGAAGCCATTGAGGGCTATCCGAACTAGCTCCCCATCCACTATCTTAGAGCCAACAACTCCAAGCTCGTCCCTGATCTGTGTGAGCCTCGTGAGATAAGGCACCACTCTTTCTCCCTTGGCCATCTTGGTGCTGCGCATCCTCTCTTACAACACCATCTTTCGGTTCTCGTTCTTGCTTTGGCACATACTCTCTAAAGCCGTCCACATCTCTGCTGCGGTCTTCTTACCAGAAAGGTGAGGGACTATATGGTCCTTCACTCCATCCATGATAATCAGCATGGCTCTGGAATCAATCTTCTTCCAAGCTGCTAAATCTGTCGGATCTGTGGGTGCAACCTTTGTGGAGTCAATGTGCTCCTCTACATCACTAAAGTCCAGGATCCTTGTGATCCTTTCTTTCCATGTAGGAAAGTTCTGAGCACCCTGGAGTCTATCCTCAACTCTCAACTGCACAGCCATAGTGAAGTGTACCTGTCAAACCCTAGATCTGGAAGTCTATGTTTGTGTCTTCCTATAGATCTTCCCATGCTCTATCACCGCTACTACAAATCTCTCAGCTTTAGCTCACCAGAGCTCTAATACCATGTAAATTTTCCTTTAATATTCAACTAGGGCTAAACAGTGCATGCAAAATATCAACTGATAACCACGCATGAATATCTTTTATAGTATGCAGTGGAATATAAAACTGAGAAATAGATCACAACATCACATCACAATATTGACACTATTATTTTGGGTATGGAAACCCCCGGAAAAACCCAAGATGGGAAAACTGGTGCAACAGTCAGATATATATTTTATTATGAGAAAATATGGAACTTTTACAATCACTGTAAATTCACCCAAACCTGGCAAATGCAGTACCCGACAGAATCACTGGGCAAATCCCAGCTAAACCTCAACACCCTCCTGTGTGAGTGTACGACCCAACTGTACGAAGCTCGATGATCTTGCTGCTCACTCCTCCGTCTTCTTGGCTAAATCCTCTGTCTGACTTTCTCTCCTTGTCTGTATCCTGTCTCTGTTGGAATACAAGTGTGTGTGTTCTCTCCACCAATTGATCTCTCTTTTATAACTTTAGGAAAAGCGGAAACCCTATTTTCACTTTCACTTTAACTAGTGGTAAAGAAAAAACCCTAATTTCACTTTCACTTTAACTAGTGGTTCACTAAAGTTAATTTAGATCACTTTAATTTATTTTCCAAAGTAAACTTAGGAAAAGTAAATTAAATACAGCTGGTTTCCTATTTCAAGTCTTCTGCATGCAAGAACACATGCATGCAGGAAGACCTTCTTTGTTGCTACTAGTTTAACACTCCCTCTCAACGAGGAAGAGATTCGGTAGCAACCCCAACTTATCCTTGAACTTCACAAAAATTTGTCTGCAAAGTGCCTTGGTTAAAATGTCTGCCACCTGCTCATCTGTCTGTATGTACTCCAACTGAATGGTTCCCCTCTGAACACAATCTCTCAAGAAGTGGTATCTGATGTCTATGTGTTTGCTCCGGTCATGGAACACTGGATTCTCAGATAGCCTGATGCCACTTTGATTGTCACAGTGAACTACTGTAGCCTCTAGCTCACACTCGAACAACCCTTCAAGTAACTTCCTCAGCCACATACCCTCACAAGCAGCCATGTACTCACCCTCTGCTAAGCTCAATGCAACTGACTTCTACTTCCTACTGAACCAAGAGACAACCCCTTATCTGATGTTGAAACAACAACTTGAAGTACTCTTCCAGTCCTCTACACATCCTGCCCAGTCAACATCTGTGAAACCTGTTAACTGTACACTCCCCATGCGCTCATAAACCAATCCATACTCCACTGTACCTTTGATGTAGCGAAGTATGTGCTTCGCAGCCGTCCAATGCACTCTCCGAGGGTCCACCATGAACTGACTCAAAGAGTTGACTGCAAAGCTGATGTCTGGTCGAGTGTTGACCAGATACATAAGCGATCTGATAAGCTGACGATACAAGGTAGGATCAAATCCGTCTGATCCTGATGCATCAATCTTCCTCCAGTTGGAAACTATAGGCATGGCCATAGACTTGCAGTTCTCCATCCTGAATCTCTTTAGGGTCTCTACTGCATACTTCCCCTGTCCGATGAAGAAGCATCCATCTCTTTGCCAAACCTCCATGCCCAAAAAGTGATGCATCAGTCCAAGGTCTTTCATCTCAAACTCTACTGCAAGGTTGGACTTACAGTCTCCAATCAGCCTCTCATCTCCTATCAAAAAGAGATCATCCACATATAAGACCAGTATGAGAGGCACCTCACCTGTCAAGAAGTACAGGTTGTGGTCAGCCTCACTCCGCTGAAATCCCATCTCCCGTAGATAGTTGTCAATCCTCGAGTACCATGCTTGAGGTGCCTGCTTGAGCCCGTAAAGAGATCGATGCAGTCTGCATACATGCGTCTCCCTGTTCTCCACATCAAATCCCTCTGGCTGCTCAATATACACGTACTCCTCTATAACTCCGTTGAGGAAGGTAACCTTGATGTCCATTTGATGAACACGCCAACCCATCTCAGCTGCTAGTGAGATAATGGTCCGAATGGAAGAATACCTGGCAACAGGGGCGAAGGTCTCCTCATAGTCAATGCCCTCCTTATGTGAAAACCCCTTAGCCACAAAGCGCGCCTTGTACTTCTCCACGCTTCCGTCTACTGCATGCTTCACCTTGTAGATCCATTTGGATCCTACCACCTTTTTCCCTTGTGGCCTCGGCACAACCTCCCATACTTGGTTTTTCATAATGGAGTCATACTCCTCAACCATAGCTCCCTGCCACACATCATGTTGTGTTGCCTCCTCGAAGCTGGAAGGTTCAGAGTTAATCAACTTTGTCATCAGTGCCATATAACTAAGCCTCTCTAGTGGTACACTCTGTCTAAAAGATGTCTGTGGAGGATCTACCTGCCTGGAATCCTGCACTGTGGATCTAAACCACTTAGGCCTTGGCCTAGTGTCAACCTGCTGTGGCTGCTGGATATTCGTCTCCTGTTGCAACTCATCCTTCAAGTCAATGACTGAAGGATCCTGTCCACCTCACTCCCTCTGACCACTAGAACTTGTGCTCTGTGTCTGTTCCTGTACCTGTACATCTGACTCCTCCAACTTGACTCCCGACTCCTGTGCTAGCTGCTGCTCTGCTAGTAAGTCCAAAGATCTCTGCAAGCACCTGTCCTCATCGAACTGGACATCCCTGCTCATAATGATCCTCCTGCAAGCAAGCAGCAATGTAAATTCTATATGCCTTGGAAATCTTGTTGTAACCAACAAGTAACCCCTTCTCTTCAGAAGGGTCCAACTTCTTCCTACTGTCAACATGAACATGACAATAGCAGACACTACCGAATATGCGAATGTGACTCACATCTGGCCTAGTGCCTGTGAATACCTCCTCTGGTGTCTTCCTCCCCAAGGCTGTGTGGGGACACCTGTTCTGAATGTATACTGCAGTCCTGTATGCCTCGACCCAGAGGAATAGTGGTAATCCCTGATGAAATAGCATGGCCTTGGCTGCTCCAACCATAGTCCTATTCTTCCGCTCTGCAACTCCATTCTGCTGTGGGGTATGGGGCATAGTGTGCTCCTTCTTGATCCCCTCATCCGAACAATACTCCATGAACTCATTGGAAGTGTACTCACCCCCGTTGTCTGTCCTCAACACTCGAATCTTCTTTCCTGTTTGGTTCTCCACAAGAGTTTTGAATTCTCGGAACCTCTCAAAGACCTCTGACTTGGCCTTCATGAAATAGATCCAGGTTTTCCTGGAATAGTCATCAATGAAGGTTATGCAGTAACTATAACCATTGAACGAATGGACACTCATAGGTCTGCATACATCCGAATGCACCAAGTCCAAGGGCTCCTTAGACTTGTGCTCACTTTGTGGGAAAGGCTTTCTAATGTTCTTCCCCAAAGCACAAACCTTGCAGTGGTTATGCTTTTCCTCCTGTACCTGAGGAACTCTAATGACTGCCTGTCTCAAATGCTTCAGTGCTCCATGGTGTAAGTGTGCCATTCTCCTATGCCACAACTCACCCTGACTGTTGCTGCTGCTGTTGACTAGAGCCTTTGCAGGCTCGAATTGTAATCTGTACACTTTCTCGCTCCTTTTGCAAATCACCCGATCCAAGCTCCTATTTGACCCCTTGGGCCTGATATACACTCTATGGTCACGAAACTTCACCTGATATCCCTTGTCCTCCAGAGTGGAGACTGATATAAGGTTCTTGTCCAGTCCAGGAACATATAACACATCAGCAAAACTGAGGGGTTTGCTAGACTCCCTCTCAAATGAAACAATGCCAACTCCCTGCGGCTGATACCGCACATAATCACCCAGCTCAACATGGATACCTGTTCCACCCTCCTGCAAGTCTTTGAAGAATCTCTTCTGTCCAGTCATGTGACTAGATGCTCCACTGTCAATGTACCATATGCTGCTCCCTGTGGTGCTTGCCATGCAAGCTATCAAATAGAAATCCTCATCGAAGTTCTTGCTGAACTCATCCACCTCTGTAGATCCAACCATCTGAGTGTTACTCTTCTTCTTCCTGTTTGGGAACTGGGAGGCAAAGTGTCCTTGCTTGTGGCAGATAAAACACTTGACCTTTGACACGTCAAGGTTCTTCTTACCATCCTTCTTCCTCTTTGCCTTCCCCTTGCTCTTCTGTGTAAGGGCTAGAGGCTCCTCATCCACAATCTGTGGGGCACTGCTGGATGAGCCTGATCCTTGACCCATGCGGGTATCCTCCTGCACAAAGTCATCCCATAGTCTATGCCAATCAGGGAGCTTCTCCCTAGCCATAACACCTTTGACAAAGGTGTCCCATGTCTTAGAGAAGCCATTGAGGGCTATCCGAACTAGCTCCTCATCCATTGTCTTAGATCCAACAGCTCCAAGCTCGTGCCTGATCCATGTGAGCCTCATGAGATAAGGCACGACTCCTTCTCCCTTGGCCATCTTGGTGCTGCGCATCCTCTCTTGCAACACCATCTTCCGGTTCTCGTTCTTGCTTTGGTACAGACTCTCCAAAGTTGTCCACATCTCTGCTGCGGTCTTCTTACCAAAAAGGTGAGGGACTATATGGTCCTTCACTCCATCCATGATAACCAACATGGCTCTGGAATCAATCTTCTTCCAAGCTGCTAAATCTGCCAGATCTGTGGGTGCAACCTTCGTGGAGTCAATGTGCTCCTCTACATCACTAATGTCCACGATCCTTGTGATCCTTTCTTTCCATGTAGGAAAGTTCTGAGCACCCTGGATTCTATCCTCAACTCTCAACTGCACAACCATAGTGAAGTGTACCTGTCAAACCCTAGATCTGGAAGTCTATGCTTGTGTCTTCCTATAGATATGCCCCTGATCTATCACCGTTGCTGCAAATCTCTTAGCTTTAGCTCACTGCCAGAGCTCTGATACCATGTAAATTTTCCTTTAATATTCAACTAGGGCTAAACAGTGCATACAAAATATCAACTGATAACAACACATGAATATCTTTTACAGTATTCAACAGAATATAAAACTGAGAAATAGATCACAACATCACATCACAATATTGACACTATTATTTTAGGTATGGAAACCCCCGGAAAAACCCAAGATGGGAAAACAGTTGCAGCAGTCAGATATAGATTTTATTATGAGAAAATATGGAACTTTTACAATCACTGCAAATTCACCCAAACCTGGCGAATGCAGTACCCGGCAGAATCACTGGGCAAATCCCAGCTAAACTTAACACCCTCCTGTGTGAGTGTACGACCCAACTGTACGAAGCTCGATGATCCTGCTGCTCGCTCCTCTGTCTTCTCGGCTAAATCCTCTATCTGAATTTCTCTCCTTGTATGTATCCTGTCTCTATCGGAATACGAGTGTGTGTGTTCTCCCCATCAATTGATCTCTCTTTTATAACTTTAAGTGAAGCGGAAACCCTAATTTCACTTTCACTTTAACTAGTAGTAAAGCAAAAACCCTAATTTCACGTTCACTTAAACTAGTGGTTCACTAAAGTTAATTTAAATCACTTTAATTTATTTTCCAAAGTAAACTTAGGAAAAGTAAATTAAATACAACTGATTTCCTATTTTAAGTCTTCTGCATGCAAGAACACATGCATGCATGAAGGCCTTCCTTGTTGCTACAAGTTTAATATATCTTCCTTAAAAATATTTGAAAAATATAAAGTGTATATTGTCCACTCCTTGGTATATGCACTTGACATAACCTTCAACACAAATAAAAGATAGTGATGCAAATTTTCATATATATATATATATATATATATATATAATTCTGTATATATGCATTTGACATAACCTTCAACACAAATAAAAGATAGTGTGATGCAATTTTTCATTCATATACATATTAAACTGTGTATATATGCACTTGACATAACCTTCAACAAACATAAAAGATAGTGTGTTATATTCACACACATACACACACACACACTTAAACTATGTATAATAAAATGTATTGGCAAATATTACCCACCATCAAATAGGTACCAACAAACATAGTTAAAATCCTTTACAAATACAACAAAGCCTTTCTTTTGTTGATACTTGTAATGTTGGATTAAGTTGTCAAAGTTGTTGATGGCGTAGCTTGCAAATCAAAAGGTCCCATTGTCAATGAATGCTTTTTTGGTTGGAAATGGAAAAAATCCAAGTCTTGATACAAAAATTTCATCTTTTACAAGGAAGACAAATTGGTAAATCAACTTGCTTAAAAACAAGCTTCAAAAACCTTGCAAGGTTTAACACAATTAAAAAACCTAACATGACAGCTAGAAACCCAATGTTTGTTTCCAATTAGGATAAAACTCAGAACCATTGACATGATCAAAATTTTGTAAATATTTGACTATATAAATATGATTTTGAGTTTCTACACCTCGGGGGTTGAATGTTTTTATTTCAATCGGCATATTACAAAAAATCTATAAGTGGGGTTTTTCTTTGTATTGGACCCTTTGCAAAAGGTAGTGCTTATACACTAACCAATGTGAAATGATATAAGAGAATGTGGGCTTTCTTTCCATTACCCTTCTCATGCCCATATGCATGTATCATGTCACATTAGACCCAACCTTTTCGATACCTTGTTCTTAACTTAACGTGTAGCCCACCAAAAGGAAAAAAGGAAAAATGAAACAATTACGAAACATAAAAGAAAGTAGACAAGTAAACCCCCTCTTGGGATGCATCTTTTACCTTTGCCACACTATGCTATTCAACATTTTCATTTGTGGTCGCTTTTGAAGGTCACTCCATGTTCTTGCAACATCATATAACAATCATTACTAATATTTATGCATTTGTGAGACAAGCACTTGCATAAGTACCCAACCCTCTCATATGACAATCATTAATAATATTTGTGAGACAAGCACTTGCATAAGTACCCAACCCTCGCATATGACAATCATTAATAATATTTATGCATCATTAATAATATTTGTGAGTCAAGCACTTGCATAAGTACCCAACCCTCGCATATGACAATCATTAATAATATTTATGCATTTGTGGGACAAGCGCTTGCATAAGTGCCCAACCCTCGCATGTGATACAAGTGCAAGGAAATATGGTTTAATTACATCCAAAATATTACTAGAACTACATTACCAAATCCCTTGTTATGACTAATTCACATGATATAAATATATTTTATATAAATATATTCATATAAAAGTGCACAACTTTATAAAATTTAAATAGTAAAATGGAAAATTTTGAACGCGTAACTGAATAAAACACTAGATTTTTTATGGCGACCTAATATAGAGAAACATGTCCAATGATTAGAGGTGGGGAATGCATTGGTTATAAGTTTGTGAGCGAAAATACATGCATATTAATAGTTTAACAAAATGTATTGAGTATAAGTTTATGAGTGAAAATACATGCATATTTATAGTTTACTATTCTAATTGTTTAGTTTTTTTTTCCATTTTGTATTAAGTAACACAATAAAAGACTTAATTATCGAAGAACAAGTAAATCAACTTAAATCAAGATGTACTCAATTGAATTTAGTGACATTAAACTTCATATTCCTCTATATCATGTTATCTAATGTGTATCAAATCTTCTATGTGTCTAAAGTCCCAATTTGGAACATCCTCCTCTACAAGTGGTTATGAAGCATCGTTATTCTCTCCAAGGGGCATGTTGATATCTCAATGCATGGGGACATTAACCTTGATGATATTGCAAGCAATGTTTGTTTATTTGTAACATGAGACACGTCGCCTATCCTTTAATAGCTAATGGGTTGTCCACTTGAAGTTATGAAGTATACACATAATTGTGATAAAATGCCCTCCACTTGATGGGTAGTATGTATTTATTAATGTTGGAATGTGTAATGTTAATATTACATCTATAATGATGTCTAGTGTGATGTTGTAAGATGTAATGGTGCCTTATTTAGCAGATGAAAACATAATTGTCTCTATCTTAAATTAAATGACTTATCCTACATGCATCTTGGAGTAAATGTTTCTATTACCATTCATTATAAACAGAGGTGGAAAATCAACTATCCCACATATAGTATGCGATGTAATTCTTTCATACCTCTAGCTATATAATAGAGCTGAAGGAGACCCTTTTGGTATCAAGTCATTATATTGTGATGTTATTGTAAAGATGTGATAATCATATGTGGAGTTGGGCTCAAGTGTAAGATTGGATATTTCTAAAGAATAAAGAAGACCATATCTTCTAGTGGATGTTTCCCCATTTGGGGTTTTACGATGTATGTATGGTGTACTATTTCTTTTTCTCTTCTCTCTTACTCATTGTTTGATTATATGGTGTTTGTATGGATAGAAAGGTAGACTAATAGATTCTTGGGATCAATTTACTTGTTAGTAAATGTATTGTTGTATGTTTATTGCATATATTTATACACATTCTAACATGGTATCAGAGTTGGTTACTATTTTCTACCTTCTTCGGTAATTTTTGTTAAAATTTTTATAAGCACCAAATTTTTCATTTTTGTTTGTGTCCCTCTATATCTAGTAGTTTTTCCATCAGATATAGGCAACCCTTGCAATTTTTCTTTAGATATGGGCATTTTTCTGCATGTTTTAGTATTTTTTTCAAAACCCTAAACCCTCATCATTTAATTCTCAGAAAAGTTTCAAGTTTTTTTTGTGTAGATCCGGGTTGAAATCCATTGAATACTAACTTGCTATCAAAGATGTATCTTTCTTGCAACAAATCTAGTTGTTTGTTCATCTCTGGTTGTGTTTTGCCGCAGGTTTTTGTCCACATGATAACTACTTTCGATAATTTTAGTTTTGAGCAACAATGGAAGTGTGTACACATACACCCTGTACATAGAGAAATCACGTTGGCCCTATTTCTCACACACCTTGTCCATAGATAAATTGTGTGGGCCTTGTTTCCCATGTACCTTGTCCACAAAGAAAGTCTGCATGTCTTGATTTTTTGGCAAAAATTTCATTGAATCTTGATTTTTTTCCTGATTTTGCTATGGGTTCTTAGATCTATCAATAAGTTGTTGTTGGGTTTCATAATTGGTGAGAAATTTATGGTTTTATTCACTTTTATTCTATATTTTATCTGTTTTCTTGTTGTATTAGTTTTTAGTTTCTCAATTCATCATTATGAATTTTGAAGTAGATTTTGTTCTTGAATTTGTTAGGAATAACTATTTCTCTTGGAAGAGAAAGATGGTTGACATGATCAAGAGTAGAATCTATGACACTTAGTTAAAGGTGAACAACTGAAACCAATCGATGCTAAAGACTTAACTATATCGGGAGATTGATGTGATCAAGTAAGAATTTTTGGACAAACTATTTTAGATAGCTTATAGGTAGATATTGAGGTTGAGGACAACTCAATTAAGGTATGGAAAAATTTAGCTTCTTTATCTGATAAATATGATGATGTTTTTCCTTAGTATACTAAAAAAAATATCCACGAGTTAAATCCTAAATATTTTGATAGAATAGAGTTGTTTCTTTGTGAAATTAAAACCTATAACAAAAAGTTAAATAATTGCGACAAAGATTACCAGAATAATGATAATGCCCTTGTTATCATTGTCAAGCAAAAATGACTTCTTGCCTTTTATTTGTTCATCCAAACTAGGAATAGGGCTCTTGAAATGTCTAAAAGTTCTATGTCAACCTCTTTTGAAGATTTTTGTAAATGTTTGATATTTGAGCAAAATAGTTTAATTGCCTCTAGTCAATAAACTAATGGTACAACTCTAATGTCACATAGTAAAAAATGATTCTAATAAAGGTTTTAATAAAAACCTTAAACATAGGATCAACCCCTCACTCTTCTAATGATGCTTTTAATAAAAAAAGTGTATCAAGCCGGTAAGTAATGCGGAAAAACCAACCACCTTGAAAAGAATTGCTTTAAACATAGACATCATTAAAATGAATATTGAGGTCTAAAATGAGCCTAAAAACAAAAAATGTATTATCAAAACCAATTTTAAGAGAACCAATGACATTTTAGAAAATGTCATCATACGTTATGGTTAAAGTGATATTGCTGGAGTTTAAAATTTGTACTTGTCAAATTCTAAATGGTGAACGAAAACCCATAGTTAACCATACTCGTAATGTGGAAAACATAAAAAACAATATATATATATATATATATATATATATATATATATATATATANTATCAAAATTCAAATTTAACATATATCAAAATTAAAAATCTTATTCGTACTGATTTTCCAAATCCAAAATCGTATTACATACTTTTTAAAATTTTTATTTATATATAAAATATATCATAAATATCAAAATTCAAACTTAACCTATACCAGAATTAAAAATCCTATTACGTACTTTTCTTCCAAATCCAAAATCCTATTACATATTTGTTTCAAGACCAATAATAAATAAATAAATAAATATAATTTAATGACCAATAATATATACTATGTGTTTCTATAATTTGAATAAAATTAAATTTATAAACTTATTCATATGATTAATCAATGTAAGTTCAACTTTATTTTACGACTATAAATATTTGTGAGGAGTAGGATTCGTTAAGGTTAAAGTTTTTAATGGTATATTGGAAGATGTTTTCCATGTTCAAGGCATGCTTATTAATTTGCTTTCTATTTATGGTGCTTGTTAAAAATGTTATAAGTTTAAAGCTTGGATAGGTAAATATGTTTAAAAAGATATCAAACATAACTTCAAAATTGTTTTTTTCGGTCTTGTTGATCATGATACTGGCTTGTATAAGTTTACCGGTTTTAATTCATGTGAAAATCAACCATTTTATTCGTATGTTGCTCATGTTGATGAACACAGTAAATTACGACATGAAAGGTTAGGTCACTTGAATTATGGTAAAATTCAAATGTTATCTAAAAACAATACTTAGCTTACTTTCAATTTCTTCCACTAAAGGTGCTTGTGAAACATGTGTGCTTTGTAAACATTATAAGGAAATTTGTGATAAACGCAAAGTTTGGATTTCTAAAGAACAATTTCTATTAATTCATAGTGATATTTGTGGTCCTCTTGAAACTCCTTTGTTGTCTCATGCAATCTATTTTCTTAATTTAATTGATGATTATAGTAGAAAATCTAGGGTTTATTTTTTGAAGTATAAAAATGAAACCTTAGCTATATTTCAAGAATTTAAATCCTTGGTTGAAAATGAATAAGATAAAAGTATTAAGACTTTGAGAACTAATAATGGAGAAGAATTCACTATAAAGTAATTTAATGCATATTTATCTAAGCATGAAATTCAACATCAAAAGTTTGATCCCTATACACCTCAACAAAATGGGGTAGTTGAAAGGAAAAATATGACTTTGTTTGAAATGACTAGTATGTATGCTTTATTTGAAAGGATTATATAAACGTTTTTGGGTTGAAGCTATTTGTTGTGCTAACTATATTTTGAATAAATTACCAATCAAAGTAATAACCTTGCAAGTTACTCCTGAAGAAAAATGGAATGAAAGAAAACTCAATATTAGTAACATTAAGATATTTGATAGTGAATGTTCGACACATATTTTGGATGAAAAACAAAAATATTTAGAACCCAAGTCTCATATATCTATTTTAATTGGTTATTCTTAGGATTCCAAAGCATACAAGTTGTTTGATCCATCTACCCAAGGTGTTCTCATATGGCGAGATGTTCAATTCAGTGAAGTCTCTCCTCCTCTTGAGCCTATCGAACCTCATGTCACCTTGAATTTGCCTTCATCTTCTATTGCTCCTATATTTGTTATCCCTTCCTCTAGTTCCATGCCTGATCTTAATCCTAGTTCACCTTCTTCTTCAAGAGATCGACCTAAATGTTTTGAAGATACTGAGTGGTTCCTTCCATTACTCTTCTTGTTTGGGCCCAAAAAAACTCTTGAATCCACAGGTTTTGAGAATGATATTCCTTTTGATACTCTTTTCTCTGATTTCTAAACTATTGGTCATAGATGATCCTTTTATATATACTTAAGCTAAAGATAAACCTGAATGGGAAAAATCCATGATTGCTGAATACAACTCATTAGTGAAGAACAAGACTTGGACTCTTGTTTCCCTTCCTCCTGGAAAAAAATTAGTTGGTTGTAAATGGATATATGAAGCAAAGTTTAATGTAGAATGACAAATTGAATAACATAAAGCTCGATTAGTAGGAAATTTTGTTTCTCAATAAGAACGCACATGCCATACTAAAACCTTTGCTCTAGTTGCTAAAATGAACACAATAAGAAGCATACTTTCTCTTGCTGCATCTTATCTATGGGAAATACACGAAATGGATGTCAATAGTGCCTTTTTGGATGTTGATCTTTGTGAAGACATTTATATGCAAGAGCCACCTAGTTTTATCATGGTTGAAACTTCAAGTTTGTTATACAAATTAAACAAGTCTTTATATGGTCTTAAATAGACACCTAGAGCTTGGTATGAGAAAATTGATACTTATTTATTGAAGAATGGTTTTAAGCTTTGTATATTTGATTCAAATTTGTACATTAAAAACTATGATGATGATGTCCCCATTGTGGTACTTTATGTGGATGATCTTATCCTTATTGGTAGCCGACTTGCATCTATACAGGAAATGAAGAATAATCTTAAGAATGAATTTGACATGACCAATTTAGGTCTACTGCATTATTTTTTGGGTTCAAAGATTTTGCATATAGATGATGTTTTATTCCTTTCTTAGGCTAAGTATGCTACAAATTCTTGCTCGGTTTCATATGAGTGATTGCGAGCCTTCACGAATGCCATGTCAATATGGTGTAGAGTTAATTGTTGGTTGTGATACTCCTCTTGTTGATGCCACATTGTATTGCCATCTTTTTAGGAGTATGATATATTTTAGAGATAGTAGGTATGATCTCTCTTTTGCAGTCATCATGGTCTTGAGATTATCAAAAATACTCATGGAAGTCATTGGATAGCAGCAAAGAGAATTCTTAGATATTTGCAGGGGAAATTCCATTGTGGCGTTTCTATTTTAACATGAATACAATTTCACTTCTTAGATATGCAAATTTTGTTTATGAAGGGGATACTTCAGGTAAAAGGTCTATTGTAAGGTACATCTTTCATCTTGGTTCAAGTCCGATTTCATGGTCTAGCAAGAAGTTGAGAAATCTTTCTCTTTCTTGTTGAGAAGTAGAGTACATAAAATCTAAGGAAGCAACTAAAGAAGAAATGTGGATCTGACACGTTCATATAGAGCATGGATTGGTTCAAAAGTATCCTAATGAGTTCAAATCATCGTGTCTTTACTTATTCAAACCATGCCATAGCGGCTTCATTCATGGTATATTAAAGAATACCTCTAATTTCACTAGATATTGATAAATACCTACCAAATACTTTTGTTGATCCCCCCTTCCAAAAACATATTTCCAATTAAAAAACCCTATTTAATGAGATATTCCCTATTTTTACTACAAAACCCCTTTTACACCCCCCAATACTTATAAAACCCTAATACCATACTCTATTCGCCCCTAAACCTATAATATATTGACTTTATTTTACACAATTTAACCCCCCCCCCCTCTTTATGAATGAATGTGATAAGAATGATTGGTCAACAAGGTGAATCCCCCATGGTTCAGATGTGATAATCATAATGCAATTCATAATTTTTACAATTCAGTGCATCACTCCAAGACTAAACACATTGACCTTGATATTCATCACATTCGAAATCTTGTTGTAGTTGATGATATTTGTTTCTGAGTATTGTCCCATGAAAATAGTGAAGTTTGTTGTGAATGCAAGAAGTTGTTATCAAGGTGGGATGTTAATGTGATTCCATCTTCCTCCATATGTGTGTTATTCTCCCTAGTCATCATTATAAAGAGTGTTGGATTGTGTTATGTTAATATTACATGTAATGATGTCTAGTGTGATGTTGTAAGATTTTATGATGTATTATCTAGCAAAGGAAAACATAATTGTCTCTATGTTATGTAAAATGAGTTATCCCACATCCATCATGGAGAAAAAATCTTTTATTACCATTCATTATATATGTAGGTGGAAAACCATTTATCACACATGTAGTATGGGATGTGATTCCTTCGTACCTCTAACTATATAATAGAGGTGAAAGAGAACCTTTGGGTACCAAGTTATTATATTGTGTAAGATTGGATATGCTTGAAGAATAAAGAATACCATACCTTCTTGTGGATGTTTCCCCATCCGGGGTCTTACCATGCATATCTAGTGTACTATTTCGTTTTCTCTTGTCTTGTGCTTATTGTTTGATTATATGGTATTTGTATGGATAGAAGGCTAAACTAGTGATATTATTTCTATTGATTTACTTGCTAGTAAATTTCTTATTATATATTAATGCATATTTCTCAATATTCTATCATGGTATCAGAGTTGGTTACTATGCTTCATCCCTTTCGACAAATTTTGTTAATTTTTTTTATAAGCACCAAGTTCTTCAATTTTTTTGGGGGAACTCCATATCTACTATATTTTCCATCAGACATAGACAACCTTTGTGATTTTTATTTATATTTGAGCATTTTTCTACATTTTTTGATATTTTTTTCTCAAAACCCTAACCCTCGTTATCTAATTTTTAGAAAATTTTCAATATTTTCTTGATTTTATGTAGGTATGAGTTGAAATCCATTGAATACTAACTTGCCATCAGGGACCTATCTCTCTTGTAGTAGAACTGGTTGTTTGTTCGTCTTTGGTTTTGTTTCGTAACAGGTTTTCAACAAGATGGAAGTTGCTTTCGACAATTTTAGTTTTGGGCACCCATTCACCTTTCCTTCATTGGAAGTGCTTACACACACACACAACCTATACAGAGAGAAAGCATGTGGGCCCTGCTTTTGACTCACCATGTCCACAAAGAAAGCGGATGGGCCCTATTTTTAGACAAAATTTTAACCGAGACTTGATTTTTTACCTATGTTTTCTATGGGTTTACAGATCCACAGGTAAGCTATTGTTGTGTTTCATTACTGGTGAGAATCTTATGGTTTTATTTGCTATATCATCTAGATCTTAGATTCTTGTCCTTTGTTTGCATTAGGGTTTTCCATTATGAGTTCTGAAGTAGATATGTTTGTGAATTAGTTGGTACTAACTATCTCTCTTGAAAGAGAAAGATGATTGCCATTCTCAAGAGTAAGAAGTTATAGCACTTAGTTAAAGGTGAACAACTGAAAGCAATCGACGCCAAAGACTTAACTATATGGGAATATTGGTGTGGTCAATCAAGATGATTCATTGGACAAGCTGTTCATATGGTTTACATGTACATATTGGGTTTGATGATAACCCAACTAAGGTATGGATACCTTTTTCTTCTTTATTTGGTATATATGATAACATTTTTGCTTACTAACTTGAAAAGAAGATCAATGAGTTAGATAGTAAATATTATGATAGAATTTAGTCATTTCTTGCTAAAATTAAAACCTATAATGGAAAGTTAAATAATGTGGTAGCAATGACAAGAAAAATGATAATTCCATTGTTACTCTTGTAGAGAAAAAGTTATCTTTTTCCTTTGATTTGTTCATACAAACTAGGAATAGGGCTCTTGAAATATCTATGCCAACATCTTTAGAAGATTTTTTTAAAGGTTTGATATGTGCACAAGATAGATTAATTGCTTTTAGTCATTTTACTAATGGTAAATATTTAATGGAACATGGTAAAAATATTCCTAATAAAGGTTCTAATAAAAACACTAACTCACTTAATAAAGGATCAACCCCTCACTCTTATAATGATGCCTCTAATGATGCTTCTAATAAAAAGAAAGTGCATATTCCTTGTAAGTAGTGTGGAAAAACCAACCACCATAGAAAATTTGTTTTAAACGAAGACATGAGCTTGCTAAAGCCGAGAAGAAATCCTTTGAAGAACAACTGGCAGCCTTGTGTTCCTATTATGATCAACCTAATACATTTTCTTCTTATATGGAATGGATAGTAGATTCTAGTGCATCTAATAATAGGACTAGCATAGCTTATTTATTTACATCTTATGACACTAATATGAACACATCACATAAACTTTCAATTAGTGATGGTAAATATCTTTTATTACTAGGGTATGGTAATGTTAAAGTACCTAATGGTACATTGGAAGAGGTCTTTCATGTTCAAGGCATGCCCATCAATTTGCTTTCTATTTGCCGTGTTTGTGAAAAAAGTTAAAAGTTTGCAGCTTGGCCAAATAAATATGTTTTAAAAGATATCAAACACAACTTCAATTTTTTTTATTCCGATCCTGTTGATCATGATGTTAGTTTATATAAGTTTACTTGTTTTAATTCATGTAAAAACCAACCATTTTATTCCTATGTTTCTCATTCCAATGAACATAGTAAATTATGGCATGAAATATTAGGTCACTTGAATTATGGTAAAATAAAAAAGTTATTTAAAAATGCTACTTGGATTACCTTCAATTTCTTCCACTAAATGTGTTTGTGAAGGTTCTATGCTTGGTACACATCATAAGGAAATGCTTGATGAAGGTAATGCTTGGTGTGCTAAAGAACCATTTCAACTAATTCATAATGATATTTGTGGTCCTCTTGGAAGTCCTTCTTTGTCTCATGCAACCTATTTTCTTACCTTTATTGATAATTACAATAGAAAATCGTGGGTTTATTTTTTGAAGCATAAAAGTGAAACCTTTTAATAATTCAAATCCAAGGTTGAAAATGAATATGGTAAAGTATGAAGACTTTGAGAATTGACAATGGAGGGGGGAGGGTGAATTCACTAAAAAGCAATTTAATGCATGTTTATCTAAGCATGAATTCAACATCAAAAGACCATTCTCTTTACACCTCAACAAAACCGGGTAGCTAAAAGGGAAAATAGGACTTTGGTTGAAATGAATAGATGTATGCTTTATTCCAAAGGATTACATGAACATTTTTGGGCTGAAGATATTTGCTATGCTAATTATAGTTTGAATAGAGTCCCTACAAAAGTTGTTTTGCATGTTACTCTCGAAGAAAATGGGATTTAATAAAACTCGATATTAGTCACTTTAAGATATTTGGTAGTGAATGTTGGACCCATAATCTAGATGAAAAACATAAAACGTCAATGGCCAAGTATCAAAAATGTATTTTCATTAGTTATTGCAAGGATTCCAAAGCGTATAGGGTGTTTGATCCATCTACCCAAGGCGTTATCATACGATGAGATGTTCAATTCAATGACTTCTCACCTCCTCTTGTGTCCATCGAACCTCATGTAACCTTGAATTTTCCTTCTTCTTATGTTTCTCCTATATTTGTTACCCCTTCTTATAATTCTGTGCCTAATCTTTATTCTAGTTCACCTTTTTCTTCAAGTACTACACCTGAATGTTCTGAAGATACTAGAGTTGTTCCTACCACTACTCCTCTTCCTGTTTGGGCCCAACAATCTCTTGAATCCACAGGTTTCGAGATTGGTATTCCTTCTGATACTCAATTGAATAGATCTAACTTTGCTCCCATGACTAAACTATTGGTCGTAGATGATACCTACACATATGATCAAGCTAAAGATAAACCTGAATGGGAAAAATCCATGACTGTTGAGTATGACTCATTAATGAATAAAAATACTTGGACTCTTGTTCCCCTTCCTCATGGAAATAATTTAGTTGATTGTAAATGGATATATAAAAGAAAAATTACTACAAAAAAATGGATTGAAAAACATAAATATTGGTAGTAACAAAAGGTTTTTCCCAACAAGAATGTATATACTATGGTGAAACCTTTGCTCCAATTATTAAAATGAACACAATAAGAACCTTACTTTCACTTTCTGCATCTTATCAATGCAAAATACACCAAATGGATGTCAATAGCGCCTTTTTGAATGATGATTTTCATGAAGACATTTATATGCAACAACCACTTGGTTTTGTCATTGCCAAAACTTCAATCTTGGTATGCAATTTCAACAAGTCTTTATATGGTCTTAAACAAGCACCTAGAGCTTGGTATGAGAAAATTGATATTTATTCCTTGAAGAATGGTTTTTAAGCAATGCATATCTGATCCAAATCTGTATGTTAAATTTTTTTACGATGATGTAGTCATTGCGATACGCTATGTGGATGATCTGATCCTTAATGGCATCCGTCTTACATTTAGAAAGGAAATGAAGAATAATCTTAAGAATGAATTTGACGTGACCGATTTAGGCCTATTGCATTATTTTTTGGCTCTACATATTTGGCATATGGATGATGGTGTATTCATTTCTCCCCTTAAGTAAGCTACACATTTAATTTTTCAGTTTCATTTGAGTGATTGTAAGGCTTCACCAATGCCATTTTAGTCTGGTGTGAGGTTAATTGTTGATTGTGTTAGAATTTTATCATTCAAGCTAGCATTATGATCTTAGGATCTTATCTGAGAGAATAATATGCACAAAAATAAAACACAAGAGACAATGAACACAAAGATTTTCCTCGAGGAAACCATAAAGGAGAAAACCCTGCAACTTCCTCTGAGATAGAATCAATACCAAAAGCAAAACCCAAAAAATAGTAAGATGATCTCCCGACAGCAGTAGTCTCTCTCTCTCTTGTCCCAGCAACTTCTTCTCTCACTCATGCACCCCAGTGAGTGAGTGTGTGTGTGATAAATAGAGAGGCTCACTCTCTATTTATATTCTTTCGTTCACTTAATGTCCACTCCATCATGTCGACCTAACTTAATAATTACTTTACTAGAGCCAACATCTCTAGGAGAGTCTAATAACCCTAGTGCCCCACAACTGTGGGGACTTTGCCCCTTCGATCAACAAGGAGGGTTAACCTTGACTTAGATGGCAGGGACTATTTCCCTGACTTACAATAACTCTCCTAGGTCCAACTTCTCTAGGATAGTCTAATAACCCTAGGGCCCCACAAATGCAGGGAATTTAACCCTTGATCAATAGGAGGGTTACCCAAAATGACTTGACATGACTTTTTTACATTATTGAATCTCTCGATGGGCCCATCGGGGCATGAAATGACTCCAATACATTACAGACACTTCCCGAAATAAACATCGGGGTACAATACATAAGATATATAGGTGAATACATTCTGAAGTTACAAATACATCAACACTCCCTCTTATCTAGAAAGGTATTCTCTTGACACAATTAATCAGCACAAGTCTTCTTCTCTGTATCATCTGGATCATCAGCGAGTCCTCGTCATCTTCATCTTCAAGTCATCTTCTTCTTCAAGTCATCTTCATCTTCAAGTCACCTTTCTTTGGATCTGGATCGTCACTCGATCTGGATCATCATCACTCTATCTGGATCATCACTCGATCTGGATCATCACTGTTGGGTCAACATCACTGGATCTAGATCATCACGGGATCTGGATCATCACTAATGGATCATCATCACTGGATTTGGATCATCACTAGATCTGGATCATCACTGGGTCATAATCATTGGTGATATCTCATGATTCTTCTCGTCACAGGAAGTTCTACAGAGCCTGCCCTTTTTCATGCTAGTTGTAGGCCTAGCCTCCATGTAGGTCTTCTTCAATGCTTATATCTGAACCTAAGTCAGAATGGCTCGCCCAACACTTACATCTGACCATGAGAGGAACACATCTAACACCATGTCAAAAAGGCACTCCCAACACTCACATATGACCATGTGGGAACACATCCCACAACCCTATCAAAAAGGCCCAACACTCACATTTGACCATGCGGGAACACATCCCACAACCCTTTCAGAAAGGCCCAACACTCACATCTGATCATGCAGGAACACATCAAACAACCCTATCGAAAAGTATCAACACTCACATTTGATCATGCGGGAACACATCCCACAACCCTATTGGAAAGGATCAACACTTATATATAGCCATGCGGGAACACATCCTGCAACCATGCTAGAAGGGCTTAGCACTTATATCCAGCCATGCGGGAACACATACTGCAATCATCCCAGAAGGGCTCAACGCTTATATCTGATCATGTGGGAACATATCCCACAATCTCCTTAGAAAGGATCTGTACTTACATCTGATCATGTGGGAACACATCCCACAGTCACATTAGAATGGCCCTCAGCCCTAGGCTGAGTATTCCTGGTAATTGACGAGGTGCCTCCATTCAACACTTATATCTGATCATGCAGGAACCAATCCTACAGTCACATCAGAATGGCTCAACACTCACATCTTTCATGGAAGGAACCAATCCTCTCACCATGAGAGAATGGATCAACCCTTACATCTGACCATGGAAGGAACCAATTCTCTCACCATGTCAGAATGGCTCACGGACTCATCACTTCCCCTTGGATGGAACCTCGATTTGGAGAACACCAGGCTTTTCCCTGAAGTACTCAAACTTCACTCTGGCTAATGGCTTCGTTAACACATCAGCTATCTGTTCGTCCGTCGCAACATACTAGAGCTTCACTGCTCCTCTCTGCACCATATCCTTGATATAGTGATATTTGATCTTGGTATGCTTTGAATTGTCATGGAACACTGAGTTCTCCGACAACTTCACACAACTTTGGTTGTCACAATATATACAAGTAGCATCCAACTTGAGATCAAATAAATCAGACAATAGCTTCCTGAACAAGCTGCAACATACTCTGATTCAACTGTACTCAGTGCCACACATGAGTGCTTCCTGCTAAACCAAGAGATCACACTTGATCCCATATTGAAGAAACATCTTGAAGTGCTCTTCCTATCGATGGCACTGCCTGCCCAATCTAAATCAACATAACCTTCCAGGTTAATCTTTTGATTTGCCTCATACTTGAGCCCATAATCAACTGTACCCTTTAGGTACCTCAGAATATGCTTTGCAGCAATCAAGTGAACATGTCTCGGATCTTTCAGGAACTGGCTCAAGGTGTTCACAGCAAAGCAAATATCAGGTCTCGTGTTCGTCAGGTACATCAAGGACCCAATCATCTGACGATACATCATAGCATCAACTACTTTTGATGAAGCATCACTCAATAGCTTCAGGTTCGATGCCATAGGTGTGGTTATGGCCTTGCAGTCCATCATCTCGAATCTCTTCAGGATCTCTACCTTATACTTCCCTTATCTACATTTTGCCACACCTCCATTCCTAGAAGATAGTGCATCATATCCAAGTCCTTCATCTCTAAATCGACAGCAGGTCTCCTTCTGAGTTCCTCTTTTCTGTCAGGAACAAGTCATCGACATATAACAGGAGCATCACTGGTCTTCCACCTTCAACCTTGAAGAAAAGGTTGGAATCCTCTTTACTCTCAGTAAAGCCTAGAGTCATCAGTAATTTGTCCATCCTGTCGTACCATGTCAAACCTCAGGATCTTCTACAGTCACTCCCTCTGAAGAGGAGCATCATTCTCCCTCTATCTTTCGTACTCTATGCACTAAAACATTTTGTACCAGAGTGACAAGTAGCTTCTTCTGCTACTAATATTCTATGTATCCATCTAGGATCATTGGATACCAAGATCCTCTATCTTGAACTTTTTCAAAATTTCTTCTCGCACCCATCTGTGAGCTTGTCATCCTCTATAGACTTTCATCTTCAACCTTGTAGCAAAGGTTAAGATCTTCATCAAGCTCGTCATGTATGTGTTATCCCATGGGTGTATTCTGAGCTCGTACAAGGCCTTCTTTCATTTGCACACATGATTCTTACTATCATGTGTCTCAACTCCCACTGGCTGTAAATGACTCTTCGTAGTCTATGCCTTCTTTTCGTGCTAGGAATCTTGCCGGGTATCCCACGATGTTTCCATCTACTGTATGATGGAACTAGTAACTTCCCTTCACGGATCGATGCTGCATCCTAGACATCATTCTTCTTGAACTGGTCTTCCCTTTCTTCTTGGTTACTTCTTCATAGCTGGAAGGTTCTGCATCAATGATGTCGCTGCATTTGTCATATTATTCTTCACCTTGAACTATCGTCACTTGTTCTTCGGAACAAGTCTCATCCTTCTTTGCTTGTAGGCGATTTTACGCGATCTTTCCTACAAGTCAAATGCATTAGTTGTATGGTTAGAAACATTTCATAAGGCATATTCATAATGGCAAATTGATATGCATAAATATATGATCATGCAACTATTTTAGCCAATACAACATTCATCCATATCTCACGGAAACTTTTCTAGATTCCTTCCATCTCTACCAGGAAAACAATGAGATTGTGCACTAATCTAATATGTTAGCAAAGAGGTTTCATTCTAGATAAGTAGCAATGGAGAGTTGTATAGCACCATGAGCTACTTACCCATCACATGCATATTAGTAGTATACTGTCATTAATGCAAACATTCTATTATGCACAATACATCATCTGAATATAAACAAATGCATAACAAAACAATATCATGAAATGACAATTGAATACTTATCTTTATTTGTTTCATGGGTAGACTCCTTCTTGAGCCTTCAACATCATCATCTTCTTCATTCATCATTTCTTATCCAAATCCTAAGATGGATAAGAGGTTCTTCAAGAATTGAGTTCTTCATATTCCTCATCACTTGAGGTATCTTCTTTGGATCATGAGAGCTTGATCTTTAGTTTCTCCCATCTTCTATTTTCTTATTATGAGTCGAGATTCTTTTTCTTGTGTGCACTCTTCCCAGAGTCTACTGAAAGTAATCACTTCCTTTCGGCACACATTGCTTGAATGAATGAATCCCATGATCCTGGGAGGCCATTCAAGGTGATTATCACCACTTCTGCATTCTCCACTTCTTCTTCTACCGCTTCAAGTTGTTCTTTGATTTGAGAGACCCTTGTAAGGTATGCCTACATGGTCTCTGCATTCTGGATCTTCACATTCTTCAATTGGTTTCTTAAGGTCATCTTCCGATTTATGTTCTTTCCTTCAAATAGCTTAGTCAAGGAATCAAACATCTCTTTCGGTGTCTTTAGGGGAGACACTTGTGGTATAAGGTGATCCTATATTGAATCATCAATGATCTTCTTGGCCTTGACCAAGTTCTTCTTGTGTAAGGATTTTAGCCTCATCTCCCTCTGGAACTGGAACCTCTCTACTTGTGTAGGTGTCCAATTCATTTTCTTCAGAGAGATCATATACTTCCATGCTTGGAAGTTTTCAACTTCACCAATATTATAATCAAGCTGATGTGATAGATCACTTTGAAATGATAACCTCAAATGAAAATAGCAAAATATTAGAGCTTATCGATTTGAGGTGTCTGTCTTGGTTCCGAAGCTCGCTGATCTAGGGTTTGCTAGAGAAACCCTAATTTTCAAAACTTGGAATATTTAAGATATGATTGGATAGAAAAATAGAGCTGTTCAAGGTGGGCTGTCCAATGCACTCATTTTCTGAAAAAAGTGGAGGGAAGCTCCCGGAACAGGAAGCCCTAGTTTACCAATTTCTCTTATAGAAATTCCTGATACTGTTTCTATGGTAACTCCGAAATTACTGCTCCTCTATGTATGAAACTTTGCACTGAGGTAGCCTCACCTGTACCTGTTCCAACACCATAGTTTTCATCAGAATGGATTTCACCAATTGGGACTTACGATCATTTTCCCAAGGTGATTTGTTTCAGGACTGCTCAACATAGCGAAGTTGTACGGACTACCACATGTCATTGTTTCATCTTTGGGGTCTGAAACTTCTACCACAGAAATTATAGTCCGTTCGATTTCTAGAACATCTTCATAAATTTCATTTGGACCTTGGTATCCCAATATATAGCAATTCTCCCTAGGTGTCATGTTTAGGGATGAATCCTGGAAGAGGCTGAAACCCTAACTTGGAGGAATCATATCTCCTAGAATATAGCGAATCTGAGTCTGAACTTTGGACACAATGTAAATCAGGAGTTTAGATTTGGCCTGTGAAATTTTTAGCTCTTGATCCTTCTCCAACCCTGAGATATATAGAATGTACCAAAACTTATCAGTTTTAGTATTTTAGGGTTTTTCCAGTCCGGGGTCAAACTAGGGTTTGACTCTCCTGGAGTTTCACCCAACCAAAAATATCGACCCAGGTCTCTAAAATTCTATTTTGATGAGGATAGAAATCCTATGTCGGGCTCACTCAAAAATTCCTGTTCTGTAAGAAGCCCTAATTTCTCGCACCAAAAACTGAAAATGTCCGGAATCGAATTCCGCTTCGACAAAAAGATGCGCCCTTCAATGGAGAGTCATCCTAGCATACTTTTGCTGATGGATTGTGGAGAGAGACTCAAAAAGTAAGAATCCCTAGCTTCTGCAGCTGCACAATGTCTTCTTCTCAGGTTAGCTCTGATACCATGTTAGAATTTTATCATTCAAGCCAGCATTATGATCTTAGGATCTTATCTGAGAGAATAACATGCACAACAATAAAACACAAGAGGCAATGAACACAAAGATTTTCCTTGGGGAAACCATAAAGGAGAAAACCCCGCAACTTCCTCTGAGATAGAATCAACACCAAAAGAAAAACCCCAAAAATAGTAAGATGATCTCCCGACAATAGTAGTCTCTCTCTCTCTCTTGTCCCAACAACTTCTTCTCTCACTCATGCACCCCAATGAGTGAGTGTGTGTGTGATAAATAGAGAGGCTCACTCTCTATTTATATTCTTTCGTTCACTTAATGTCCACTCCATCATGTCGTCCTAACTTAACAATTACTTTACTAGAGCCAACATCTCTAAGAGAGTCTAATAACCCTAGTGCCCCACAACTATGGGGACTTTTCCCCTCTGATCAACAAGGAGGGTTAACCTTGACTTAGATGGTGGGGACTATTGCCCCAACTTACAATAACTCTCCCAAGGCTGAATTCTCTAGGATAGTCTAATAACCCTAGGTGCCCACAACTGCGAGGACTTTAACCCTTAATCAATAGGAGGGTTACCCACAATGACTTGACATGACTTGTTTACATTATTGAATCTCCCGATAGGCACATCGGGGCATGACATGACTCCAATACATTACAGACACTTCCCGGAATAAACATCGGGGTACAATACATAAGATGTATAGGTGAATACATTCCTAAGTTGCAAATACATCAACAGATTATGATATTGATCTTGTTGATTCTACATTGTATCATCAACTTGTAGGGAGTTTGATATATTTGACACATAACAAGCCCACTCTCTTTTTTGTTGTCATCATGGTCTTTAGGTTTATGCAAAAGCCTCGTGAAATCCATTGGAAAGCAACAAAGATAATTCTCAGATATTTATAGGGGACATTGCATTATGGTGTTTTTTATTCTACTAGGCTACATTTTCACTTCTTGGATACAAAAAAATTGATTGGGCAAGGGATACTTCAGATAGAAGGTCTATTTCAGGGTACATCTTTTAGTTTGATTCAGGTCCAATTTCATGGTTCAGTAAGAAGTTGAGAACTCTTTCTCTTTCTTCTTGTGAAGTAGAGTACATGGTAGCTAAGGAAGCAACTAAACAAGCAATGTGGATTCAACATGTTCTTACAAAGCTTGGACTGGTTCATAAGTCCCCTATTGAGTTAAGATGAAACAATTAGAGTGCAATTTATCTTGCATACGATTCAATGTATTAGTCCAAAGCTCAACATATTGATATTGATACTCATTACATTCGATATCTTGTTGCAGAAAGTGTTATTTGTTTGAAGTATTGTCCCACATAACAACAAGCAACATATATCTTCACCAAAGACACTTCGAAGTTTGTTTGGAATGCATGAAGTTGTCATCAAGCAGGAATGTTAATCTAATGTCATCTTCCTCCATATGCATAATGTTAATATTACACGTGTAATGATGTCTAGAGTGATGTCATATGATGTTATGATGTCTTATCTATCAAAGGAAGACACAATTGTCTCTATCTTATGTAAAAGGAGTTATCCCACATGCATCATGGAGTAAAATGCTCCTATTACCATTAATTGTATAAGGAGGTGGAAAGCCATTTATCCCACATGTAGTAAGAGATATTTACAAGTTATACCCATGGTAGTGTAAAAGCTCTCTCTCTCTCTCTCTCTCTCTCTCTCTCTCTCTCTATATATATATATATA
>LPNX011151337.1:56106-117378 GCA_001517045.1 Pseudotsuga menziesii
ATGGAAATGCCTAGTTCATTGTTTTTATTGGATCATCCATTTTGGTTGCGATTGAGCACTAAACAAGATTATGGTTGCCTGGATGTAGTAGCGGTGTAGTAGGTTGTAGAGAAATTTTGAGGTTTACAATGGGGATCTCAAGGAAAATTATAAAATAATAGTAAAAATACGCAATAAGAGTTATGGATTTTTGAGGAAAAGAAATAAAACTACTTTTTGTTCTTGTATTCTCAACTTATCTCCTTATAGATTTACTCAAATTTCAAATGTAGCCACTTGTTGGATTCATCATTAAATTATGAATTCAACAAATACCAACATTGCAGACTTTTAGTAAACCCATAGCCAGATACGTTGAAAAATACATAAAAATGTGTTTAAACACATTTTTTTAATTGTTTTTTCAACATATCTCATGGTGGGTCTATTAAAGGCATTTTAATTGTATTTTCAATGCATCTCACAATGAGTTTATTAAAAGTATGAAACACAACATTTTATTGTATTTTCAATATATCTCATTGTGGGTCTATTAGAAGTAATTAGTGTGGGTACTTGTTGGATCCATACTATAATTATTCCACATTCAACGAGTGCCTACACTTGAAATTTGAGTAAATTATAAGAACATAAGTTGAAAATAAGAGAAAAATAGTTTTTTTCTTTCCCTCCAACACTTTTTACCGTTATGATTGACGTCATAATAAGAAAATGCATAATCTTTTAAAATAACCTTGAATTGTATGAGTGTGAAAATTCATAGAAAACTGCTAACTTCTTAAAAAGACTTTTAACAACAAACTTAGAAATAACACATTCATATGAAAATGCAACAAAACAAAGATGCAATACATAATATGTTCAGACTACAACTTGATAATGGGATTTAGCCCTATTGGTCTACATCTCTGGGTCCACTTCTAGTGAGACCGTTTCTATTCAATCTTCAAATGATGAAAAATACATTCTTCTGCTAATACAATAAGGCTTTTGACATGTTGCCAAAGAAACTGGCATAAATCTTCTTGAAGAGTTCTTCAATTCTACAAAAATCTAAGAAGATTTTAAGTTTCACACAACTTGCAACAGAAAGGAAATAATCACCCAAGGTTCTCCATTTTTGGCTTTCAAGCCAACTAGTTAATATGGCTTCTTACAACAATATGGTTTAATAATACCCATAAACAAACACAGAAATGCCAAGTGCTTAACAACAAACATGCATATAATTTAACAAACCTTGTGCATACAATATGTGAAAAGGGCAATGAAATCATACAAAAATCAGAATCCATATATCAACAGAACTTCTGGTATAAAACCTTTGCCAAAGATATATGCATCCCTTGTGCTCATGACCCCGACCTCTTGGGTACTAGGTGTTCCTCAAACACCTTCAGTATATTGGTAATCATTCACAGTGAGTGTCAACTATGAACCTCTCAAACCAATCCTTTACTCACTTTTTATTCCAAACTCCTCAGTCTAAACTATCCTCAACTGTCCTCCATCGTCAATCGTCCCCAACTGTGCCCAAACTGCATGTTAAATAGCATAATTGGGTCTGTTTTGGATTCGCGGGTAATGTGTGCAATCATATACAAAATCGGATTTCAAACTAAAAATATCTCTTTCAAGATAAACTTCAAGCCCGAAAGCAATACTTTCGGATCATATAAGATTTTCCAAGATAAAAACTCCATGGTCATTGGTTGCTTGATAAACTTTGTCGTTTGGTTTATATAAGCTGTCGATGATGTTAGACTATTAAATTTTATACACCGTCAGTTTTTTCAATCCTGACTTTAACATTCCTGACTTTGTTGATCCCGATGTTGGAAGTCGGTAATCGACACTATCCAAACACCAATATCAATGATAGTTCAGACTTCATGATCATAACTTTGCAAGTTGAAAGTTGACGATGTGCAGAAAACAATAACAATGATCCTTTCAACTTTTCGGTGTCGGCTTTGGCACGTCGAAAGTCGAAAGTCATAGAAAATTTTGAGGTCTAAAATTAGCCTCAAAACAAAAATTGTACTATCCAAATCAACTTTAAAAGAACCAATCACATTCTAGAGAATGACATCATCCTTTATGATTGAGATAGCGTTACTTGCCTTATCAAATTCTAAATAATGGATAAAAATCCATGATTAAATATACTCATAATTAGAAAATACTCATAAATTACTTTTGTACTTTTAAAATACTTATAAATAAATGACTATCACGTAAATTTTTTTCCCTCTTAAAAAAACCACGTAATTTTTTATATATATTAGATTATTACGTAATGTTTGTGAAAAGCTTCTTTTAAACATAGTGTAAAGCTTTACGTATTACATTATTTAGAACTTGAGAAAAGTTTGTAATACATAAAGCTTGTGAATGTTTTGATGCAAAACATTAAAGAGTGTAATACGTATTACAATGTTTATATTCTTACATTATCACATTAAATTATGCATAATAAAATATGCAATACTATAGTAAAATATAAAATATTTGTTAGATTAAAATATAATAAAAATATTATAATATAAGATTTATTTGAATATAGGTAATATTTATTTTTTAATGAATATACATTAAAATTATATAATAAATATTTAAATACATTTTAAATAAATGATTATTAATATCAATTTATTTATATAAAATTTAAGTAAGTTATAATTCAAAACTAAAATATTTTTTCTACTTTATTTTATAACTACTTTACGTAGTATATTTATGTACTTAAAAGTACTTTTATTTTCTAGTCATATCAAGATGAGTTTTTACTAATTTTATTGATAGATATCTTTTCAAGTTAACTTAACTATAGTTACATGGATTATAGTGTAAAATGTGAGTTGTAAATATACCTTTCCCACAAAATGAGAAACTCATATTTTTTTATTACATCTCTTAGGAAGCCCATTTTAGACCTCAAAATTCCTCTAATGACAATTTATCATGAAGAACTTGTTTATCGACATTATTTCCCTTGGACTAGATATGGGAATGTGCATCTGAAACCAAGTTTAAAAGGAACAACTAAAAGACATTGTATTGTCAGTGGACGTGGCCAACGATGCCAATGAGCTCTGAACAGGGTTAACATTGAAATTTCCACAAATTATTTCAGTATGCACTGAAATTTGACCTGGGAAGACTGTTTGCATGCCTTCACGATGTGGAAGGCTTTCCAGACTCAAAGATGACTCACCCACCCAATAGCACTATATACCACTGATAACATGCGAATGGGGCCAACGTTGAGATTTTTTCAATTTGCACTTGAATGGACTAAAATTTGACATGGTTAGATTGGAAACATGTGTTGAAAGTATGGGAGGGGTTTGAGACTCAATCATGACTCACACAAACAAATATTCGACAAACAAACAACAAACTTATAGAATAAATGCGTGAAAGTGGTGAAAGTGTTCCTTTCCATATTGTTTTGACCCACCGATATTGTTTTGTATTCCCTATTTAAACATATTCTCATGTGGAAACATTGATAATCTTTGAGAGAAATCCCTCACTAGAATTGCATGAAGTAACAAAGCTATACTCCCATTTATAGAGGTTATGACAATTTCATTTTGAAATAACTAACGAACCTTGGTTGTAGATGACATTCATTTTGAAATAGATGATCAAGCTTGTGCAATCTATCATGAATAAATTATTTATCGACATTATTTCCCTTGCACTAGATGTGGGATTGTGTGTCTCGAATCAACTTTAAAAGGAACGCCTAAAAGACATTGTACTATCAGGATACGTTGCCAACGATGTCAATGACCTTTGTACGGGATGAACGCTGAACACAAATTGTTTTAGTATGCATTGAAATTTGACCCGGGAAGTCTGTTTGCATGTCTTCACGATGTGGGAGGCTTTTTTGACTCAAAGATGACTCACCCGCCCAATAGTACTATATATCACCGATGACATGTGAATTGGGCCAACATTGATATTTTTTTAGTTTGCACTTGAATTGACTAAAATTTGACATGGTTAGAGTGGACACATGTTGATGTAGGAGCATCGACTAAGGCCAACAATGTGACCATGCTGTCACATGTTGTGGTTTGAATTTGGCAATAGTTTGAGTCTTGCTTGGTTTAATTATCTAATAGAATAGTGTAGTTGTTGATATTTGAGATAAAATAGGAATACGTGGTTGTTTAAGAACTCCCTGCATGGAAATTGAGCCACCTAGTCAGGTTGTTAAAGACTGTTAGTAGTTAGTTATCTAAATTTAGTAAAAGTTCCTAAATTTATGGATTTTGGTAGTGAGACTTGAATATTTTTCTGTTAGGTTGCTATTCGGAGATGGGAGAGAGTAGTGGTAGGGAAGGAGAGAGGATTGTCAAAACAAAAAAGGAAAAACTAGAGGACTGCTTTGGAATAAAATTTGGTGAAGGGATTTTGAGGCATTTTTTGTTTTTTTTTTGGGTGCAAATGCATTGTGGGAGATTGATATTCTCCTTGACATCCTAAATTCCATTGCAACTTTCTGATTTTGTATACGCAGAGACATTTCATTTGTCTGTTATCCAGATTTTAAATGAGTTTACAGTCACGTTTTGGGTTTCTCTCAATTCAGGATTTGGTTCCAATTTTAACTATTATGCATTCAAGTATTTTGAAAACACTCTAGTGTACGAGTTTTGGTAATTTGGCTTGGAATCAATTCATAGAGTAACTATGACTATGATTTGGAATAGACAATGCATTTTTTTCTTCATCACTACAAGAGTTTTGTGCTTGTGAAGTTCAAGGTTTAAGGTTTAAATGCAATTGGATACTCAGGCTTTAGCATCATATTGTGAGGTTCAATTGGCTGCTCACTGATAGCAGGCATCCTGCAGAACCCATCCAATAGAGGAATGAAACAAAGTTTGGATGTAGGTGAACATTGGTGGCTTGATTTACCTTATGCTACCAATTTTTGGTATCAGAGCTAGGGTTTTTTTCTCAGCAGAATAGAAAGAAGATATGGTTGTACGCATTGGTAGAGGTTGAGGTCGTGGTAGAGGTCGACCAACAACAAATGCAGAGGTTATGGAGGATGTGAGATATTTAAGATCATGTATGGCAGCTATGGAGTTGGGAAGACAGAGAGATCCAGTGGAAGGAGATGCGCGTGAGCCTGAAGAGGAGGAACATGAAGAGAAGGAAACACTTATGGCAAAGACACCTGAGCTGAGATATTTTTGATCGATTCTAGGAGCCACCTCAAGACCAAAGCTTGAGTTGCCTACCTATGGGGGAAGCCTCACTGCTGAACACCTCATTGATTGGATCATTGATTTGGACAAATACTTTGAGTATGATGAGATTGAGGAGAACAAGAAGGTTAGATTGGCAGTGACACGACTGAAAGGGCATGCATCCCTATGGTGGGAGAGTGTGCAAGCTGAAACAAGAAGAAAGAACAAGCCATTGATAAAGAGCTGGGATAGGATGGTGGCTAAGATGAGGGCCAAATTCTTGCCCAAAGATTATAAGTTGTCTTTATATAGACAGATGCAGAACCTTAGGCAAAGATTGCTGACTGTGAGGGAGTACACGAAGGAGTTTTACAAAGTAATTTTGAGAGCTGGTTATGTAGAGGAATCAGCCGAGAAGACTGCCAGGTATATAAATGCCCTACGGATAGAGATCCATGATGAAATCGGTATGATATCACCTAGTACAATGGAAGAGGGTTACCAATGTGCCTTGACAGTAGAAGAGAAGCTATTGAGGAAGAAAAACTTCAATAGAGGAAGAGGTTCAACCAAAGGAAGAGGGAAAACAACTGAAATGGAGAAGTTTGCAACCAAAAAGGGAGAATCCAACAACTCAAATCACCAAGAGCAGCAAAACAGGGGCAATGACTCAAGAGGAGGAAGACCTTACCAAGGAGGTAGAGGTAGAGGAAGAGGCAAAGAAACCGTCTTTAGATGTTACAATTGTAACAAATTGGGTCATAGATCTTTTGAATGCCCGGAGAAGGAAAACATAGGACAGAGAGGAGCATATGTAGATTAGAATGAGAAACAACAAGAACAATTTCCAGTGGCTGAAAATTTACCTGATACTGGAGAGGCTTTGATGATAAACAAAGTCTTGTAGAAACCTGAGAAGGAAAGTGCAGAACCTGCTTAGAGGAAAGCTTTGTTTAGGAAAATGTGCAAGGTCAAAGGAAAATGCTGCAAGATGGTGATTGACAGTGGGAGCACTGACAATCTGGTTTCCATAGAGATGGTGGAGAAGCCAAACTTGAAGAAGAGCAAACATCCAGTTCCCTACAAAGTATCCTGGTTGCACAAAGGACATAAATCCTGGTAAGTGAACAATGTGAAGTTGATTTGCAAGTAGGAACTTATAAAGATAAAAATGTATGTGATATTATGCCCATGGATGTATGTCATGTCCTTTTGGGTAGAACGTGGAAGTTTGATAAGAGGGTAGTCCATGAGGGTAGAAGGTACTGCTATAGTTTTGACAAGGATGCGATGAAGCATGTTTTACTTCCTTTGCAAGAAGGTGGAATAGTGGAACGACAGAAAGCAAAAGTCTTTATGTTGACTGGTAAAAAGTATTTGCAGCAGTTTGAGGAAGAGGAATTTAATTACGCTGTGATGTGCAAGCCCAAGGTAGTGATGATGAAAACTACTATTTCAGATTTGCCTGAAGGAATTAAGGAAATGTTGGCTGAATTTGGTGACATAGTAGTGGATGATTTACCCAATGAGTTTCCACCAAAGAGAGATATCAGCCATCACATTGATTTCATTCAGGGAGCTAGTTTACCCAACAAGGTAGCCTATAGGTTGGCACCTTAGGAGAATGAGGAGGTTAGAAATAAAGTACAAGGACTGCTAGATAAAGGGATGATTAAGAAAAGTTTAAGCCCATGTGCAATGCTAGTAGTGTTGACTCCAAAGAAATGTTGTGAATGGAGGATGTGTACGGAATCGAGGGCCATTAATTAAATAACCATCAGATATAGGTTTCCATTGCCTAGGATGGATGAGATAATGGACTGTCTAAGTGGAGCAACGTACTTTACTAAAATAGATCTGAAAAGTGGATTTCATCAGATTAGAATGAGAGAGGGGGATGAGTGGAAGACAACTTTTAAAACTAATGAAGGGCTGTATGAATGGCTAGTTATGCCATTTGGTTTATCAAATTCTCCAAGGACATTCATGAGATTAATGAATGAAGTCCTAAGGGATTTCATAGGTAAATTTGTGATAGTTTACCTGGATGATATATTGATTTTTAGTCATTCAAAAGAAGAGCATCTGAGGCATCTGAGATGTGTCTTGGAAAAGTTGCAGTTAGAGAAATTGTTGGTGAATATAAAAAAGTGTTCATTCATGAAATTTGAATTGGTATATCTGGGATTTGTGATCTTGAAAGATGGTTTGAAGAGGATCCAGAGAAGGTACAATCAATCGTGGATTGGCCTTCACCTCGAAGCATTTTTGAGGTGAGAAGTTTCCATGGCTTAGCAAGTTTTTATCAGAAATTTATAAAGCACTTTAGTGGTATTTGTTCTCTGATTATTGAGACCATCAAGAAAGACAAGCAACCATTTACATGGACAGGAGAGGCAAAAAGTAAGTTTCATCGATTGAAGAAAAATATTACTAAGTAGCCAATCTTGAGGTTACTAGACTTCGGAAAACCATTCCAAGTCACATGTGATGCTAGTGGATTAGCCATTAGGGCAGTGCTCAATCAAGAAGATAAACCAGTGGCCTATTTTAGTGAAAAAATAAGTGATGCAAAACACAAATATTTCTCGTATGACAAGGAATTCTATGCTATAGTTCAAGCCCTGAAACATTAGAGGCATTATTTGATGCCTAAGGAATTTGTACTATATTCAGATAATCATGCTTTGTAGTACATAATGCAGCAGCCTAAGTTGAATCAGAAACATGCCAAATGGGCGGATTTCCTGCATAATTTCACTTTTATGCTGAAGCATATTAGTGGACAATCAAATCGTGTAGCTGATGCATTAAGAAGTAGGGCCTTAATTGTACAAGAAACTCAGATACAAGTTGTAGTATTTGAACATCTTAGGGATTTATATGAAATTGATGATGATTTTCATAAAGCATACAGAGCTTGTAAGAATCACGTGGAGGTGGATAGAGAGTTGTGTAGACAAAACAAAGAATTATATACACCATTCCCTATTCCTACTAGGCCTTGGGACTATGTAAGTATGGACTTCATTTTGGGTTTTCCAAGAACTCAGAAGGGCAATGATTCAATCTTTGTGGTAGATGATCGGTTTACAAAAATGGCACATTTTATTCCCTGTTTTAAGACAAGTGATGCCACTCATATAGGGAATTTGTTCTTTAATGAATTGGTGAAACTACATGTTTTTCCTAGAAGTATTGTCTCTGATAGAGATGTGAGGTTCACATGCCACTTCTGGAGAACATTGTGGAAGAAGCTGGGTACTAAGATGAACTTTAGTTCAACTTATCATCCATAGTCTGATGGTCAGACTGAGGTAGTTAATAGGAGTCTGGGTAACACATTGAGGAGCTTGGTTGGAGAAAATCCAAAACAATGGGATAGAGTGTTAGCATGAGTTGAGTTTGCCTGTAATGACTCTCCAAACAGAAGCACAAGTATGAGCCGATTTCATATTTTGTACGGTATGCATCCTAGAGGGGTGTATGAACTATGAGATTTGGGACAGTTGGAAAAGAGGAGTGCAGATGGAGAATATTTTGCATCTAGAATCAGTGAGCTACAGGCGGAAGTTAAGGGAAGGCTATAGAAGAGTAATGCAAATTATAAAACAAGAGATGATTCTAAATGAAGAGAAAAGAACTATGAGGTGGGAGACTTAGTATTGGATTACCTAAGGAAAGAGAGGTTCCCTAAAGGGGAGTATAACAAACTGAAACTGAAGAATATCGGGCCATGTAGGATTCTCAAAATTTTTTCTAAAAATTCTTGTGAGCTGGAAATGCCAGTAAGAGTTGGCATATCTCCTATTTTTAATGTTGCTGATATATACCCTTTTACACCAGGTGATATGGGTCAGATTGCAGGTGACAAATATGCTGAAGATGATTTGCAGTGGCTAAAGAAGATGCCAGTAGCACAACAATTGGAAGCAGAGGTGATTTTAGACACCAAAATTGTAAAGAGTACTAGGCAGAGGGACTACTTGGAGTATCTGGTAAAGTGGAAAGCACATCCTATTGAGGATGCTACTTGGACGAGTGCACCTGAACTAGAAGATAAGGGTTTTGTTGTTGATGACCTTTTGAACAAGGGTTCAATCCTTTTCACCCTGGGAGTCTGCTGCAGGAGCATCGACTAAGCAGAGCAATGTGACCATGTTGTGGTCTGAATTTGGCAATAGTTTGAGTCTCGTTTGGTTTAATTATCTAATAGAATAGTGTAGTTGTTGATATTTGAGATAAAATAGGAATAAGTGGTTGTTTAAGAGCTCCCTGCGTGGAGATTGACCCACCTAGTTAGGTTTTTGAAGACTGCTAGTAGTTAGTTATCTAAATTTAGTAAAAATTCCTAAATTTCTGGATTCTGGTAGTGAGACTTGAAGATTTTTCTGTTAGGTTGCTATTCGGAGATGGGAGAGAGTAGTGGTAGGGAAGGAGATAGGACTGTAAAAAAAAGGAAAAACCAAAGGAATGCGTTGGAATAAAATTTGGTGAAGGGATTTTGAGGCATTTTTATTTTTTTTGGGTGCAAATACGTTGTGGGAGAGTGATATTCTCCTTGACATCCTGAAGTCCATCGTAGCTTTCTGATTTTGTATATGCAGAGACATTTCATTTGTCTGTTATCCAGATTTTAAATGAGTTTACAGTCACGTTTTGGGTTTCTCTCCATCCGGGATTGGCTCCAATTTTAACTATTATGCATTCAAGTATTTTGAAAACACTACAGTGTATGAGTTTTGGTAATTTGGCATGGAATCAATTCATATTTTAACTGTGACTGTGATTTGGAATAGGTAATGCATTTTTTTTCTTCATCGTTACAGGGGTTTTGTGCTTGTGAAGTTCAAGGTTTAAGGTTTAAATCCAATTGGATACTTAGGCTTTGACATCATATTGTGAGGTTCAATTGGATGCTCACTACTAATAGCAGGCATCTTGCAGAACCCTTCCAATAGAGGAAAGTAACAAATTTTGGTTGTAGGTGAACGTTGGTGGCTTGATTGACCTTCTGCTACCACATGTGTTGACGGTATGGGAGGGGTTTGAGACTCAAACATGACTCACACAAACAAATATTCAACAATAAAACAAAACACTTATGGAATAAATGCATGAAGGTGTTCCTTTCTATATTGTTTTGACCCACCAATATTGTTTTGTATTCCCTATTTAGACATATTCTCATGCAGAAACATTGATCATATTTGTGTGAAACCCCTCACTAGAATTGCATGAAGGAACAAAGTTATACTCCCATTTATAGAGGTTGCGAAAATTTCATTTTGAAATAACTGATGAACCTTGGCTGTAGACGACATTTCATTTTGAAATAGATGATGAAACTTGTGCAATTTATCATGAAGAACTTGTTTATCGACATTATTTCCCTTCCACTAGACATGGGAATGTGCACATCAAACCAACATTAAAAGGAACAACTAAAAGACATTGTACTATCAGTAGACATGGCCAATGATGTCAATGTCATCTGAACAGGGCCAACACTGAAATTTCCACATTGTTTCAGTATGCACTAAAATTTGACTTGGGAATACTGTTCACATGCCTTCACGATGTGGGAGGATTTCCAGACTCAAAGATAACTCACCCACCCAAAAGTACTATATATCACTGATGACATGATAATGGGGCCAAATTTGAGATTTTTCAATTTGCGCTTGAATGGACGAAAAATTGACATGGTTTGAGTGGACACATGTGTTAATGGTATGAGAGGGGTTTGAGACTCAAACATGACTCACACAAACAAATATTCAATAATCAAACAACAAACTTATGGAATAAATGTGTGAAAGTGATGAAAGTGTTCCTTTCCATATTGTTTTGACCCACCAATATTGTTTTGTATTCCCTATTTAGACATATTCTCATGTGGAAACAATTATCATCTTTGACAACAATCGCTCACTAGAATTGCATGAAGGAACAAATATATACTCCCATTTATAGAGGCTGCAACAATTTCATTTTGAACTAACGGATGAAACTTCACTGTAGATGTCATTTCATTTTGATATAGCTGATGAATCTTGTGCAATTTATCATGAAGAATTGGTTTATCGACATTATTTCCCTGGCACTAGATGTAGGAATGTGCGTCTCAAACCAACTTTAAAAGGAACAACTAAAATACATTGCACTATTAGTAGATGTGGCCAACGACGTCAATGACCTCTGAATGACACCAACATTGAAATTTCCACAAATTGTTTCAGTATGCACTAAAATTTGACCTGTGAAGATTTTTCGCATGCCTTCACAATGTGGGAGGCTTTCTAGACTCAAATATGACTCATGCACTCAATAGTACTATATCTCATCGATGACATGCGAATGGGGACAACGTTGAGATTTTTTCAATTTGTGCTTGAATTGAATGAAATTTGACATGGTTAGAGTGGACACATGTGTTGAAAGTATGGGTGGGGTTTGAGAGTCAAACATGACTCACACAAACAAATATTCGACAATCAAACAACAAACTTATGGAATAAATGCGTGAAATTGATGAAAGTGTTCCTTTCAATATTTTTTTAACCCACCAATATTGTTTGGTATTCCATATTTAGACATATTATCATGTGGAAACATTGATAATCATTGAGAGCAATAGGCTCACTAGAATAGCATGAAGGAACAAAGAATTTTTCATGGGACTTGGTGAAAAATATTTCTTCTACTTGCGTGATTGTCAGTTGGTTCCTTTTAGAGTAGTTGTTGATGTAGTTTTCAATTTTTGTGTGCCATCATCTACACACTTCTTCTAGTTTCAACATCTATGAATACATATGAAGTATTAGTACTCTCCATCAAAATTCATGTCAAATGAATAAAACATATCTCAAACACCATGTTTAGGAATGCATGTGTGTGTTAATTTATTGGCTCTAGAAAAGGTAAGTCACAACCCACGGTTATGGAAAAATGGATTTGAATATAATGATTCCTCAATCCAGTTTCTATAATACCCCTCATATGTGGAACCTTAGTCAATCCCTTTGCACTACTCAATATCTAAATAGACAAGCTATTCTCAATAATCATAGTCATACTTGAAAGTTCATCTTTCCACCCTCCTGTAGGGAAAATACTAGTATGAAAAATGCTTTCTCATATTGATTGGTGTTTACTTTTTATTGTTTTCAAATTATTTGTTCTTTGAAATTCACTCTTCTAGACATAATGGTTAAACTTACAATTAATATGATCTTCAAAACTATAATTTCATCCATTACGTTCTAACCCATTAGGAGAATGTTGTTCACCTATGTTTTAATGCAACCTATTATGATTTACTTTATTTAAAGAAATTTAAAATCCTCTTTTTGTTGTGCATCAATTGTTTCAACTTTCCAACATGAGTACTCAAGACCAATTCTTGAAATCATGCTCATTCTCATGCCCTCATTTGTGAACTTGAGAATCCAATCTTAAAAGCTCTCATGTTTGATATATATACCATAGAAATGCAACACTATCACAAGATTCATTGATCAAACTTGGAAAGTATGAAGAACTTGAAAGTCGAGTATAAAAGTTAAGGTTCTTGTTCATAACCATCTCTCTTAGGAGCTTGAGTCATCCAAATATGATTTCAATTGTATCCATAAGAACCCACTATATAGAATATGCTATAATCATAGAATAGACATGCGCCCTTTTATGCAATACAACTTTGAACTACATTTATTATAAAGTGAGCATCTTGACCATTAGAATGGGATCATAAAACTTTATTAGTTATTAGAGATATGTTATATCATGAAGAGGTTTCTAAAACTTGTTGGAAAATTCAAATATATAGTATACAAGAAAGGATTTTGAAACATGAAGCAACTTGCACTTGAATAAACATATTGATAAACTAAACATATTGATAAACACTTAATGAGAGGTTGAAATATTGATAAACTTTTCACCCCAAAGCTCCTCAATAATCCATTTAGACCAAACTGAGCCGAGGTTAAAAGGACACATGAATTAACCATAAGTCCATAAGAGAAGGAATAGAGTTATCTTGATCATCAATCTCAACTTATACCACCGTCCAGTGGTGATTTATAGCTTAGGGTTCTCATTTTGATGATTTGGAGCTCATTGTTCTTGTTTCGATTTGCAGCTCAACTTTCTCATTTTGACAATTTGGTGCTCACGGTTCTCATTTCGATTTACAGCTCAAGGTTCTCATTTTGATGATTTGGAGCCCATGGTTCTCATTTCAATTTGCATATTAGGGTTATCATTTCAATTTGCAGCTCAGGATTATCATTTTGATTTACAAAACCAAAAAATCACAAAAATCATTTCGATTTGGAGCTCACGGTTCTCATTTTGATTTGTAGCTCAGGTTTCTCACTTCAATAATTTGGATCTCACGGTTCTTGTTTTGATTTGCATCTCAGGGTTCTCATTTTAACGATATGGAGCTCACAGTTCTCATTTCGATTTGCAGCTCATGGTTCTCATTTAGACAATTTGCAGCTTTGGGTTATCATTTCAATTTGCAGCTCAGGGTTCTCATTTCGATTTGGATCTCACATATGCTATTACATGACCACGGTTCGGCTTGGAGAATTTTTTTTGTCAGTGTTTGAACCCACATAGGTAAGAAATAGATTATAATCATAGTTAATTTACTGAGTTTCTTCCAAGTTCTGGCATTTACTGTTTTAATAATATTGTAAATACAATGATTGTTTTCGCTTTGCAGGTTACAATTTTGAATCCAAGCAGTAACATTGATGAAAGGAAAAGGATTTCTCATGGATAAACGAGTAAGCATAACCTCCTTATACACAATTTGAACCTTTCCTAGACTCTTCGATTGACTCACAATGGGGTATGGAGTCAATTGATTATGTTGGATGCTTCCCATTCCACCAATTTACGGCGAAGCCCTTGGAATCCTGACCATTTTGAGGCATCAATGTATTTAAAAGTTTATCTATATGTAAAGATCCAAATACCCATAACCATTTTTAAATTGGAAAGGGTTTGAGCTCTAATTCATATAGACACATGATGAAATGTTTTATGTTTTAGATTATCTACACAAGTTCTCGGTAGTTATTTCAGGAATTTTGCAAGGTTAAATAAATGTTGTTTACATAATTTAGTATTTAATTTGTGACATTGCATTTCCATCCCATCATTGACCAAATTAGGGGCTTTTATCATGCCATGGATTACAATCGACTTGATTGTTAGCTCAACAGGTTTCAAATTTTTATAGTATTAGTGTATTTTATGGCCATGCATCTTATGATGTTGGTAATAACTTATTCGCTCTATAAATATTTGAAAAGGGTTTCGTAGTTTTTATAATTCTAGTGGATATACGTAGTGAGTTCTCGAGCATAATAATAAATTATACTCTGCTTTAATTCAACCGGTTTGGTAAGAATTATTTCCATTTGATTTATATAGAGTTTATTTTATCTTATCGTTAGAATTGCATTGTAAATTTGTAATCTAGGAGTATAAACTTTATTTTTTTCAAAGAATCATGACTTACCCGGTTTCCTTTTCAGTTAACAACATGTTAAGATTTATTCTTATTAAATTAATATATTCTTTTTGAGGTGAGGAAGACTTTTTCTCTCTTCTCATGACTGTAAATTTTCTTTTAATATTCAAACTAGGGCTAAGAGTGCATGCAAGATCTCTAGTGATAACCACACATGAATATCTTTTACAGTATGCAGCGGAATATAAAACTGAGAAATAAATCATAACATCACATCATAATAATGACACAATTATTTTGGTTATGGAAATCCTTGGAAAAACCCAAGATGGGAAAACCAGTGCAACAGTCAAATATAGATTTTATTATGAGAAAATATGGAACTTTTATAGTCACTGCAAATTCACCAAAACCTGGCGATTGCAGTACCCAGTAGAATCACTAGGAAAATCCTAGCTAAACCTCAACACCCTCCTATGTGAGTGTACGTCCCAACTGTACGAAGCTCGGTGATCTTGTTGCTCGCTCCTCCTTCTTCTTAGCTAAATCCTCTCTCTGAATTTTTCTCCCTATATGTATCCTATCTTTGTCAAAATACAAGTGTGTGTGTCCTCTCCACCAATTTATCTCTCTTTTATAACTTTAGGTAAAGCGAAAACCCTAATTTCACTTTCACTTTAACTAGTGGTAAAGAAAAAACCCTAATTTCAATTTCACTTTAACTAGTGTTTCACTAAAGTCAATTTAGATCACTTTAATTCATTTTCCAAAGTAAACTTAGGAAAAGTAAATTAAATACAACTGGTTTCCTAATTTAAGTATTATGCATGCAAGAACACATGCATGCAGGAAGACCTTCCTTATTGCTACTAGTTTAACAATGACCTCATTTAGGTTCAACGCTGAACAAAAAAGAAAACATTCTTGGTTCTCTCAGGTTAAACTATAACTAAAACACAAAAGTAATTCTCTTCCATTGTAATGGTTGTTGAAGGATTGAGAATTGAACTCTTGGTGCTAATGTTTTTTATCTATTTGTTGGACTTAGTGGATGGTTTCATGATGTGTTGTAGTGGACGATGCGGTCTTCTACATGTCCATGTCGTATTCTATTTTTGAAGTCTTATTGGTTAATGGTTGTAAGGAATTAAAACTATTAACATCATTCCACTCCTATTGTATCTATCATTTGTCTATGTATGGTCATATGAACTTGTAATTCATCCTTGAGAATTACAAATCTCATAAGCTTTGAATTCATCTATACTAGTAAATTCACATTTGTAGATTTGGGAAGTTTAGGACATCAAAGAGAAAGTAAATATTGATTGCAAACTGCAACCTTATTTATGTTTATCTCTTCATTAGGAAAACCTCCCATTGAGCCTTATTAGTCCCCTTGTGCTTAATACAAATTAAAGGCACTAACACTACCTTTTAAAAATATATAATAAATCATTGTATTTACATGATCTGATCATGTTGTTGGACACCCTTTGGGGAGATATACTTGGGGTTCAGCTTTAGGAAAATTTGAGAATCACTATGTTTAGCAATTTTTCATTTCAATTTGCAGCTCAGGATTATCATTTTGATTTACAAAACCAAAAAATCACAAAAATCATTTCAGATCAATACCAAAAAATCATTTCGATTTGGAGCTCACGGTTCTCATTTTGATTTGTAGCTCAGGGTTCTCACTTCGATAATTTGGATCTTACGGTTCTTGTTTCGATTTGCATCTCAGGGTTCTCATTTTAACGATATGGAGCTCACAGTTCTCATTTTGATTTGCAGCTCATGGTTCTCATTTAGACAATTTGTAGCTCTGGGTTATCATTTCAATTTGCAGCTCAGGGTTCTCATTTCGATTTGGATCTCACATGCGCTATTACATGACCACGGTTCGGCTTGGAGAAATTTTTTTGTTAGTGTTTGAACCCACATAGGTAAGAAATAGATTATAATCATAGTTAATTCACTGAGTTTCTTCCAAGTTCTGGCATTTACTGTTTTAATAATATTGTAAATACAATGATTGTTTCCACTTTGCAGGTTACAATTTTGAATCCAAGCAAAAACATTGATGAAAGGAAAAGGATTTCTCATGGATAAACGAGTAAGCATAACCTCCTTATACACAATTTGAACCTTTCCTAGGCTCTTCGATTGACTCACAATGGGGTATGGAGTCAATTGATTATGTTGGATGCTTCCCATTCCACCAATTTACGGCGAAGCCCTTAGAATCCTGACCATTTTGAGGCATCAATGTATTTAAAAGTTTATCTATATGTAAGGATCCAAATACCCATAACCATTTTTAAATTGGAAAGGGTTTGAGCTCTAATTCATATAGACACATGATGAAATGTTTTATGTTTTAGATTATCTACACAAGTTCTCGGTAGTTATTTCATGAATTTTGCAAGGTTAAATGAATGTTGTTTACATAATTTAGTATTTAATTTGTGACATTGCATTTCCATCCCATCATTGACCAAATTAGGGGCTTTTATCATGCCATGGATTACAATCGACTTGATTGTTAACTCAACAGGTTTCAATTTTTTACAGTATTAGTGTATTTTATGGCCATGAGTCTTATGATGTTGGTAATAACTTATTCGCTCTATAAATATTTGAAAAGGGTTTCGTAGTTTTTATAATTCTAGTGGATATACGTAGTGAGTTCTCGAGCATAATAATAAATTATACTCTGCTTTAATTCAACCGGTTTGGTAAGAATTATTTCCATTTGATTTATATAGAGTTTATTTTATCTTATCGTTAGAATTGCATTGTAAATTTGTAATCTAGGGTTATAAACTTTATTTTTTTAAAAGAATCATGACTTATCCGGTTTCCTTTTCAGTTAACAACATGTTAAGATTTATTCTTATTAAATTAATATATTCTTTCTGAGGTGAGGAAGACTTTTTCTCTCTTCTCATGACTATAAATTTTCTTTTAATATTCAAACTAGGGCTAAGAGTGCATGCAAGATCTCTAGTGATAACCACCCATGAATATCTTTTACAGTATGCAGCGGAATATAAAACTGAGAAATAAATCATAACATCACATCATAATAATGACACAATTATTTTGGTTATGGAAACCCTTGGAAAAACCCAAGATGGGAAAACCAGTGCAACAGTCAAATATAGATTTTATTATGAGAAAATATGGAACTTTTATAGTCACTGCAAATTCACCAAAACCTGGCGATTGCAGTACCCAGTAGAATCACTAGGAAAATCCTAGCTAAACCTCAACACCCTCCTATGTGAGTGTACGTCCCAACTGTACGAAGCTCGGTGATCTTGTTGCTCGCTCCTCCTTCTTCTTAGCTAAATCCTCTCTCTGAATTTTTCTCCCTATATGTATCCTATCTTTGTCAAAATACAAGTGCGTGTGTCCTCTCCACCAATTTATCTTTCTTTTATAACTTTAGGTAAAGCGAAAACCCTAATTTCACTTTCACTTTAACTAGTGGTAAAGAAAAAACCCTAATTTCAATTTCACTTTAACTAGTGTTTCACTAAAGTCAATTTAGATCACTTTAATTTATTTTCCAAAGTAAACTTAGGAAAAGTAAATTAAATACAACTGGTTTCCTAATTTAAGTATTATGCATGCAAGAACACATGCATGCAGGAAGACCTTCCTTGTTGCTACTAGTTTAACAATGACCTCGTTTAGGTTCAACGCTGAACAAAAAAGAAAACATTCTTGGTTCTCTCAGGTTAAACTATAACTAAAACACAAAAGTAATTCTCTTCCATTGTAATGGTTGTTGAAGGATTGAGAATTGAACTCTTGGTGCTAATGTTTTTTATCTATTTGTTGGACTTAGTGGATGGTTTCATGATGTGTTGTAGTGGACGATGCGGTCTTCTACATGTCCATTTCGTATTCTATTTTCGAAGTCTTATTGGTTAATGGTTGTAAGGAATTAAAACTATTAACATCATTCCACTCCTATTGTATCTATCATTTGTCTATGTATGGTCATATGAACTTGTAATTCATCCTTGAGAAGTACAAATCTCACAAGCTTTGAATTCATCTATACTAGTAAATTCACATTTGTAGATTTGGGAAGTTTAGGACATCAAAGAGAAAGTAAATATTGTTTGCAAACTGCAACCTTATTTATGTTTATCTCTTCATTAGGACAACCTCCCATTGCGCCTTATTAGTCCCCTTGTGCTTAATACAAATTAAAGGCACTAACACTACCTTTTAAAAATATATAATAAATCATTGTATTTACATGATCTGATCATGTTGTTGGACACCCTTTGGGGAGATATACTTGGGGTTCAGTTTTAGGAAAATTTGAGAATCACTATGTTTAGCAATTTTTCAAAGTTGGTCCTATCAACTATCCAATTTCATATTTGAGAATCTACTTGGATGATTTTCCCATGTTTTGAGTTTCATTAATTTTCTAGGACAATCTATTTTTAGTAGGTGACTAGAAATGTGGGGACCAAAAATGACAAGCTGTATTAGTATCCAATTTAACACCATTCTGGGCACTTCGATTTTTCAAGGATCAGTTGCATTTTGGCATTGTTTATATATGTCTAAGAAGGCCCACAAAACGATATTGGCTACTTTTAGACAATGTTTCTTTTGAAAATATGATCCAATCTCCTATGAAATTATGTCTATGAAAAACTAACAAAATTTAGTTGATATCGACTTTCATACCTGGTTCATAAATTTAAATGTCCATCAACATTGCAAGTAACACCAAAATTAAAGAAGAATTAAAAATACAATGGAAAATTTAGCACTCATCCCTCTTGGATCTATTCGTGACCTTAATCAACCGTAGAATGGCATCACTAGCCATTAAAAGAATAGTTACATTAATTTTGGGCAGACTTGAGTTGTTTTTGGACAATTACATGGATCATGACAACATGTTGCATTCCTGGATTTCAATTATGGGCACTTCTTATCCCTCAAACAACATCAAATTTCAATTCTAAGCATGATCCGAGGCCATTCACCATAAAAATATGCATGAGTATCCCTAATGCAGGAGTTTTGGGAAAAACTATACAATGTTGGACACTTTGTAGACCCCATAAAAACACTGTGCAACATATTGGGTACTCCTACAGCCTCAAACCTCCATGTTGGGCATTATTTGACCTTGAAACAATAATACAGGAGAGTATAAATAAAATCTAGTTGGTTTTGGGTTTGATTAAAACATCAAAATTCCCTAATACTAAAATATGTGCAGTGACTAGGGTAATGCCTTTATATCAACATGCCCTAAAAGTTTTAAAACTTCAATTTTGGGTTAAATAATGAGAATATTGAGCATGAACAATGACATGATATGATAAGATGATACATAACATACTATAGCCTCTAGCCTCTTGAAATATTTTCACTGTAAAATATATTTTGGTATGTGTTGTTCATAGTCTTACCATTCCTTATTCATTGGACTAGTGAGGAATGTAATTTATCTTGTCTATTATACCAAATTGTCCTGAATCTTTTGTTTGTGTTGATTTCCTAGCATTGATGCCAACATGGACAAAATGTTTCTCCTAATTAAATCTATGTGGATTTTGTTTCTAAGATATAGAATGAATGCTATGCCTATTAATAACAACAAAACTAAGGCATATATGCAAAGATTGTCATAATACTATTAGACAATCATAATTATAAAGTTTAGAGTCACAAGTAGTGTGCCCTAACAATGTCATAATTATATCCATTCTTCAAAATGGTTCTTAATGAAGTTTCCTTTGATTGACTATGTAATAGCTATGATAATGGTAGGAAATTAATAATCCTTCAATGCCTAATGAAAACTAAGATACCAAAGCCTATTTTGTTACTAGTAAGATAAATGTTAAAAAAAAGGCAACCCAAAATTTAAAATCCCAAGGACAACTCCATCATGCAAGGAACACAGGTTGAACCAACAAATATACCTGCAAACATGGTTCTCTACCATGATTGTTAGCACATGTATTATTACACAAATGAATTATTTAAACAACATACTAGATACATTTAACACTATAGTTGTATCACCTATTTACTATGTAATGTTCACATCACTTACCATCCTTTTAAGTATAATCGTGTTTAAGGTAACTTGTACCATATAAATTTCAATCCACAGTGAGCACAATGTAGTCAACAGGGTGAGATCGTCACAAATGTCTTGATTGTGGAGCAGTTGCATGTTCTTATCAACAAATAAAAAGTTGACAATGTTACTCTCTAACTAACTAACACATAAAAATGAGTTTCCATAATGATATGCAAGATCATGTTTTGAAATTGTTTTAAGGCTATGCTAATAATTTCATTAGCACCAAGAGTTCAATTCTCAATCCTTCAACAACCATTACAATGGAAGATCATTTCTTTTGTGCCTTCTCATTGAGGAGTTCCTCAATTCTCATTGAGGAGTTCTTATACCTATAGACCTTCCTTATATGGTGATGATAAAAACCCATAGTTATTATACAAAACACACGTGGACAATATACCTTGAGGGAGAAAGATAAAAGTTTGGTTGTTTCCCCACCTTGGTCTTGTGCGTAAAAGGGTTGTTTTCCAAGTTTATAAATTAAAGTCCTAAAATTCATTTGTGGATGTCTCTTGATAAGGGAAGATTAGTGATCTGATCCAATACGTGCTCTAGGCTTCACTCCTTCTCTTTGGATTGACGTTTAGGCTTTTGCTACTAATCCCATTGAGATTTCACCATATCCAAGCCTTATTAGGGTTGTATCCTTCTTATCCAAGATGTTGCTGTTGGTTTTGAGCTTCCATCACCTACTCCTCAACCATATAGGGCTAGAACTACCTTGTCTAAGTACATGTTGTTGTTTGTCGTAGATCGTGGCCTCTCTTCTCTCTGCTAGGGTACCTTGAGTGCTCTAGGACTTAGTCATGACCAGTTTTGAGGTTGCTAATCCTAGTTCATGTCCTTGTTGACCCTCCTTGGAGTGGGTCGTGGCCTTATTGATGCTCCCGAGACTGGGCCATGACCTTATTGATGCTTCTTGGGATAGACCGTGGCCTATGTGACCCTTCTTGGACTGGGTCGTGACCTTTTGGGATGCTAGATTTGCTGGTACTACAACACTTAGATTACCATTTGATTCTTTGAATTTTGAACTTGTTAACCCTTCCTGGATTGGGTCGTGACCTCTTTAGCTGCTATTTTTAGTCTGGTAGTTGTTTTTAGGTTTGTTTTGTGGATATGTTCTTGATGGTTCCTACCATGACCTCCTTCAAGTCTTCCATAGCTAGCATGTTCCTTGGTTAATTTACTATAGCAAGCCCAAACTGTTTAAAGGGTTCTCTTACCTCTTTTTAACCCCATTGAGGCTGTTACAACTGTGTATATTTGTGCCTTTGTCCTTGTATAAGAGATTCCATAGTTTGGGGATGCTAGTGTATGGTTTGAGGTTGGATCTGCTCATCTAATAAGTGTTTCTATTTGGATTATATATGAATGTCCCGTAGATTGCAATTTATTGTAGCAAGGGTTTGAGGGTTCATCCTCACTTCTGGACTGTTTTGGTTAAATCTTAGAGGTTTTTTCTTGTATAACTTTGTTCTATAGTAACCTATCTTATCTTTCTCATGTATGTCCACTGTTCCTTAGTGACTTGTATTCAAAAGACAAGGTATGATATGAAAAAGATATTTGAGTATAAGTAAGGTCTAAACTAGTTTTGTTTTTTTCTCTTTTACTGATGTTGTCTGTTAGTTTGGTTTAGCTTGTTGTTTAGCTTATTTTTATTATTGTTGTTGTTATTTAGTATTAATGTATGTTTACAATTTAACACAAGGACCTGTTGGCGTGTTATAGTTGAAAGAGATGAAAATTATGCTTTAATTTTTTCTTGTCTAGTTACAACTGTACTATTTTGTTTCTAGTACTGTTTTTGATGCATTGAAGTATAAGTTCTTTATTTTTTCTTCTCCTAACCCTAACTTAACCCAAAATTTAAACATTTATTTCATCACAATGAGTAAGGAAAAATTCACATCACTACTTGTTGTAGCCAAGGACCAAGAGGCATTTAAGGAAGGTACGCCTATAAAAGACTCACATTAGACATGGTAGAAACTAGAAGGAAGAAGAGGGATCAAAAGAGAACTAAGGTAGAGGAGGAAGATAAGGAGGAAACAATCACTTTCATTGATATGGGAACCTATGAAAATAGTCATTTAGAGCTGAAAGAAAAGAGCCGCTAATAGATGGCATATTAATAGATGGAATCTCTCAACACCAAAAATACTAATAGATGTCATCCCCCAATTGTACAATTTTTTTCTTCTAAATTTTCTATTATTATAATTTTATTATATGGATATATGTGTTTTAGAGGGAATGTATTGTGTTGGTACGGTACATACGAAGTATGTGGAGATATGCACTTGTTGTAAATTATACACATGTAAAAGACAACATTAAAAATAAGGGGGTGACTATCTATATTAATGGAAGGGCTAAATAGAACATGACTTAGAACAACAAACAAACAACCAAATTACATATTTGAGGTAGGTGAAGGAAATTAGGTACTTGTGTGCGTACTAAAAAAGATAGATCTCAAGGAAGATTTACTATTAGATTGCCATTTGAATCGAGTAGATACATCAAATAACACTGTGTGGGTACTTATGCAACACTTATTTAAGGGACCTATACTTATTGCAATATATATTTTTAATCTTAAATAATGTATTAAACATTTCATGGTTCTAATTTCATTGTATTATGGAAGGTTGATCATGGGAAAGGAATTGCCTTAGAAAAAGTAAACAACTAACAACTTTATTTTTCATTTAACATGGATTTTATTAAATTTGTCTATATAATTTTATATTTGTGGTGATTAGTTTTTTTGTTATCGTTACGATTTTTTTTATATATTTTGTGGTTGTAATTATGTTATAACGTGGCAGGATGATCGAGGAAAAGAAATAGCCTCTGAACCAGTAAACAATCAACAATTTTGATTTACATTTACTATGAAATTTATTATTGGTTTGTATAATTTTAGTTGTGAGGCAATAAGTTTTTTTATCTTCAACAATTTGTTAAATATTTCGAAGTTCTAATTATATTATAATGTTCCAGGATGATCATGGAAAAGGGTCATCCATAGAACATGTAAACCATTGACAATTTCAACTTACATTTACCGTGAATGATATTATTTGGTTATATAAACATATTTCTATGCCAATCAATTATTTTAATTTTTTAGAAATCTGAAATAACACTAATTTTGTTGAAACATGTAGTCCGCGGACCATGATGACCATGATTCGCTTGTCCAAGCGGATTTGTACTCATCCGCCAACCCAAAGGTACTAATATATAAAAAGATCAATAAAGGCAACACAAAATTTGATTGCATGTTAGACATTGTAGATAAAACTCCTGAAATTGAGGAAAGGATATTTCAAGTTATGACACAACTTAAAACATATAAGGTAATAACCATAATTTAAAGTGATATTTTTGTTATGAAGAATAACTATGATAGTTTTTTTTTTTAAATTTTACATTATCTAAACAAAGAAAAAATTTCCTTTCTTATACAAAGATTTTTGCAACCTGTTGAGCTCGGCATGCATGGTGTCTATAGTAGCGGGGCTACGAAAATGCCATAGATTCCATACACATGAACTCATATACCTACTAGGATATTCATTTCTCCACCTTCCACACATGTAGTTGGTAACCATGACACATACCCCTAGGAAGCCACACAACCAAGAATTTGAAGGTGCTGATAGAGACGAGGTTGATGATTTGGCTAATTATATGGTTTAATTTCTTGGAGTGAGATGTGTTACCTCCATGGGGACCCTTTTGGGGACATTTATGGTCAATGATTATAGACTTCCATTTAAATCAAGTAAACTGCCAGGTAATTTATAATATTTTATCTGTTTCATGGAGTCCATCTTAAACATAAATGATTTAGATTATTATTTTTAAATTAATGATATATTTTTTGTGTGAAGGAAATAATGATTTTTATAGGCACTTGGAGAACAAGGTGTTGTTTATTTTTGGTCCCACCATACGCACGAGGTGGAATTCACAAAATTCCAAACTCAAAAAATAACTTTTGTATTATCTTGAAGGTTTGTTTGGGGTGGACATATTTAATAGAGTCAGGGTCAACTCTGTAGTTGGAAAACATTTAAAATATACATGCGGCACTCATAGGGTTCACTTGGAGAATAAACCTAGGTATGAGCGACCTTTCATTATTCCAGAGAGGGAGTGGAAGGAACTCATTAAGGATGCAAACGAGAAGAAATTAATAAAAGAAAGAAAAACAACATCTAGTCTCGCAAGGTAAATTACATCTTGAATTAATTACCGTTAATTTGATTTAGATCTAAGAAAAAGTGTGGTGCATAACATACTTGAAACTTTTGATGATAGGTTTCTTGACACTTCAAAGGTAACAAAAGCAAGGATTTCCAAACATGGATAACACAATCTAGGCCAAGGCGGCTACTTGAAGTTACAATCACTAATTGTAATTACCCAAATACATTAACAATATTATTTGTTTCGCCTATTAATTTTTTGGGTAATTGCATCCAATAAAATAAAAAACCACACACTCTTATGCAATGAAGGGAGGCGACTTCAAAGGTACAACCACAAAGGAAGACCTCAAGTTTGGTTCCAGTTATGGCTATCAAGCTATCGTTGAAGACTGCAAAATCTTGGGGCAGATCCCAACATCCAATGTGCAATATAAGGTAAATAAAAATGAATCCACATTAACCTTTCATCACTTTTTTAAAAAACATTCATGTTTTATATTGTCCTCATAAAATTTAAAGTGTTACATATTTTTTTTAATCAGGGGAGCAACACTATGAACGAGCCCATAAGTAGTGCAGAGTAGTGCACTAATAGTGGAGTGCCTCTAGAAGATGGTGTTCCCATTCATCCCCACGATGATGCTACGTTGACTGAGCTCCATAATGGTAATATGTCTAGAACTTAATCATATACTTAATAATTTCGTACTTATTGATTTTGTATATTTTTTGTTTAAATTTTACATCTAGGATTGTGTCCTTTAAAAGTTGGTGGTTTCAGTGGTAGAGAATGTTGTAATCAAGGGTCTTACAACTGAAGAGGAGGATAGGGAAGTGATGGAAATGATGCCGACCAATGCACCAGGTAAATAAATACATTGTAGAGTTTTTTCTAACATTACTGAAATACTTCATTGAAAATTAAAAATTTTCCTTTTTAACATTTTTTTGTTTTTCTAGGCGAAGCCCCTTTGTAGTGGCTTCCACGTCACGAGTATCATTCTAGGCGTGCATTGCGTGAGATTTCGCAAGAAACAACAAATTTTAAAGAGCACCTAGAAAATCAATATGACATTGAAGATGACGAATTACTTAAGATGTATAGGAAGAAGACTAATAATGCTTGATGAAGTATGATGTTATTATAATTAGATAGACACATGTACTATACTTGGAACATATTTTGGATGATATAACTCATTTATAAAAAACTATTTTTTTGACATTTTCTTTTGAGTGAATTCTTGCATAGTTTTTGTTGCATTGCCTTTGAATGAGTTATTCCATAATTTTTTGTACTCTCTAAGGTAAAATATGAAATATAAATGGTTAGTACATAATTATGTTCAAACCAAAAGGAAATCAAATAAATTTGTACCTTATTTTATCTCAATGTTCTTGCTTAGATTTACAATTACATTTGATCAAATTTGTATATGTTTAGTGCATATTTTTCTAGTAGAATATATTGGGTATTTGGAATTGAGAGAGATGTGAGTGGGGGAGGGGATATAAGATATTCCTCCTTCACATGGCTAGCTCTATTTAGTACATAATAATTTATTGAAATCATTTAATCTTGGAGCATGCCTCCCTTGATCAAATAGAGCAACATCAAAGTCAATGTTGACTTCATTGTTTGTATGGATCGAGGAGTTAATGTTTGAGTGTGGAAATTGAACCCAAGAGATAGAACAATTACACTCACAAAATTGCTAATCAAACATGCAAAATTATCACCAAAGGAGACTGAAATTGGAGCATAACACTAATCTGTATTGAGTAAGTGTACAATGGCCAATCTTGTGAAGTAATAGGATGCCGAAATATATAATTACATGAGAGATTCGAATGCATAAAGATGCCATTCGAAATAGTCAAAAAGCAGGCTTACCAAAACTAATCAAATCCCCCATAGGTGCATAAAGCAGTTTCCAAATCTAGGTAGATGCTCACGAGTTGGCTAAGTCAAGTGGGAAAGCTTAAGAGGGATGGAAAGAAAAATCATTCATTCTTTTATTTGGAGAAAAGGAGGGAGGATGATGTGGGAAAAAAACAAGGTAGTTACCACTAGTCTAGCTTTCCCTTTGCCTTAAATCAGAAATAAAACAAGGAAGCTTTAAAGAAAAAGCAGATATGCACTTTGGAGAATCTAGAATAAAGAAGACATGATAAAATGGGTTTCCAGGATGTTTCCCAAGTGCTCCATGACTTAGTTTTAGCATGTGTTGACTTCTAGGACATGTAGAAGGAAACTAGCATAGAGTGGAATCTAGGAAACTAGGTAATAAGACAAAAAATGATTGAATTAATGTCTAAGGTAGGTAACTATGGGTTGATTATTTTAACACCCCCCCTTAGGCCTGAATTTATGAGTAAATATCAGAAAACTATAGGGCCTAGCAATAAGGCTTAGTCACCCTTTACATACTGCTTGTCCATACAACCAAGGCAAGAGGCAAAAACCCAGTGGGAAAATCCTCCCTTAAACATGGACTGGAAAACAAAATTTGGAAATCTTGTAATCAATCATGCTTCACATCATGATTAGCAATCCCAGCAGTGATTTGAGATTGCTGAAAGTCTTCTCACAAAAAACTTTGGTGAAGATATCTACTACTTGTTCTGAAGATGCACATAAGAGTAAATGAATGGTACCAGCATGCTCAAGGTGTCTAATGTAGTGCATATGGATCTCAATGTGCTTGGTTCACTGTCTCTGAACTGCATCATTGCAGATTCGAATGGTGCTCTGATTATCACAGTAAATAATAGTTGAAAACTGTGATTCGAAGCCACATTCTCCAAGTATTCCCTACAACCACAAACATTGAGTTGCTGCATTTACAACTCCTCTATACTCTGCTTTTGTAGATGAGAGTGCTATGGTACTCTGCTTCTTGCTTGACCAGTTGATTGGCCCTTCTGCAAGCATGAACACATATCCTGATGTAGACTTTCGATCTGTGTTGTCACCTGCCCAATCACTGTCAGTAAACCCAATCAAATCAAGATCAGATTTTGCTTTGTAGAAGATCCCATGAGTTCTTGTTCCTTGAACAAAGTTTAGGATCCTTTTGGATGCCCTCCAGTGGATCTCATGAGGTTGATCCATGTATATCGAAGCCACACTAACTGCATAAGATAATTTAGGTCGAGTTTGTGTAAGAGAAAGTAAACACCCAATCAACTGCCTATACAGTGTATTATTTACCATAGGAGAAGAACTTGCTTCTTCAAGCTTAACTCTTGAAAGGAAGGGAGTCTTGCTTGGCTTGCAATATTTCATGTTGAACTTGTTCAACAAATCTAAGGCATACTTGGACTGATGTACTTTGATTCCATGTTGAGATTAAGCAATTTCGAGACCCAAGAATTGGCCCAACAATCCCAAATCTGTCATAGAAAATGCATGGTTCATTGCATCCTTCAAGGAGGCAATCTCTTTCTTTGAACTTCCTGTAATCATAAGGTCATCCACATACAAGACAATAATCATCAAATAACTGTGAATCTGCTTCAAATAGACATTAGGATCAGACTTGCATTGAACAAAACTCAGTGATAGCAAAAATCCATCAATCTTGGCATACCAAGCCATGGGGGCTTGCTTGAGCCCATATAATGATTTCTTTAACCTGCACACTAAAGATGGATTAAACAAAACCTTCACGTTGCTACATGTAAATCTCCTTAGTGATATCTCCATTTAGGAAAGCACACTTCACATCCATGTGATGTACCTCCCACTGTAGCCTTATGGAGTCCATCTTTGCCACTGGTGCAAAGGTTTCATTGTAGTCAATACCATGTACTTGTGAGTAGCCCTTGGATACCAATATTGTCTTATATTTTAAAGGTGAACCATCAGCAACAAACTTAGTCTTGAAAACCCACTTACATTGAACTAGCTTCCTCCGTGGGGGAAGATCAACTAGTTCCCAAGTGTTGTTATTTTGGAGCGAGCTAGCACTTCAACCATCAGATAGCACTTCTTAGCAAATAGGGGATCTTTCACACAAAGGGCACTCTAAATTGAGATCTAGTCCTCCTAGTGTCATTAGGATTTCCAGCTAGTTCCCCAGCTGCATGAATGGTATTTGCTGACCATTTTGGTCTTGTAGAACTGTTAGGATTTGCAATTAAATTATCATTATCAGACATATCAGAATCAACAAACTCATTAGTCTCTTCACTTACAATCCATGGTTTTGGTGGTGAAGAGGACTCTCCAACTTCAACTGCTGCTAAAGGCTCTTCTTGAAACCGAACACTTCTTTCAATGAAAGATTTGTTAATGCTCAATTTTATCAGCTTGTACCCTTTTGAATCTTCAGAATACCCAACAAATAGGCACTCTTGGATTTGGGGCCACAAAGCCTTTCTCTTTTCAGTTAGAGTTCTATCCCAAGCCTTTGAGCCAAAAATCTTGAAATGGGTCACGTCTGGCTTGTGCCCACTCCAAGCTTTGAAAGGAGTCATACCATAAAGTTGCTTATGAGGCACCCTATTTTGGATGTAGGATGCAGAGTTTATAGCCTTGGCCCAAAACTTTGTGGCAAAGTCTTAGCCTCCATCATGCAGGTTGCCATCTCCTTCAGTGACCTGTTCTTTCTCTCAGCAACACCATTTTGCTGTGGTGTGTAGGGGATCGAATGATGCATATGAATACCTACATATTTACAATACTGAATGAACTCAAACTTGACATACTCACCACCATTTTTAGATTTGAGGATCTTGAGTTTCCTCCTAGACTGGTTTTCAACCAAGGCTTTAAAGACTTTGAAGAGGTCAAACACTTCAGGCTTATGCTTTAGGAAGTGAACCCAACAATACCTGGAAAATTCATCTATGAAGGTCAATGCATATTTGTCTTGACTCATGGACATATGAGGGAATGGACCAACAATTCCACTGTGGATCAACTCAAGAGGTGCAGAGGTTCTCTCATGACTAGCTCTCTCATATTTGTGCTTTGGGTGTTTTCCTAGGATACAACCTTGATAGACTCCCTTAGAAAACTTGATCTTTGGTAACCCTATGACCATATATTTTTCACTCAAATCAGAAAGATACTTGTAGTTAATATGGCCAAATATTTCATGCCAAAGCTTGCTTGCCTCATTATCACGAATCGGAAGAGCAGAGGGGTTTGAGTAGGGTAGAAAATGGGAAAACATGTACACCTTCGAAGTGTGATCAACAATACCTTTTGCTATGAATTTACCATTTAAAATATTTGTGATTTCAACATCATCAGGGGAGAAGATGACTTTTTTGAGACTCATTGTGAGTCATTTGATACACTGACAAGAGATTAGAGGCAAGACCTGGAACATACACCACATTATTGAACTTACCATGGTTAATATCAATCCTTCCCTTTCCCAAACTGTTAGTGAGAGAGTCATCTCCCGAAACTATTGGTGGACATTTTGACATGTCAAGAGTGTAGAATGCCTATTTTGTCAAAACCATATGTCTAGAAGCTCCAGAGTCTATGATGAAGCTAGGTGAGCTTGATGTGCCAGTAACCAAGGCATGCACTCTCTCTCTGTCCTCTGAATTTGAACATCCTTCCCTCTTCTTTGAGCAATCAGGAAGGGAGATGTTATTCTTCTCCAGGACTTGGGTCAACATGTCAATTTGCTTCTTCATACAAGATCTCTTAGGATGATAGCCCTTACTGCAGTATGCACACTTGCTCATTTCTCATTTGTTCTTCTTCTTTTGGGAGTTCTTCTTGGAACCTTGGGGCTCCTCTTGAGACTTGTTCTTGTCTCTCTTTTTCTCAAGTGGATTTTCAAACTTTTTCTTGCTTTTTGAATCCACCCTTGAATATCCATCTACCAAAGCTTGGTTTTTTAAAGGTTTGATGGTGCCCATCATCACCAACTTATCTTGTTCCTGTGTGAGGGATTCCATGAACTCTGCAAGCTTAGGCATCTTCCAGGATTGAGTTGTCAACTTGGTGGCATGGAAGGTCAAAACAAACACTGAATAGTCAAGGCCAAGATTGAAGAGTATGGAAAAAACTAGTTCCTTTTCCTTCTTTTCGATCCCATGCTGTTTTAGCTGCAAAACAAGGGCTTTAAACTTGGAAAAATAGAGTTGCAAGGATTCAAAGCTATTGGGACTCAATAAGATTATCTCATTATCAATTTGATGTCCTCTCATCTCATCTGTCTTACTAAAAATCTCTACAAGATTCTCCCACACTTCATTAGGTGATGTCAATCCGTCAATATGGAAGAGGAGGTCTCTTGAAATGATTAGACACAAAAGACCATAGGCCTCATCCCTCCTGTTGTGCCATTTGATTTTCTATGCAGTTGCTTTGGGATCTACCTCAGTTTCCATAGTCACCCTGTAGAGACCTTTCTCTCTCAACAATATCTCCATCTCAACTTTCCACTCAAAGAAATTGAATGGATTCAAGATGATCTTCTGAGATTGGTCCACAACTCAAAAACTTTGCCCTTCAGTCAGCAGAACATGCTCCCAGTCAAGATGCCGAACCTGAAATAGCAATATGTAAGGAGAGAAATCGATCTACAAAGGCTCTGATACCATGTGGAAATTGAACCCAAGAGATAGAACAATTACACTCACAAAATTGCTAATCAAACATGCAAAATTAACACCAAAGGAGACTGAAATTGGAGCATAACACTAATCTGTATTGAGTAAGTGTACAATGGAAACCTTGTGAAGTAATAGGTTGCTGAAATCTATAATTACATGAGAGATTTGAATTCATAAATATGCCATTCGAAATAGTCAAAAAGTAGGCTTACCAAAACTAGTCAAATCCCCCATACGTGCATAAAGTAGTATCCAAATCTAGGTAGATGCTCATGAATTGGCTAAGTCAAGTGGGAAAGATAAAGAGGGATGGAAATACAACTCATTCATGTTTTTATTTGGAGAAAATGAGGGAGGATGATGTGGGCAAAAAACAAGGCAGTTACCATTAGTCTAGCTTTCCCTTTGCCTTAAATCAGAAATAAAACAAGGTAGCTTTATAGAAAAAGCATATATGTGCTTTGGAGAATATGGAATAAAGCAGACATGCTAAAATGGGTTTCCAGGATGTTTCCCGAGTGCTCCATGACTCATTTTTAGCATTTGTTGACTTCTAGGACATGTAGAAGGCAACTAGCATAGAGTGGAATCTAGGAAACTAGGTAATAAGACATAAATGATTAAATTAATGTCTAAGGTAGGTAACTATGGGTTGATTATTCTAACATTGAGCAAATATGAAGAAACTTGAACTTTAAAACTTTAATCCACATAGGCAGTGAAGAGGTATCTCATTAATAATCCAAATACATAAATAAATCAAATCGTAGAACACATGATATACCATGGGAAAACCCTCCACTGATTTAGAGGATTAAAAACCCAGCAAACAATCTTAAAATATGATTGATAATCGATAGAGAATGACTAAAACACAATAGAATATTTATTTTTCGAGAGCACAAGAGAGGAGATATCAAATGAAACATTGTGATGATATTTCCAAGTGTATAACTCTTTAATAACAAGTCAAATTAGGTCATACAAGGAAGGTAGAAAATATTTGCATTCTTCAGTAAGTTGTTAACACCGAGAACATTGTTTTATCTTCAACTATGCACCCTCACTGACTTGCTGCCAAGTTGGAACTCCATAGTTATCTCCCACAAATAAGATATGCTCCCTCCATTAATTCATTGAGTTTAACTTTCTCTAACTGAGTTGTTAATTGAATGAATTGAACTGCATGTAACTAAATGTAACCGATTAGAACTAAATGTAACTAAACATAACTGAATGTAACTAATGCTTCTCCATTAGTGTCATCTTCAACAACCACTTGTATAAATTAAGGAGTTGATTCCTTAATTACCTGAACTTGTTCGATCATAACTAAGAGTCAATTGATGTCTTATCAATTCGAGTTCACTTGGTGGAATACATGCGTGATTCGAAATCTCTCTCCATCTATGTGCTCATATTAATTTTATCTGCATGGTCCATATGTGTTTTCATTAATTATATATCATATCATACTCATAAGAATTGTTTCGAACCTATGATCATATGTATTACCTCGAGTCATATAGTCACATGCTAAATTAAATCACTCTAGGGGTAGATAATCCATAAAGGAGACTTGTAGAACCTGTTGACCATGACTAGCCATACATCACATAGTATATCCTCGAGAATTAATACAACATAAGTCATGTGAACTTAATACAACATAAGTTCTGGACTTGATACAACACAAGTTTCATACCTTAAAATAAGGTCATGATATTAACCATAATATCCTAGTACAAGCATCTCTCTTGAATAGGACTTGATCAAGGTACTATATTGATACAACACAAGCTCTTTAAATTAACACAATAAGTTAGTTAACTTCATACAACATAAATTCCGGACTTGATACAACACGTTTGATGGAGAGGATCTGAACTTAATACAACATAAATTCCAGACTTGAAACAACAAGTCTCAAGGAGGATGACTCCCAAAGCTATAAATCTAACACTCCCTCTCAGTGAGGGAGACATTCTCTGCCATACCTAGAATTTCCTGCCACATCAAGCTTATCTCAAAAATTTTAGAACTTTGTCACAGACAGAGGCTTGTCATAAATTTGTAATTTTCTCACCAATAACTATGTACTGGAATTCATTTTACATGACCATGAATTCAATGAAGCAAAACTTCATCTCAAATGTGTTTTATCTTAACACACATATAGGGTATTTCAGAAATATTGACTATCAACACCTAATAAATGTAGGCTCAAGTATTTCACCCTAGTAGGTAGATTCCAAAGCTACACTAATCCTCGGTATGTAGTACTATCTACAAAACACATTTTGCTTCTGAAGTACTCTTAGACATAGATCTTGCTTCTTTAGTACTAGCCGCAAACACTTAGCTTTTGTAGCACTAGATAGAAATTACAACGCTTATCTTAGGATAAAAACAATAGCTAGATTACACAATCACATAATAAGTCTGCCATGTAATAAATATCCTATTCTAATGTACCTCAAAAGGTACTCAAACATATGCTTAGTAGTAAGCATAAAATACAACATGCCTATTCAAAGACCAACCAAATACTTACACATAGTAGCATCATCTGGACCCAATCCATGATAAAGTTTCTCTAAACTAGAAACCATGGATTTTAAATCCCTCACATACAACATTATACAACAAATGTGTAATAACATGTAGCAAGAAATTCTTATATTTTCTTTCACTTTTCAACACTTGTTGACTTGTTGAATCTTTTGCTATCTGGAGAAGGTTTTTGCGAGCTTTCCATTCTTTGATGTTCTTCAAGTCATGATCACTTTCTCAGTGATCCTTCTCTTTATATTGCATCAACCCAACTATAACTATAACTCTTCTTGAGTATCAATAGTCTTCGATACTTTGACCATGTCTCTCCTCATGGGGACTCTCTCCATAAGATATCACAACCCCTGGCTTCCTGAGTCATGTACCATGACTAACTGGTGGGTACTTTATATGCTACTGCCTGTGAAAACACATCAATACTCCGTCTTCAACTAGAGTATTTTTTATGTACTATACCAAGTTTGTCTCAGACAGAGGCTTAGTAAGAATGCTTGCAATGCTGCTCATATGTGGATATGTATCATGTCTTAGATATAACTAACTAAAAATCTCATAAAGCTTTATTTCTTTTCAACATGATCTATCTAGAGAAACACATGTGATCATTCCTCGATCACTATACTATTCATATTTCATATTTCTTTGAAAAAGACATATCCGAGTCCACATACACTTGTACCAAGTAGGTACCACAACACATGCTTTGTAGAGGCCTATGTATAGACTGCAAAGCATATAACAGATCCTAGGACCTGTGACTAACCAAATACATCTCAACTGACTTGAGATCCTCCAACTATGAAATAAAAATTATGAAATTTTATATTTATGTTTATATGTGTGGCCATGTATTTGTAGTTCATATTCTTCAAACTCTTCAGGCTCTTTTACTGCACATTTTCCTTAACTGAGGAAAATATTTGTCTAGTTTCTGCCACACCACTAATCATAAGAATCATAACAAGATTATTGAATACAGTTCTTAGATTTCTTTTGAATATGAGCATCATGCATGTCTCTCTTAATAGAAGATACATCAACCAATTTTTACTAGTTTCTTTAGGAGCTAGCAAATCTAGCTACTCCCTCTCACCATCAAGATGTGGGAATCGTAATCTGGATCCTCCATCACAGAGACTTCATGCTCATTTATGTATGAAGCTCTTATTGACACATGAATGTAAATAAGATAATTTAATTATCTTTAAGAGTCTTAACATCTCTCAGAATAGGATTATGGATTCTATTTTGAATTCTTCCTAATACATAGGAACATACCGATCTGCTACCAGAAGATTCTTGCTTCACAACATCCCGTTCTCTTTCAGGATCAATCATCAGAATTATTCTTCATTCAATACATGTCATTTTTCTTATAAGTCCAGACATATAGTTTTTCCCTACATGACAAATTCAATCAAGTTATTAACAACTTTGCATAATCCAGTCATTTCAATAAAATGACAAACAACACACATTTACATGCAAACCATTTTAGCCAATGTTTCAGTATAACCATCTCTCATGAATTTTAATCACATGAATACCTCAATGTATTTGCAGTGGTTCATATAGTTATGTACACATTAAATCAATGTTTCAACATAACGCCATTCATATTCATGTAATGTTTTGCAGTTCTATATTAGTCTTTGATCTCATGAAGATTTATGCAAACCTTTGTTCTTCTTAACATGATTTTCCTATTTACCAATAAAATAGAAAGATTGTAACATATGCTTTTAATTGTGTTTATACCATAACATCATTCATAATCTTAGGAATAGAGATTGTAATGAAACAAAATCTGATTTTATAAAAGCATATGATAATCAAATAATCATGCAACCCAACATTCATATCTCATGAATCAATCATGCAACCCAACATTCATATCTCATGAATAATCATGCAGCTCTATATTCATATCTTTATGAACAATCATGCAGCCCAACATTTATATCTCATGAATCAATCATCCAACTCTATTCATATCTTTATGAAACAATCATGAATGCTCTATATTCATATTTTATGAGCAATCATGTAGTTCAATATTCATATTTTATAAAACACTCATGCATTATCTATATTCCTATATTATGAAAAATCATGCATGCTCTATATCCATATCTTATAAAACAATTATGCATGATTTATATTCATATCTTATAAACAATCATGCATGCTATATATCCATATTTTATAAAACAATCATGCATGCTCTATATTCATATCTTATGAAACAATTATGTGGCTCTATGTTCATATCTTATGAAACAATCATGCATGCTTTATATTCATATCTTATGAAACAATCATGCAGCTATATGTTCATATCTTATGGAACAATCATGCATGCTTTATATTCCTATCATATGAAACAATCTTGCAGCACTATATTCATATTTTATGAATTTTGTTTATTTGCAAATAAATGAAAGATAATCAACATATATGTTCACAATTCCTAATATCAGGAATACGGATTTCTATTTGACTGTAATGACAACATTCAAAAAAATATATATCTAACTAACATATAATAAAAAAAATCTGAGTACTTATCTTTTATTGTTTTGCATGCTCCCTCTTGATCTCTGCTTCCTTGCGAAGATTATTGGAGTCCATGGGTCTTGATCTCTTTGCAAATTTGAGTGCATGCACGAGATAGTGAATCTTTGCATCGAGAAACTAGATCCCATACAACCTGGAGTGAATGGTATTCTTCAAGGAAAACTTCTTCCAACGATCATCCTCTTCTTCAGATGAGATCTCAACTCTATGAGGCTCTCATTATACACAAGATCCATTGAATAATGATAATATCCAAATCATAGATCCTAGGGTTATTCCATCAATTCGTCCATTTTGAGAAAACGACCATAACACGAATTCTGATAATTTCATCTTCAAATACTCGATCGTATATCTCAAAAAAGTACATATTTTTGAAATATCCTTGCATCTGATCTAAATCATCCCATTTCGAAAGTGTTTTTTTAACTGCTTTGTCTGATTCCTCACAGATTTATCAAGACGCCTCCATGAAATTGGTCTTTTGAAAAGTGACGAAAATGGTGCATATTGACTTGATCTTTTATTCACTCTACTTTGGACAAATAATCCTCACTCATTAAGGTCATGTAGACATCTAGATCATGCTCCTCAAGAATGATTAACACCCTTTCATTTCATGTGTTGAGTTTGGAAGCACCTTCAATTCTGTACTCCGGTTGGACAGAGATCGATGCCATGGCTCCAAGCTCTATGTAACCTTTATTTGCTTGCACAAACTAAGCTCTTGCACACCCTTCCTCTGATACCATGTTACTGTTTGAGAAAATATGAAGAAACTTGAAATTTAAAACTTTAATCCATAGTTGGAGTGGATATAGATCTCATGAATAATCCAAAGACATTTAAAATCAAACCATAGAACACAGGATATACCCTGGGAAAATCCTACACTAATTCACACGATAAAAACCCATCAAAAAATATTAGAATATGATTGATAATAGATAGATAATGATTACAACACAATAGCATATTTATTTTTCGAGAGCACAAGAGAGGATAGATCAAATTGAACACTGTGATGATCTTTCCAAGTGCATACCACTTTAATAATAAGTAAAATTAGGTCATACAAGGAAGGTAGCAAATATTTGCATGCTTCAGTAAATTGTTAACATTGAGAACACCATTTTATCTTCAACCATGCACCCTCACTAACTTGGTGCTAAGTTGGTACTCCATAGTTATCTCCCACAAAGAAGATATGTGCCCTCCATTAATTCATTGAGTTTAACTGCCTCTAACTAGGTTGTTAATTGGATGAATTGAACTAAATTGAATAGAACTGCATGTAACAGAATGGAACCGAATGCAACTGAATGGAATTGAATGTAACTAGTGCTTATCCATCAATGACATATTCAAGAAACACTTGTATAAATTAAGGAGTTGATTCCTTAATTAACTGAACTTGTTTTATCATAACTAAGACTCAACTGATGTCTTATCAATTTGATTTCACTTGGTGGCATACATGGGCAATTCAAATTCTCTCTTCGTATCTATGCTCATATTAATGTTCTCTGCATGGTTCATATGTGTTTTCATTAATTCTATATCATATCATACTCATAAGAATTTTTTCAAACCTATAATCATATGTATTACGCTAGGTCATATAGTCACATGCTAAAGTAACTCACTATAGGGGTAGCTAATCCCTAAAGGAGACTTGTAGCACCCGTTGACCATGACTAGCCATGCATCACATAATATATTCTCAAGACTTAATACAACATAATTCATGTGAACTTAATACAACATAAGTTCCAGACTTGATACAACACAAGTCTCAAACCTTAACATAAGGTCATGATATTAACCATAAGATCCTAGTATAGACATCTCTACCGAATAGGACTTGATTAAGGTCCTAGCTTGATACAACACAAGCTCTTTAATTTAACACAATATGTTGGTGAACTTAATACAACATAAGTTTCGATATTGACACAACAATTCTCATGGAGAGGATTTGAACTTAAGACAACATAAGTTCGAGATTTGACTCAAAAAGTCTCATGGAGGATGGCTCTTGAAGTTGTACATCAAACATGAGGGAGGTTTTCTCCAATATTATATGTCTCCAATAAATTATTCTCGAAACCAAAATGAACTTATTCATGAGTGTTAGTTTATTCGATCATGTTTTTAGTTTGTTCTCATAAAGTAAAACCATCTTTGAATCTAGGATGATGAGGGGCTAGTCCAAAAAGAAGGCTCAAAAGGTGATGGGAAACATTGTAAAGGTATGTTGACATTCTCATAAAAATGAATCTTAGAATAGTAAATAATGGTACAAATATGAGTTTTATTGATTTTGTATATATTTATCAAGGTTGAATGATTTGGAACTGTCGGTACGAGACAAACATAACGATGGATGAGTTGTGATGAGGGGAGGTATGTTGTTTGCAATTTCATTCTAGATTATGTTCATGTTATGTATTTCATGCCATATTGTGTTCATGTTATGTATTTCATCCTAGATTATGTTCATGTTACTATGAATTTCACAACTCATGTACAGTTCCACACCTATGAAAGTACATTTTTTTGGACACAAAATCAAATATGTAGCAAGCATAGAGTGCTTGAAACTAGTCTATAAGACTAGTCAGCCAAAATGAACCAATTCCTACTGCTTTAAAACCTCAAATATGTTGATTGCACTTATGTAAGTAGGATAGATGTGAAATAAATGGCTCATCAAGGCCTAATGGTATATACTGTTAAAATAATTGTTATGTTAGGGTTTGAAGGAGAAAATAGTAAAACAATAGTATTAAATCTAACAAGACAAATTTAAACATAATTTTCATCTCTTTCAACTTTAACACTCCCCAATGATCACTGTGCTAATCTCTTATAATATCCTATTAGATCATGGTTCCATGATTTCTTACTCCATATATATTGTTGATTATGTTATCTTCTTGATTGATCATTTTGATGTAGATCTCCTTGTACTTATTAGAAACTTTCATGGAAATGAGGGTGTCATTATGGTCTCATATTTCATGGTTTTCCTTCATTTCACATAGAATAGTATTCTTTTTAGAGATAATGGCATTCGATATCCTCTTTGTTTGGTATTTTATTACTCTATCCTTTGGTATAATATCATCATATTTGATATGTACATCCTCAAGATAGAGCTCAACTTCTTATGTGCATGTGTTAGGTGTGTATGTAGGTACACAACTTAGATGTGTCGCTTTTGTTAGGAATGCGGGTTATGTGTGTGTGTGTGTGTGTGTGTTTAGGTGCATAAGTTAGATGTGTTATATTTTTCAACAATGAAAAATACTATATTTTAATTAAAATACATATATCTAAAAATAGGAAAATACACATTTTATAGTCACATAAATGGAAATATGTACAAGTGTTGGTCACTGCTAGTATGCAATATAATAACATGCCCAATAGATAGTCAAAAGAAAGAACCAAATCAATGTTTAATAGTACAACCATGTATTGATAAAGTACTATGAGTAGGAACTCGATCAAGTGCATCAATAAAATGGTAAATGCAGCTTGATATTGGTTTAAACAAGAAAAAAACTGATAATTCTGCATAGAATGCATATGTTAGTTATGCACATAATTGTGTCATTTATGTGTATAAATAATATACTTAGCTAGGTGCATACATGGTTACACACTTAGGGTATCTATGTACATTGATTAAGTGCATGGGTTACATTTGTGAGTGGGTGCATAGGATTTGTGCATTGTTCATGTGTTTCTTATTTGTATAGGCGTGTGAGACATTTAAGTGTAGTATGGGTTTAAGGTGCATAGGTTATGTGTGTTGTTTATATGAGGTGCATGCCTTGTGTATTTGAATGTTCTTGTTATGCATGAAATTTATATACATGGGCTAGGTGCATGAATTACATGTGTGGGTTAGGAAAATAGTTACATGCATGGATAAGTGAAATATGGGTTAAATGCAACAGTTTTGTCAAGCATGTCATTTATCAAGACAAGTGTTGGGGATAGGTGTGTAAGTGGGTGCATAGGTTATGTGTCTCACTTATATACTTGGATTAGGTGAATGGGTTGTTAGATACGTGGTTTTCATGCACAATATAGATTCCGTAGATACATGGGTGGGTGCATATTTAAGGTGCACCATTCATGTCATGTGTGTTTCTTATGTGCATGGTTGTGTGGGGTAGCTTCATAGTTTATAAGGTGTGTCACATATGTTAGGTGCATAATTTAGGGGAATGAGTGCATCAATTACATATGGGTTGGGTAAATGGGTTAGCCATGTGAATTATGTGTCAACATTAATATCATTGGTTTTAGGTGTGTTTAGGTGCACATAATAGATGCATTACCCATGTTAGTTGAATTACTTATCTTTGTGGGTGTGTGGGTAGAAGATCCTAATGCTTAATAACATGTGTTTCCTCCTAGGAGGTCATAGATTCAAATCCAAATGGGGATAGAGAATTTACACCTATGTATACTTTAGTAATCAAATCATAGAGTGGAGGTGGCCGAGGGGGGAGGGATTTGTCCCACAAACAAGGGGGCCACATACACCAAACTGAAATCTAGCTAGGTTGTGATGTAGCTAGGTTTATAGTCTTTCCTTGATCATACAGAGTGTCAACCTTGAGCGATAATTCTTATGGAGAATAGGAAGCACTCTCCTTCATTTTTAAAGAGGTTGTGTTCTTCTAAAGACTTGAAATATTTGAGAATTAAACCATATACCTAATCAATGGTTTCCAACGAATATGGAATATGTGATGAATATCTTAATATATACCTCATACAACATATATTGGCAATATTTAAAATAATCACTTTAAGTAATATATGTAGATATACCAAGCTTAGACTCCCTAATAAGAATATTAGGAAGTCCTTGATTACTTCTACACTTAAAGAAAGGAAAACTATTAATACTTGATCAAAGAAATATGTCCAAGTAAAATGTCCATGCCTCCTCAATATTCTGGTAGATAAAGATAAGTTTTATTTCTCATAAATGGAAAGAAATTAAATCATAATAGTAGGTCATTTAGAAACCTTTGTAGAATTTCACCATTTCATATAAAATGACAAAAAAGAAACACAATAGATATTGAGGTAATTTGATGGGTTTAATACAAAGTCATTAAATTAATGCATCCTCTACTAGTTTTCTAAGGAGATCAAACAATAACAAGGATCCTAAAATATAGTCATTCAACATATCTAAGAATCTTGCTTACTCAAAGACAACACAAGAAAAATATGTCTGATATTGAATATATAACTATAAAATTGCAAACACTCAAATTATTTGAGAAACTAGCCTTTATAAATCAATACACGAAATGTGTCTGGTGTTAGATAAACAACTGGAATTTAAAAAGCACTCACATAGAAAGGTTGGGATGTTGATCCCTTAAATTGAATATGGAAAGATCCTATCAGAATGAAACACAAGGGATTTAGTCAAGTCTCTAAATTTTGTATTTCAATAATTAATAAACATAGTATTATGGAAGATTGTAGTTAGAATGAATGCGAGGGGAGATATAAACAAAACCCTTGACTTACAAAAAATTGAGGGCCATGGAATTCTTAAGAACCTTTACACCATTGTTGGGATTCGATTTATGCTTGAAGAGAGTTAGTTTAGGAAATCTATAGACAACCTAACTGCTCAAACCAAGTGCCAAGAAAATTTGGCTAAATTTAACTTCAACTACAAACTATAGTCCAATTTGTTCTTTGGAATTCTGGGTGTAAAACCTTATATTACATCCTAGTAAACCATAACCAAGAGAATTGACCACATTTCCAAGGATATTGCATTGGACTAATTTTGGCTCTTGTACATTGCATTATGAGCTCTTGAAGTTCAAGCTTGAATGGTCATCATATATCCCCCCTTTAAAATATTGACATTTGAACTATATTATTTGTCGAAGTAAGAGTTTCCATGGACCTATTCCATTGTGTTTGTACAAATAAGTTTAGGTAAGAACGAATTATCTTGAGGGTACCATGATTTTTCAATTGAAATCATGTAAATATTTGTTCAAATGTTTTTGATACTTGTATTTTTCCACTTAATTTTTTTAAACATTTGGATGGTGTATTATGTTGTAGATTGGTGTAAGTATGTAACACCACAACAACCCAAGGTCTAGAAGCAAGGAAAAAATACACATACTTTTTTTTTGTTCCTCTAAGTTATTACCATGAGATATACAATCATTATGCAATATAATCTTTTACATCAATTTTCTATAATACTAATTATCCATTTTAATATACTATCACCAAATGTCCCATTCAATACACCTTTAACGATTTAACACTAATAATTATAACCTTCCTATTTATGTAAATTATGAAGAAAGCATTTTACGATTGCAAAAATCTTCCAATAACAAAGTGTATATAACTTAGTAAACTTCCTTTGTTTTGTTTACTAACAAATAACATAATTGTATTTGAAGCTTTACTTAATTTCACACCATCCAAATAAATGCAAATACTAAAAACAACTTTTCAAAATAAACCCCTTTTAAATATGATATCCACTTATCCTTTGATAACAACTTTTATAAATATCTTCCACAGCTAGGAAAAGTTTACTTGTTGAAATAACACGGACATAAAACAACTTTCCATAAAAAATTTCATCTCCTTTTCGTTATGATGGTATCTCCTTTCTTAAAACTTATTTCTTAATGCTTAAAAATGACTTGTACATGCATTACCTTACCTTTACCTTTATTTTTATTTTTAGTTTTTTACAACAACACATATCTCAGTCATACCCCTCACGTTCCAATATAAACATCTTAATGAAAATATGGCACGGATGCGGGCAGGTTTGCTAAGGGGTTGCAATTCATTTATACTTTTTTTATACATTTTCAGTATTAGTCCATTATCCCAAAAAAAAACCTTGCTTTGAAGCCGAGTTAATACGGTGATCCAATAAAAAAAACTATCTGGCGAATGTAGACCCCTTGTCTATATATTTGACGGATATATTACTCCATCACAACCAATTGAAAACACGGGATTGGAAGCATATTCAATTACATCATATATCTAATCTCCGTAAGCACTTGACTCAAAGCGGTATTCCTAAAATAATTAAATCCAAAAACGATTGGAAACCATAAGTTGTATCAATAGTGGAATCCATTGCAATGTTGCAAAGCTGGGAGGCTAAACTTTGAACAAATCGTTAAACGAAACCGCCGAATGCAACATTGGATTTATTTATTGATGCATGCACACATATATATATTATTACTGTGTTTGAATAAAAACAAACATATACAATATTTTATATGGAGACTGCCAAGGGCTAAATGGTCTCTACATTCTAAACATGAATGCCATTGTTTTGTTTTTTTGTAGAGCTGGTGAAACCAGATTTATCTCAACAACAGATGGCACACTCTAGAATTCCCTAATACATTACAGATGATTTGACTCAAGCATGAAGAAAAACATAGATCTACAATTAAATACAAATCCAGATCTATAATAAAGTATAAACACGGATCTAAAATATAAATCCATAACTATAATAAATTACAAATCCACATCTATAATGAAATACAGACACAGATCTAAAATACAAATCCAGATCTATAATAAAATACAAATCAATATCTATAATAAAATACAAACACAGATCTGTAATAAAATGCAAATTCCAATTCATGGATCTTTAACAAATGCATTTCAACAATCGAAATTATAATAACAAGTTGAAAAGCCATAAAAAACTTGAGTTTCTTGGTGTAGGTTCGTGCCAAGTTTCTTCCGAGGTTGCTGCACCACGATCTCTGCCGGTTTCCCGTGAACATTTACCAGTTCCCAATCACAAGAGATCCACATATTGACCTCCCTACAATTCCAATGGGTACTCTCCTTCCCTAATCACCCCCGAGCTGAACAGGGTTGCAGGAAGAAGTACTCTTAGCATGATCAGAGTGTTTAGATTCACTAAAGGGCCTCCCAAATCCATTCACACACTGATGAACCAAACTCTCCACAGTCACTTTCAAGCTCCCCTCGGCATTATTTCATCCATCCAATATTAGGGCTAGCATGCCCATGCCTAAACCCTGCTCGTTTATTTATCTTCTTTGATCTTTTTTTTTTCTTTATAATGTAAAATCATTTTATTTATTCTTATTTGAATTCATATTCATTCTGTTTCAACGGATTCCTTTTAATATGCATTTATGCAATCTTCTAATTTGGGATTTATTTCTTTAATAGTTCATAAATTTCATTTATATGATTCTTTGATTTTTTCTTTTGATTTCCTATTTGTGTGTGAGTGCATTTGTGTTCCTAATTAGAATTTACTTTGTCTTCTTTTATTTTGTATATCATGATTTTTATTGTATTTTATTTTTTTCATAAGGTTGCACTTTCCACTACTTTATTTCCAAGTCATGAATTTATTGTTTAGTTATTACTTATTTACAACCTTATAGTTTAATAATTTCATTTGTTTATCCTGGTGATATCAAGGGTGCCATGATTGTCTTGAAGCCCTTCAAATATCCCGCTTTCCGTGGTGGGGATTTAGTACGATGGCTGAGACCAGGTCAACTTAGTCCGATCCATGTTGTGGAGATACTTATGGTTACTGAGGAATAAGGCCAACACCTCATTGTGTGCCCCTCAATTAATCCTCGTGAGTGACTGAGTCCGTGACCTACCCTCACAGAAACATGCCTATTGCAAGTAAAAGCTTCTCTCGCTTTTCAAGGTGCGGCATGGAAAATAGGTGCTCATCATGTTGGTACTTTCTTCCAAACAATCCCATCATCTTTTCATGGATCGATTGGAACTCATGATCATGTGCCTGCACACATCAAATCCATGTGCATTAATTGTACTATATAATTAATCGAAATATCAATAAAATAAATTATACCACCTGATATCATGTTTATACTCAAACTGGTGTTTATGCGGCATTGACACCGCCTTGTATCATTGCGCATTTGGGTCCCTGTCACACTGGAAAATTGTCAAAGCTTCTACCAATATATTGTAAGTAATGAAAATCACTTATATCTTTCATTCATGCATTAGAAAATCAATAATATTGCATCATATAAATCTATCCACAAAATCCATTCACTCATGAGTAACCAATGTGACATATCAATCAATATATATATATATATATATATATATATAAGTCATTTTAATTCATAGTATTAAACCTTTCCATTTGCACTCAAATGCCCTCAAACAATAACATATTTTTAACACTGAAAAAGTCTATCAAAACAAGGCACTACAATGGTGCATTACAAAATTCCATTTATCCTTGAGTACTCAAATGCATGGGCCACAATCAAAGCACACACATATATTGTTTCAGGTTATAAAATTTAACCGGGTCATTTGCAATAAAATTCCCTCAAAGAATAATATAGCTTAGTAATAAAAGAGTCCAACAAAATGGGGCACTACATACACCCCCTCTTCAAGAAACTTCGTCCCAATGTTTTCAAAACAAGTAAGGAAATTGCTGGTGCATTTTGGATGCATCCTCCCAAGTAGCTGAGTTGGGACTATAGCTACCCCACTGGAATTTTTCCTGGTCAACTAATTCACACCAAAGCTGTCGAGTTCGTCGGTCCAGTATACGGATAGGTTCGGACATCAAGACCCCATCATCCGATATCTGTAAGTTACTCAAATTTATAACATGAGAAGGATCTAAAATATAATGACGCAAAACAGAAACATGAAAAACATTATGCATACGACTCAATGATGATGGCAATGCAAGACAATAGGCAACTGGTCCCAACTTCTCGAGTATCACAAATGGTCCTACAAATTGTGGTGACAATTTAGCTCCCTTCCCAAATTTAATTGAGCTCTTTTGTGGCCTAACCGACATGAATACCTTGTCACCTAATTCATAACTTCGATTGATTCTATGTGCATCTGCATAGCTCTTTTGTCTATCCTGTGCTTCCTTTAACCGTGCATGAATAGTGTCATCTGCTCTTCCATCTCTTGAATCAATTCTGGTCCTACAAGGACTCTGTCTTCTAGACGATCGCAACTCAACGGGGTTCTAGACAAACTCCCATATAAAAAGTCAAGTGGTGCCATCTTAATAGAGCTTTGATAACTATTGTTGTAAGAAAACTCAACCAATGGTAGATACTCCTCCCAACTCTTTTGTTGATGCATCACATACATATGTAGCATGTCTTCCAAGATCTCGTTCACCCTTTCTGTCTAGCCATTCGTCTCAGGGTGATATGCCGTACTAAAATTTAGTTGTGTCCCTAAATCTCCTTGGAAAATTGTCCAAAATATTTCAGTGAACACTGATTCTTTATCTGAAATTATCTGGCGAGGCACACCATGTAACCTCACAACTTCATTTATAAATACCTTTGCAATCTCTGGTGCTTGATAGGTCATCTTTACAGGTACGAAATGCACACTCTTAATTAAAGTATCCACGACCAGAAAAATAGAGTCATGTCTTCTTACTGTCATTGGTAACCCAACTATAAAATCCATTGATATAACTTCCCATTTTGATTCTGGGATTACATGTGGTTGTATTAATCCTGTAGGATGCCTATGCTCAGCCTTGACCAATTGACATTCTAGGCACCTTGCCACAAAACTAACTACATCCTTCTTCATTCCGCTCCAATAAAATAACGGTTTTAAATCTGCATACATCTTCTTAACTTCAGGATGACCCATATATACGGCCCTATGAGCCTTTGACAAGATCAAATCTCAAACTTCTTCATTGGAAGGTACATAAATTCTCTTGTTATACCGCAATAGTACATCTTCCTCATACTGATACCCTTCATACTTTGGGTTCTTCGTTACCTCCATTTCTAACTTGGTCTTAACCTCTTTATACCACTCATCTTCCAATTGTAATTTCAATATCTTTTCAGGTAAATTTGTTTTCAAGGGCACTAGGGAAAATATACGAGGCCTTCGACTTAGAGCATCCGCTACCTTATTCATCATCCCCTTGATGTACGATATTAAAAAAAAAATCATCTTCGCTCATTAATTCAGACCACTTCCTCTACCTAGCATTGAGGTCTCTTTGTGTAAAAATATATTGTAACCCACGGTGATCCATCTTTAACTCAGATTTCCTTCCTACAAGATAATGTCTCCATAAACGCAAAGCATAAACCACAACGGAAAGCTCTAAATCATGCGTTGCATAGTTCTCCTCATGAGGTCTAAGTTTCCTTGAAGAATAAGCTATCACCCTACCTTCTTGCATCAAAACACCTCCTAGACCTTCTTTCGATGCATTTATACACACTAAGAAATCTTGATCCATATTTGGTACCTTAAGAACTAGAGTTGTTGTCAACAACTCCTTAAGCTTTGTGAATGCCTCCTCACATCATTCTGTCCATATGACCTTCTTGTTCTTCTTCTGTAACTCTGTAATTGGGCTTGAAATTTTTAAGAATCCTTCTACAAATATTCTATAATAACCTGATAATCCTGTAAAACTATGCACCTCATGCACATTTGTCGGCACTGGCCATTCCAGAATGGCCTCAATCTTTGTGGGATCCACCGCTATTCCATCCCCTGTTATAACATGTCCTAAATAATGAATCTCTGACTAGAAGAAGGAACACTTCGATAGTTTTGTGTATAGTTTGTGCTCTCTCAAACATTGCAATGCAAGTCTCAAATGCTCTTCATGCTCCTCTTGTGTCCTTGAGTAAATAGGGATATCATCTAAAAATACTTGCACAAATTTATCCAAGTACTCTCTGAATGCACTGTTCATCAAGTTCATGAAAACTCTAGGTGCATTCGTCAACCCAAAGGGTACTACGAAAAACTTGAAATGTCCATATCGAGTCTTAAATGAAGTCTTTGGTATGTCTTCTTCTCTATTTCTTAGTTGATGATATCCCGAACTTAGATCTATTTTCGAAAATATCGTTTCCCCCTTCATTTGATCAAATAGATTGCCAGTTCTTGGTAAGGGATATTGATTCCTTATTGTTGCTTTATTCAATTGACGATAGTCAATGCAAAGTTTCCATGAACCATCCTTCTTCTTCACGAATGTCACTGGTGCTCCCCAAGGTGATATACTAGGGCGAATGAAACCTAAATCTAAAATCTCTTGAAGTTGTATCTGCACTTCTTGTAACTCTAGTGTCGTCATACAATAGGGTACTCTAGATATAGGTTCGGTTCCTGGATTAAGTTCGATAGTGAACTCAAGCTCCCTCTTAGGTGGTAATCTGGGTAATTCTTCAGGGAATACATCAAAGAACTGGGATAGTATGGGATGTTGACTTACATCGGCAGTTTCTTTTTGGTTATTCATCACTACAATTGCATACAACTCACATCCCTTACGCATGCTCTTCTTAAATTGCAATGCTAAAATAGACCTTAATGATACCCCTCTTTTAGTCCCTAGTAGTATTCTCTTATGCCCGAAATCATCTATGAATATTATCTTTTTCTCCTTACAGTCTAACACAGCTGAATGGGTTTCTAGCCATTCCATCCCTTAGATAACATCATAGGATCCTAATGCCATATCATAAAGGGATACTTTTGTAACACACACACCCAAGTCTACTTCACAGTACTTGACCAATTCTCCTACTCTTTGAGTGATACCTGATGCCATTTCAACTATGTTGAAATCATCTTACTTGCTTGCCATCACCTTACATCTAGATAATGCTTCATAAGAAATAAAACTTTCAGTTGCTCCTGGGTCTACTAAAAGAGATAATTTCATACCATTTATTTTACCTATCATCTCTAGCATGGTGGACAGATGTTCTTCTTGGTGGTTGTTGACTGTAACATGGATTCGGTGTGCCTTTCCCAAGTCTCCAATTGTAGTCTGTCCCTTTCTCTGACTAGAATCTATCTTAGTTTGCGGACAATCTCTCTAGAAATGTGGTTCTCTGCAAGTCCAACATCCCCTTTTTGGGGCCTACCTCTAGACACTCGATTGAGTAAAAGTAGATCCACTACTATACTGGGGGCGTTGCACTTCTGGATTTCCACTATGATATTGTGACTGCACTGCAGGTGGTCTATATGGTGGTCTCTGTCCACCGGGTGCATGTCTTTGACTCCCTGTTGTGGGACTTTTAAATGAATCTCGACGTCCGATCGCTGGTCTCGAAGCACTAGTTGACTGCACTCCTGGTCTCTATCCCACTACTCCTGAAGATCGAGGTGGTTGAGGCTGCCCACCTCTTACAACATATTCCTCAACTATGATAGCTTTTTGCACTACTTCGTGCAAGGTACGTGGAATTAAAATATGTACTTTTCCCCTGATGTTAAAGTTAAGTCCATACACAAATTTATTAACTCACAACTTCTCTGTACTCAAATGTGGAGCATATCTCAATAGTTCCATGAATTTAGCCTCATACTCTGGGACTGATCAATCTCATTTCCCCAAGGAATTGAATTCATTCAACTTCCTTTCAATAAACTCTTCAGATAGGTAACATTCTCGAAAACACTCTTCGAATATTTCCCAATAGACCTTTGTTATTTCAATTCCAAGCTGCGGCAACAAGGTCTTCCACCATAGCAGTGCACTTCCCTTAAGTTGCAATATAGCCATGCATACTTTCATGTTTGAAGTATAATCGTGTAATGCAAAGAACATGCACATGTTCTCGAGCCATGCCTTAGTTGCAACTCCATTAGGTGTGCCCCAAAATTCTGGAAATTTCACTTTCTTAAGTTCCCTTTTAGCACTTTCCTTTGGTGATTGTTGTGATCTTTCTGCAGGTGCTACGACATCTCTATTCTCTCGATCTATTCGACTAATCAATGCTTCAGACATCTGTTGGAATGAACGCGTCATATTCATTACTTCACTTGTAGGTATATGGGTCAGTTCTTCCACTACTGGTGGAGATCATGGAGGCGAAGGCTGCAAAGGAGGTGGTTCACTACGCCCCCTAGCCCCTCTGCCTCTCCTTCCTCTTCTTCCCCTAGCATCCATGCTTCCTGATTTTGCAAGGTGAATAAGTCATGTATTAGTTTCCAAACACTACATATCAAATAAACAAAGAATAACTTAAAGAACAATGAGCCCAAGGTCCTAGAGTTAGAACCTCGCTCTGATACCATCTGTAACACCACAACAACCAAAGGTCTAAAAGTAAGGAAAAAACACACATACTTTCTTTTTTGTGCCTCTATGAATTATAAATTATTACCATGAGATATACAATCATAATGTAGTATAATATTTTACATCAATTTTCTATAATACTGATTATCCATTTTAATATACTATCACCAAATGTCCCATTCATTACACCTTTAACGATTTAACACACTAATAATTATAACCTTCCTATTTATGTAAATGATGAAGAATGCATTTTGCGATTGCTAAAATCTTCCTATAACAAAGTGTATATAACTTAGTAAACTTCCTTTGTTTTGTTTACTAACAAATAACATAATTATCTTGAAGATTACTTAATTTCACACCATCCAAATAAATCCAAATACTAAAAACAACTTTTCAAAATAAACCCCTTTTAAATATGATATCCACTTATCCTTCGATAACAACTTTTATAAATATCTTCAACAACTAGTAAAAGTTTACTTTTCGAAATAACGTGGACAAAAGACAACTTTCCATAAAAAAAAAAGCATCTCCTTTTTGTTATGATGGTATCTCCTTTCTTAATGCTTGAAAATGACTTGTCCATGCATTATCTTACCTTTTATTTTATTTTTTATTTTTTTTACAACACATGTCTTAGGAATACTCCTCACGTTCCAATATAAACATCTTAATGAAAATATGGCACGGTCGCGGGCAAGTTGGCTAAGGGTTTGCAATTCATTTATACTTTTTTTTATACAGTTTTCAGTATTAGTCCATGAGCCCTAAAATTGGGCGATTCCATGGTCCTAACTGGTGGTTACTCTTAAGTAACATTTCTCTCCAATGTTGCAACCAAACGTTCCAAACCCATATTACTTTTATAAAGTGGTAGTTATTAAGGTTGAAACTGGACAAAACATCCAACTATGCATCCCTTACTGAATCAATCCTAAAAATCAACCTTTCTAGGTTCTTTGTTTAAATAAATGTTATAATTCCATGCTTGAGCAAAATGGGCACAAACATGTTAGGACGGTCAAACAAGTATACTAGGTTTAATCCTTGCATAACCGTGAGCATGAACATTACCCGTTACTTCGCAGAGTTTAGAATTTTGCAATCTTATTTTTCGGAAATGTAAATTAACTTTGATATGTAAGGGTACAGTATCTTTATTAATCTATTGCCTCCTTTAACCCTTAAATAAGTAAAGAAGTAACTTCTGCAGATAAACATTACCACACTCACAAAAATGCCTTTCAGTAAGGATCTTCTATCTAACTGCACTGAAATACTAACCTATAACTGTGTAAAAGGATCTAGATTACTGAGGCTAGACTTTGAATTATGAATATTCATTCATCCGAAAGTTTGGAATAATTAGTTCGCATGAGTATAACGTTTTATCAATGGTTCTCTGTTCAAATATTCTAGTAATAATACATTGTACAAGACGACATACAGTAAGAGAGTATTCTACCGATGCGGACTTAAAATATTCCGTTATAGTCATGAATAATATACCGAAATATTCTGTATAGAACAATCCACACCATCTAAGCTAGATTCCTTTAGTTAAGTTTACCTGTATTGTCCGAATAGAAAAATTGTAATAGATATCCCCTATAATTTTTGTACAACCTGTATATACCCATCATTTAAAAAAAATAAAGAAAAAACTCTTATATAAATTAACCTGGAAATAAGAAGTCCGAAATATAGTGGGAACAACCATGTTCCTCCTAACCGTAGATTAGGTTCAGCTTTGGTGCTCTCTAATCACCCTGAGCTAGACCATGCATGTCAACAGTAAGGACAGTTAACCTCAGCTTTAGATCTCAGTTCTCTTTCACACAGTCTTGCCTAACACCATGTGTTCACGCAACAAGAGTTTATGTTCTCAACATACTAAGCAACCTCCTTCCTCACCCATATGCTTCTCTTTTTATAGATTTTTGCCTAGGTCTTTTCTCCATTAGCAGCCAATTCCTCATGGAATTTTTGGAGCTAATCAAATCCCTGATTTCTAGGGGGTGTCTAGTGCCATAAATGCACTTCTGACACATGTTTCAGCTTCCCTAAATTTAACCCTTACTTTTCCCTTACTGTTTCATGCATGGTCTCCTCATTTAAGCTGGTTGTTCCACTTTATTCTCATCAAAGTTTAAATCATAATGTTTATTACATCAGTCCTTCTAGGAATTTTTGGCAGCTTTTCCATCAACCAACTTGTATTAGCTTCCATGACCACAATTGTCTAGTGGAGGCTAAGATTATGCATAATGTCTTATACTATCAGTTTATCGGTTTGTCAAGATTCAGGTCCCCACATGTTCATTGGACCATTAAGGGACGAGATAACAAGTGGAGTCCCCACTTGCCCTGAATCTAGTAAGTACAGTTGTGTTTCATTGACACCTTCTAGTTGTGACTCGTGAGTCTATGGATTTTTTTATTAATGATGTGATTTTTGACTAATGTTTTTTTTCCTCTATTTTACAATATTTTATAAATCAGTGAAAGATTCGCTTTACATTTTTTTTAATAATTGGAAGTGAAATATTCGCCAAGATTTTACAATATCTTATAACTTTGTAAAAGAATTGCCAATATTTTACAACATTATATAATAAAATGAAAGATTCGCCAGGATTTTACAACATTATATAATAAAATGAAAGATTCGCCAGGATTTTACAACATTATATAATAAAAAGAAAGATTCCTTCATTTTTTTATATATACATATTATATTATGGATAAAATTTCCTTTAAATTTTCCTATATATCAAAGAGATTCGCCCATTTTTTATACATATAAATCTAGAGGGAGTTCCTAAAATCATTCCTCATACTGATATGGCATTGTTTTGGTACAGGCAGATGAGGGATAAGGACATCCCATAGGAGTCGACCCCTGACCCTCTTTGTAACTCCACCAGGTATGCAAGAATGCAAAAGTTTTTACACTATTTAAAATCTTTATAATGTTAAGGTTTTGACTGTGCTTGTTTTCTTGAAGGATCTAGAGCGTTGTTGAGGTGGCAACATGGTCACTTCCTCCCAAGCCTGTGTCTTATAACACTAAGGTAACAATATCAAAACTCTTACTCTGTTTCAATACCATTTAACATTTACCCACAGTTGTTGATTGTTTCACTTGTTAATGTAGGTGGCTTCTTGATTGAAAAATGAGGTCGTGATGGAAGGTTAGGCTCCCTGCTCATGCAAGATAAGTTACAGTGTTTTTATTTCAAACCTTAGAGTTTAAACCATAACTAACAGAGGGAATTACAACCTCTCTGTTCCAGCATTTTAGTTAACGAATTATGTGTGTTGGAATTAGTTCTAAGGTTTTAAAGGGTTTCTGTAGGATCCATCGTGGATGGACTTACCACCACCTGTAACTTAATAAATTAATGGAGTTTTGTTCTTTTTTTTAATGGATATGGATTCCATTATAATAATCTTACGGCCACATAGATGAGAAATCGTGGTTTAACATTTGATAGTGTTAATATTTATAACTCTTAATATGAACCAAAGGGTCTTTGTGATTTCCTTGAAGTTTCTTGAATTTACTTGTCATAAAATGATATCGTGTTGTTTTTTGGTTTAATACCTTTTTATTGATAGATCCAATTACTATACTTAAATAATACCTGGATGGACTTATTGCCATGTGAAGGATTTGATGGGATTTGCTTGTTGTTTAAGAGTATGCGCATGTAGATTTGATTTTAACTAATAAATATGTACTCGTAAAATTTATTTGCTTATGCAATGGTTGCAATCCTTCGATGGTCTTAATGCCATACATTGGATTTGGGAAGATTCACTGCTGCAAAGAATAGTCGATGCATTTGATTTGGAAATCTGTATTATTTATTTACTTTAATTTTAGCCTTCGGTTGGATTTGAACCAAAATCTAATTTAAGGGTTTTCTTGATTTTTGTAATTGAATGTTAGTTTAATAATAGATATGGTATTTACGATTCTCTATTTGAACAGTTAGATATGTTATGATTACCATAATTGGTATAATCTATTAGTTGCATATATATGTATTTGATGATTTTTATATAGAGTATCTGTAGATATTTATTTAGATCCCAATCGATACGGATATAAAAATTCTCGATTTGTACTAGGGTTTATGAAATGAGATTTATTTTAATAAGTTATACTTCTGTAGAATATTCTCGGCTGTTATCCTGATAGGAGAACTATCCAATTTTATAGTATTTTCGACTAGTTGTTTTATGCATAGGAATACTAAACTGTAATATTTGATCTCAATTGTTTTGGTGTTTTTTATGTGATTTTGTTATAATAATTAGAGAGTGTTATCTCTATCTACCTTGATCGTAAGTTAACTAAACTTATACTAATATACACTATGAGAATAATTTATCATAACATACTAGCAGGATTAATTTATAGACATGCCAAATAATCAAAAGAAGCGAGTGCTTGGATTCGAATCCATAGTAGAAAAAAATAAATAGATTTATAGTAGTTCACACTCAAATTACTAGTTGTTATACTAATATGCATTACTAACAATCTTTGATTCGGGTATGGATGCCTGTGGGATGCCTGATGAGGGATACATTAATAACTAAATATGGTGTTTTACATGCATGAATAAAATACATAAAAGAAGATCTAAATTTGATAAGATAATATGAATGGATACTGAACTGTAACAAATATACATTCTATTTAGATGCATGATAGATCTTTGTCCTATCCAAATGCATAAAACATTTTTTAATAAAAGAATATAACTATAATTCAAAGTTAAGATAAACATTTTACTGTAACTAGTTTTAGTCAGTTAAGAATAAGACAAGGAAACTGACACAATTGTGAGGAAAACAAAAATGGAATAGTTGTTCCTTCCAACCAACTCCTAGAGCAGCCAATTCACTTGCTCCAGAACTCTCGATCCTGTTCGTTGTACCATAAGAGAAAAATCTACAATGTATCATCTCTTGCATTATCAGATTCAATCCCCGTCCAATGCTAGCCTCTTCCTTGCTAATGGACATACTATTATATAGTATTTTTACTAGGACTTCGTAATTTATGAGCCTTATGCTCTTTAGGACTCAACAAATAGGTGTGACCCGATTTTGGGGAAGATGCCTCCTGCACGTTGAGTTCTCATTCAACAGCTACAACCACTTGTTGTTTCCTCTTGTGTGTCAACAAACACTCTTCAACAACTATTTCAATTATGTATAAAAGAATAATTTTTTACATTTGTTTTAGTTAGACTTTTAATAAAAAATATTTAAAATAATAAAATAAAATATTCTTTAAAAAAAATTAATAACAATTTATTATATTAAATCTTAGTATATTACACTTATCTTCTTCTGCTTGTTAACCTTATCAACCTTACTCTTATCATAATTGTAACGATATTTCTATATATTATCATAACTAGAAGTATGAACGTCTATATATTTTGCTCAATTATAGCTTTATTCTTATGAATATTGTAACCATGTTTTTCCATGTTATGATTAGAACGATGTTGTACATTAATACATTTCTCAATTATAACTCTAGCGTAAAAGACTTCATTATCATATATGGAGATCACGAGCTCACGCATCATGTCGTGGATGTCATTAAAAGGGTTCTCTTTCATCCTCGGGAAAGGCATTTCGCACTCTCCCACTTGTATATCTATCTAACTTTTGGGGAAGCCAAGAAGGAGCAAAATAAATATAAAATTGATTACTTGTCAATGAATCCTAGGTTGAAGGGAGGTCCTTTAAGGGCTGGCCTTTCAAAATTCATTACAGAATATTTTGCAAAAGTTTTATTATATTAAATTAATTTGCTCGTTTTCTTTTATTAAATCAATTTAATCGTTAATTATTTTGTAATTATATAGAAATTGAAATAATAATTATTATTAAATTATAATATTTTTTTTCTTAATACAAAATTATCATTTTAATATGGTAAGATATAATCTATAAATTGAATTAGTTATAATTCAAACAAAGGTATATTATAAGGTGAATTACAAAAGTAATTGTTATTATTATAATAATAAAATGTTTAAAACAAAATAATAACTTTTAATCAATTAAATTTTTATATAAAGTATTGAAGATAACAAACTTGGTTTGATAAAAAGTCTAAAAAAGTTCTCTTAGTATATTTTTTATTTTTAAATGTGGTTCACCATTTGTTAGATGGCCAAAATATCAATACATATAATTCAAACATAACATGAATCAAGGTATGACCATCTTACATCATTAACACATTTATGTCAAAGGGGCTCAAAACATTAATTATAACATGAATTAAGGTATGGCCATCTTATACAATCAACACATTTTCATATTACTTACTAAAATTGAACGCGGCTAACACAAGAGTATGATATCACTTACTAGTAACAGTCATTCCTCCCAACCACCCAAGCTACATTCAATGAACAAAACTACATTCTCTAAAGGTTTTTAATGTTTTATCTCTAAATCAAATGATTTAATGTTTTATCTTTCTCTAAAAAAACAGAGAATGCATTTTTACTCACCTATTTATAAATGATAAAAAAAAATTAAGACTTTGAAAGAAATAGTCTTTTCGGAAGGAAAAAAGTTTAAATTAAATCATACAATTTCGTGAACACAACCGGATTGCAGACAATGTTTCAAAAACAACTCTCACTCTTGATCCAGGTTTTGGCTGTTTTTCAGAATTTATAGATGACCTTTTGGTCACTCGTGACTCTTTCCAGCTCTTTTGAGCCATGTTTTTTGGGAAGATATTTCTCTCTTTGGTTACTTGTTGTGGCACTATATGAGTGGCTTCTTTTGGACTGCAGATCTGATCCCATTGGTTCACGATAGACTGGGCTGATTGTTCTAGATCTTTTATATGATGAGACAGATTTCTGATGGGAAATTACACTTACTATTGCTCGCCATTCCCCCCGACAGCGACTAGATGTGATTCTCTCACGACCAGATGTATTTTCAGTGATGTAACCCTTCTCGGGTGGGTGTTTATCAATGCCCTTTGATTCCTAATACGAATAACAAGGACAGGCTTTTTCTTCCTAAAAAAAATTAAATCATACAATTTATGTCAAGTCCAAGGAAACTTATGTATGTTTGATAATTTCACACACTAGATGAATGATGAGGAATCAACAGTGTACTTTTGCGTTATTCTCTCATAATGATGAAAGAGGTTGACCTTTTGAAGATCATAAGACAATATGTGACCATCGAGAATCTTTGTTGGTACAAGACTTGTGTCGTCCACACATACAAGCAAATATCTCAATGCCACACTTTTCTTGTGCTCTCGAGGAACCATGATTATATCGGAGCTCTTATTCTTTATATTTATGAAAGAAGATACAACTTCGCATGTGCTCACCACGCTGAGACTGCTGCCCTTGAACATGCTATTCTGCCAATTTGAAGATCCCTTGCAATAATGCACAAAAAGAGTATAGTCGTTTGACAAATAAATACCATTTCCTATAGTGTTTCCATTGGACATTAATTTGGTATTGTTTAAGCATCTCAGGCCGTTTCTGTACATGCCCATACATTAATAGCCATATAAGTAGCATAATACAAATCAGCCATGACTTGGTCAGCTCTGCCTTCAAGTCATGTTCATTAGTGCATGATCTCATTATGGAAACAACAAATTCATTTCCTCATAACATCTATGTTTTTGTTCTTGTTTTTATTATATTCTTCATAATGCTTATACTTGGGATTGATTTTATGGTAATGGTTAAAAATTAGAAATAAATAGTTATAAAATAAATTCATAAAAAATAACTAGTAGCTAGTTGATGAAGGGATAAACAATAGTTCATGGCATATAACTAGAAGAATGTTAAATAAAAGTTAAAAAAATATAAAAAATAACTGATAGCTGATAAATAGATAATAGGAAGAATATTGGTAATAAGATTTAGCTAAGCATGGTTATGATAAATAGATAACCAATAATACATTGCAGATAACTAAAAAAATGTGAAATAAAAAAAAATAAAAATAAAAATAAAAGGAATATAAAAAATAACTCATATTTGATAAATGAATAATAAAGAAAATAAAGGTGATAAGATGTAGCTAATCATAGATTATTCAAAATTGAACCAGTTTAAAAGAATATGAACAATAAAAAAAGAAATCCAAACTATCTTACATTAATTAACTATCTCTTCACTAATCAGTATCCATGTTATTCAACAACAAACTATAACCTATGTGACTACGCTAATTATGCCGTAAGGCGTTTCAACAAGTGGGAGTCGACTCCCCGAATTAATTTCTTTTTTATTTTCATCCATTGGATGCTTTCGTCCGACGATTGGGTAATCTGCCTCGTTAATCTTGCCTGACAATGTTTGACATTTCTGTCAATTGAAAGGGTCTGAGATTTCTATCAATTGATTGAAATGATGGCCATTTACACTGGCACCTGCTCCCTTAAATGCACCTCTCCTTGGCATGTCGACACTCTTAGGCGGTGATGCCTGCCTCCATCTAAATGCACCTCTCCCTAGCCTGCCGACACTCTTAGGCGGTGATGCCTGCCTCTATCTATCTCTGGGCGACTTTAAATGCACCTCTCCCTGCCCTGTCGAAACTCTTAGGTGGTGATGTCTGCCTCCATCTAAGTCTGGCTACTTCAATTGGTATTCCTCAAATTTGGACGGCCACCCTGCTATCTGCTGCTATCATTTGGGCTCTATTACCCATCCACCCGACAATATCATTTGCACTCTATTACCCATCCGACCGGCAATAACTTGTTTGCTGCAACCGAATTATTTTCATCCCCTTCTCTGTGCACCACCGTTGTGTCCCGTGTTCAAATCTCCGGGACATCTCTCAATCATGTCTGAGACTCAGAAAACGTGCTCGAGAGCGCGAGGAAGCTCGAATGGACTCCATTGATGTCCAAGACCCTAAACGGTTCCAGGCAAAGAAATAGACCAGTTTCTCCACGGTGAAGAAACATACGAGTTTCTTCAGCTACTGCATTTAGACAAAACCCTAACAAACGAGGAGGGAGAAGAATGCGCTCCTAGTGAAGAGCTCGTAGAGGGAGTCATGAGAATCCCGGAGGAAGAGATTGGTGTGACATGTTCCACTTCTTATCCCTCCTCTAGCTCTGGGGATATTTCGGTGGCCTCCAATATCTTGAGTGACCAAGAAGGCCAAACCCTAAATGCGCACTCGGTTTTCGATTTGTGTTATCTGCTAGAGGCTTCAGACGATGAGCTGGGCATTTCCCCTAGCCCTGTTGAGGACTTGAAGTACGAAATCTGTTTATCTCCCAAAGAAATGGCCAAGGGTTTCTTCGAGAGCCAGGATCTCAAATCCTTTGGTGAAAACTATCAACAGTTTGCATTGTACGAAGATGCCTAGAATGCCAGCCAGCTGCGGGATTATATGACGAGAGATTTTGAAAACCAGGCTTGTTATTTGACGAGGATTTTTCTGAGGTATGGAGATTGGAAACTGCAAGTTGCATTTAACCAATGCAAGGGATCATTAGGAGTGTATAGCTTGTGATTATATCTTTAGCAGCGAGAGATGACAAGATTTAGCTGGAGCTTATTTAATTGTAGTATATATACTTTTACATGGAATTTATTTTTCTTCTGAGCAATGAGCAATGTCATTATCCTGACTCTCTGAGGACATGCACTGGAATAAAAAGTCACGGATACGTTGGTGAAAGGATAGGGACATAAATACCAAGTTCTGTCATAAATTAATCATGGGTCCCGATCATAAGCCTCAAAGAAGCAAATGGGGAAGAACTCTGTTATCAAAAGGAGATGGAGGACGAGCTTAACTCCTTCTTCAAAGACCTTCAAAGACCTTCTTTCTGAGCCTACAAGAAAACCTTCATATCATCCATCATAAGAAACATCCCAAAGCTCATCACCTGTGAATATTTGTTGCCATTATTTTGACTCTCTATTCGCAGGGTTACACTCGCCCTTCTGTAACCGATCCAGTTGTTGGTTCCATTATCAAACTCAGATTGGAAAAACCCTAAGACTCGAATTTGCACAATCACATATGGAAATACACTATGTTACCAGAAACGTGACGGGGGTTGGCGGTTTTGTGAAGAAACGAAGTAGAAACGAGGACGGAACGAAAACGACCGTTTTTTACGCTCGTTCCCGTTTCTAAAACAAAGAAACCGTTTCTTACTAAACGAATCGTTTCGGGCAGCGATTTTGGCAGAAACGATTTTCGTTTCT
>LPNX011151337.1:117589-127589 GCA_001517045.1 Pseudotsuga menziesii
GTGAAATATCGGAAGGTGTCCGAATAGAGATGTAAGTATGTAATAGCGGCCATCAAAGACAACAAGGGAAATGGAGAACCACTGATCCTGTTATTTCTGTATCCCTGTCCTCAAGAAACCACTTTATAAACCCCGTATCAGCTTCTTACCCTACTGATACTGGTGCTGATAGGATACTCGGTAAACTCAGGTGCTGCTGAAACAACTGAAGATTCATTGGGTGCTGGGTAAACTACTTCGGTTGATATCCTGTCAAAGCGAAAAACAAAGGAGAGCCGATAATAACTGAAGATTCATTGGGTGCTGGGTAAACTACTTCGGTTGATATCCTGTCAAAGCGAAAAACAGAGGAGAGCCGATAATAGTGCTGGAGTAGTGAAAGTGAAGACTATTTTGAAGAATCGAGACAACTAGTTTGCAAATTATTAGTTAGGCATGCGCAAGACTTTACTGTTTGGGAATTTGGTATCTATATTCCTACAAGAAAGAACTGGTATGCCTGGACAGAAAAGTTAAAGAACTCTTGAATTCCATATCATTTTTAAGACTTTGTTAATTAGCAAACATTCACCCATCATTTTTGTTTGGAAAATGCAATTTCATTAGGTCTTCTTATAAACCTACATCAAGACTGATATACCATGGAACCATAAGGTGGTCACACAAGGTTCCCCACTCTGCATAAACAAAACAAGGGAAGCTAGGACGTTTGCTTTTGCTCCGACCTCAAGAGTGTTACGTCTTTCCTAAATATGTCCTTCACTTTGGTTTAGATCTGGATAAACTGTTAGGATTTAAAAGTTAAAACTTCTCCCAAGTTGAATGGATTATTTTCCTCATCAAAGGTTACTAGCCACCATATTTTCCATTAAAAGGATATGTGGCCACTGGCCAGTTGTATCATATACCAAACACTACTGTTTATGAAAGTCCCTCACTTAGAGTTTTATGCTTTTCCATATTTTTAGGAGTGAATAAATATCTCTGTAATCTTTTATATCTTGTGCATGTTACTGGTTATGCACTTCAACGTGTAGAAGTTTCATAAACGTTTCAACATTTATACTGTAAATAATGGTTTTAATTAATTTTTTTATGTTATTGTTGTATTCTTGCTGAAATAGTAGGCAAGAATTGTCAAATTTGTATTCACATTATATTTTATTTTTTATTTTGTTCATTTGAAGTGCGATTGAAGGTTTTTTAGGTTAAAATACATTCTTTCTTCCAGATCTTGCTCTCTGCTTGTAGCTGTCTTTTTGTTTTTTTGGGGGTTTAAAGATTAAAATTAACCTGAGTAATAAAAAATTCTAAACAGGGGTATATGGTATTTGGCAAAATCATTGTCTTAAACCCAAATATGAAAACAGGGATATATGGAAAAATAGTTTTGTTCATGAGAATTCTAGGAACTTTCAGTATTATTGTTTTTCTCTCTCCTCGTTTCTTATATGCGAAACCTGTGAACTCCGTTTCTCGTACCGTTCTCGTTTCTGGTTCCGTTTCCCGTTTCTCGTTTCTGGTAACATAGGAAATACAAATATAATTCGCTCATTTGAATTAGTCAGGCATTAGAGACCTCCCAACTGTAAATTCATGCCCAAACTAAATGTTAAAGGAAAAAAAAGAAATATACGTTAGATACAAATATAATTCGCTCATTTGAATTAGTCAAGCATTAGAGACCTCCCAACTGTAAATTCATGCAGGCAAACTAAATGTTAAAGGGCCAAAAAAGAAATATACGTCAAGGAGATTCCAAACCTGGACTCATGGAGTTACGAGCTCGTCCAAGGCCCTACGAGGGGAAGGGACTGGCTTTCGATCATGTTTCCAGCAACTCATTCAGGAGAAAATTGTATGGGATTGAAAAATTTATGTAGCGCAGAACTCTGAAAGCTGGGTTTTTAATTATGGGTTTCAAAATATTTTATATTTTGATTTATTTGGGAGAAGGGCATCTGTCACTCTCGGACAATTTGCTGCAATTTAATTAATTCCATTCACGACTCCGTTAGCTGTCTGTCAAATGGTTGTGCCCGCCGCCTCCACGTTATGCTTTGTCGAGAATAGTGATAGTGACATGGAGGTTAACTTGCAAATGGCCCTGCTTTGTGGATAATACATGAAACACTGTCTTAATGTCTGAGATTTCTACAATCGAAGGGTTTTCAAACATATAATCAGTGATTTCGTGATCTTGAAGCTCAGTCATGGTGCCTCGTGTTTGACTGTCTCTAATATTTATTCGTAAGCAAGCCAAGATGATCTACTATCAAGCCAATTCACTAGCTTAATATAAACAATTAATGCAGATTACTATATATATGCTTTCGATCTATTCATATTTGATAGAAATATCGCCCTCTGAAGGAAACTTTTGAATTTTGTGAAATATAGGCTAATGTAATAATCTGCATTGTTTTAGTTAGTGAAAATTATAAGCATTGTACATTTTGAGCATTATACTGGAAAAAGCACGAAATCTGTAAAAAGTTTGAATTACCATACCACAAATGCACCAGTGTGATCGCCGAGAAATGCATCCATGCCTCCCTTTACCTGATCATGTTGCTTTCCATGACAGACAAGTGAACGGATATGCTGAGAATCGTGACAATGACCCTAGGCATGCAATTAACAAGAAACATTAATTTAGGAAGGTATCGTGGACGTGTGTACCTATCTAAGAGAAATGTGAAAGACATGCAGTTGGACAGATGGCCAGTTACAATTCTGGTGAGACTCTAATATAGAGGTAATTAAGTTTATGTTTGTATATGAAAAAATTGAAATGTGACATATTGTAAGGAGACGTGGTAGAAACACAAAACGCATGGACCATCTTTGGTTGCAACAGAGTGCTTTGAAATGTGTGAGGGTATTGATATACCTTATTATTATATAAAATAGTTATTAAAAGGTTTTATCGCCCACTACAATTGGTGATCCAATTCCCAAACTTAGTCGAACTCATGCATTGTCACATAAAGTATACCAATACTTTAAATACCTTAAATGGTATTGATTGTTTTAAATACTAAAAAGAATCCATGGCATCGAATTATTCTACATAGATTCGACTACCTCAATAATATAAATGAACTATTTGCTAAATGGTTTGATATTTATTTCAACTCAATGTCATTCAAATGGTGCAACGATTAAGGCATTTGTGGCAGAGCTATCTTGGGATTAAAGCATTTGTGGCACAACTATCTTGGGATTACTCATTCCCAATGTGAGAGGTGACCTTTATCAAATTGAAGCTATGCAGCGGATGCATACAACATATCTGAATGCAAGGTATTTGCCATGGGTTATTGAAAGATTGATTGAACTGAACTTCAATTATAACTTTAATTTATTAAAAAGCTTTTGTTCAAATTTTAATTTATTACAAAAGATTTTTTTCATCTTATGGCTCTCTTTTTATATAATATTATTTTATCCTTAAAAATTTATACAAAATTATTTGTCATATTATTGATATTTATACATATAAATTATTATTTTATAACGTTACTAACAAAAATCGATTTTAAAAAATTTGAATGCTTCAAATCTTATAAAATATTTTATATTACTAAAAATTCAAAATGGATGGATAGCCATTAATATAAATTTGTAACAAAAAGCACTTAATCTTGACAACTAAAGTCCAAAAGTTATTTGAAAACATAATATGCTTTGAGACACTCAATCCTCCTGAACAAATTGTTAAAAACAATATTGACTGGCATATGCTTGCTCTTTAAAAGTATGCGGTATCATATTATATCATCACGTGTCTTGTACTATCTTTTATATGCATCTTCTCTTACAAAGAGCAGGTTGAGTTGTTGTTTAGATCAATTGTAATACTTTGTATACCTTACTTATTAAAGAAAAACTATACTTTATATATCCATCTACCAACTTCTGTAATGGTAATTCAACTTATCAACTTCGGCGGGTGTAGCTGCCACGCAACACTTGTTCTGTCTAATAGGCTACTCTATATATTTCATAAAACCCCACACGAATTCATTATGTTTAGAGAAATCCATGCCTTTATATTGATTAAATCAAAATTCAAAAAGAAATAATTAAAGCTGTGGAAATTAAAATAAGGTTCATTAGCTCAAGTTATCCTGGGGCAAATGGTGAAGACTAGTTTCCAAAAATATTATTTAAAAATATGAAATAATTTTTTATAAAATAATAAAAATGAATGATTTAAAATTTAATAATTATTTTGAAATTTTAAGTTAATATTGTAAAAATATTTATATTTTTAAATAATATCACATATGTGGTAGTAAAAATTTAGATAACCTATACAAATATTTTTTTTTTAATTTAAAAATAAAAAACTTTATTACACCAAAAGTGTTATACATGGTTGATGACTGAATGGCATATATAAATAAATAAATTATTGTTTCTCTTTATAAATTTGAAATATTTTTATTTACTTAGTACATAGATCCATAAATTTATGCACTGTTTCTTGATTGTAACATAAGGACTACAAAAACTAACAATCCATTGTAATTTGGATGAGAGATGAATAATTTTCATGATTACTTTTGAAATGCCGATAATGTAATGCCATTTATGTGAAGAATATAATGTTTTTAAAATATTGTATCAACACTTCAAATTGTCTTTCTTGTTGTATATGTCCACATCTTCTTTTATTGCACCCCTAGATACATTTGCTAGTATAAATTAAAATCGAACTTGAATATATCAGTACCATAATTCGTCAGCACAACTACATAAACTAGGGGCAGGGAAAAGGAGCTCAACCTAGGGGCAGGGAAAAGGAGCTCTTTGTTGCAGAAGCAAGGTCGTCAAACTATTTCCAATAAATAGCAAAAATCTCATGAATATATTGCCCCTACATGTCAATAACACATTGTTTTTATTGTGAGGATCTCGTCCCCCTCGAGAGAATAAATCTTTCTTCCAGCCGAGGCGATAAATATCTCAGACCATATAGATGTTTTGGATTTGCCTTACTACGGTCGATCACTGTAGCAATCGGATTATCTAAGTCACCATCATCGTAAACAAAGTTTCCTTCCATGCGCGAGATATTGAACTCCACGTCTCCATGGACTGCCAATACTCGTCGAAAGGCGTTGCTTAATGATTTCTGTTGGGATTGCAAGCTTCTAATATTGAAGCAACCCCAGCTGCCACCAAGAGGCTGAAACTTCGCTTCAATTAGAAGCGGGGTGGAATATGAAAAGCCAATTTCCTAGGCCATGGCCTTGACTATAGTAATCAGACAAAATTCCAGTGAGTTCAATCTCAAATCCAACACACCAATCATTGTGAGAAGGAGAATAAGTCTTACACCACCTAAGAATATCGTCTTTTATGTTTTCGTTGTAGGGCACCTCAGTTCTTGGAGACATGGCCATTGATCGAGCTCCATGACATATTTTATTCGCTTCGTCTATATAAGCTGGTCAAAATAATTGTTCTTTAGGCTGCCTATGTTCTGAGAGAAATGTTGAAAGTATTAATTACTGGTTGATTTGAATAGCACATCAGAGTCTCTAGCATGTCAGTTTATGTTAGACAGTCTCAGAGGATGAAGAGTTCATGTCTCTCGTATAATCCAATCTAGTGGAATTTAATTGTTAAAGCTAAGTTTCTAGGTAGATAGTTATTACACTCTTTAATATTAAGTAGGTAGCTTCAGAGAGAAGCAATTTTAGTCTGTAGAAGTTTCCTATATGAAAAGATTGCAAATATGGAAAATGACTAGAGAATGCACAAGCGGAACAAATAGAGAGACAGACAAAAATACAGAGAAGATAAGTGCAGAGAAGAAGAAGAAAAACTCTCTGAAGAGTTTGAAGTTAAAGCTTCTGTGTTTTGTGAAAGTGTTGAGAGCCCAAGCTCTGTAAAAGGTGAAACATCCTTGTAATTTCCAAATTTATATTTAGGTGTGTAAGCTCTTTGTTATGCCATCACAAGAAATATAAATCCATAGTTTATGGTTTAATACAAGTTTTTATTGCGCCGGGAGACTCTACAACCCAGTATGGGGGAGACCTTGTAACCGTAAGGTTACATATGCTATGTAATGTAGGCTATACATAATAAATAAATAATAGAAAATTAAAATTAAAGAATAAATAAATAATAGAAAATTAAAATTAAAAAAAGGAAGTGTATATATAAACATCAATAACTATATAAACAACACTACGAAGTAATACACTTCAGATCTAAATGCTCAAGTAGAGAGAGACTGGAAAATACAAAGCTGATCTAACTGCTTTAGCAGAGACACTAGCGAATACAGAGCTGAATATATGAAGGGTGTTTGTCTTTTCAACAATGTTTAAAAAAATCAACATGCTGCCCTCCTCTGTGTGTGCTCCATCCACAGTGAACAAAAATCTCAAGTTCCTGTCATTGTCTCTCTGTCGTTTTAAATCAGTGAAAACGAGAATATTGCATGGTTATGGCCTATGTTACCAGAAACGAGAAACGCAAAACGGAACGAGAAACGAGAACGATACGAGAAATGATGTTTAGAGGTTTCGCATGTACAAGAAACGAGGAGAGAGAAAGAATAAGAACATTGAATGTAAAGAGAAGAAGAGACATCAGATAATATATTGAAATGCAATTTATGTTGTGAAGAGTCTTGATTAGTGGGTAAAATAGGATTTATGTTGTGAAGAGTCTTGATTAGTGGGTAAAATAGGATTGCCTATTAATTGGTAATATAGATTAGTTTGTATGCTCAGAAGTATTTAATACAATTGAAACTTTGATCAAGTCTCCAACTCCTCTTAAAGAAGGTCTAAATATATGATAATTTGAAATTTTCTTCTAACTAAAACCAAAAATTATAGAATTTCTACTCGTTTATTGAAAAAAAAACAAAACAAAAAAAACTATGAACCTATGAACCCACTTTTAGAGTTGATATATAGATAAAAGTGATCAACATTTTCAGAAAAGATCAACCTATACAAATACTTTAAAACTGAATGGAGAACAAGTTACTTAAATGTCAACTTAACAAAAAAGAAAAAGCATAAAATTATGACATTGAACACAATTTGGGTTAGGGTTACGTGGCTGGCAAGACACCTTCTCAAACTGGCCAAATCCCCTTCTTTCTCCATTTCAAAACCATAAACCAATTTAATAAAATCAAAACACAAAAGTTAACATAAAGAAAATTATTTCATAAACCACTTTATTAAAATCAAAGGAAAATTATGTAAACACTTTACACAGTTTGGATTCTTTATCATAGAATAAATAGTGTATTTTTATCCTACCTCACATACCTCCTAGACTTGCAACCTTACCGGCGTGAATGGCTCAAGCCGATACAATACTTTTGATCAGATCCGAATGTCTCTCTCTGTGTGGCGTATGAACCTCACCCACCTAGCTAATTACATATATAACAAGCTATCGCACACCTAGCTGGTAGAAGATTTGGGGAATGGGATGTTGCAGCATAAAATTAGTTTAATCTTTAGGCTCATACAATAGAGACCAGTGAAACAGAACATAAATTGAAAACTGCAGCCGCTTAAACATTCAGAAATTTCAGAAACGATAGTAAGAAACGGGAATAAACGCTGGCCGTTTCGTGAGAAATGGTTTTTGACTCCGAAAAACGAGAACGAGTGTAGAAAACGCTGTTTTTCATTCCGTTTCCGTTTCTGAACTGTTTTTTGAAAGAAACGAGTAATGCCGTCACGTTTCTGGTAACATAGGTTATGGCTACGCAGGAGGTGTGAAAATGAATTTTGTCTCTGTCTCTTTGTCGTTTTAAGTAAGTGAAAACAAGCATATTACAAATTCATTTTAATATTAAAACTAATATGTATCAAGACACTTTTGGAATTAAAGAAATATTTATATTTATCTTTTTAAGTTGCTGAGCAACGCCAAGATGCAGTTCTGCGTCAACAGAAGACGCTTCAAGCATCCAAGTTGTAGGGTTGTATCCCTGCATGATTTTGGGAATGCCTCGAATGGCCTTAAAGTAGTCGATCAACGATTATGAATGGCGGCCAAGAGGACCAACGTATATCATCTGGCCTCCTCTCTTCATCAACACAAGATGCAAATTCTGCAATTGTATTCTTGTTATTACCAATTCAACAATTGAGTTTCATAGGCATCCTGAGCAGTTTGTGTATTTATAAGGATTTTGTAGATTTTACAGATGAATAAAAAGAAAAAAACGAGTCTATTCTTAATACATACCTCGCCAAAATCCTCGAAGATATCAATGTTGGGTTGATGAATAGTGAACACAATAGTTTGGCCTGTATCCATAGTGTTTCGGACAGTCCTCATCACAATAGCAGCAGCTCTCGCATACAGTCCTGATGTTGGATCGTCGATGAAGATTATTGAAGGATTTGCAACCAATTCAACTACTATTGTCAATCTCTTGCGTTGTTCCGTGGACATTCCATTCACTCCAGGAAGACCGACCAGAGTTTGTCATAGGTTATTCAGCTCCACAAGATCCATAACTTCCTCCACAAACGTTTGTTATTTAAAGTAGGGATTTGACAATATCAAGGAAAATGTATTACCTTTCTTAACTCCGTATCGACCTCGACCGGGAGGCGAAGCCATTATAACCAATCAATACCTTCAAAAACCTCTCAACTCTACAACCTCCTTAGACTACCGGTATGGTAATTTACAGCATTCAGGCACAATACAATTATATAAAATTATAAATTGCATGTGCTTTAATTAATTATCAATGCCAATAAGGAAAAAGTCACTAAACAACATAATGGAATAAATGATCAAATCCAACATAATGTCAAAACCTATACCCAGCTCACTATTCAATTCCTCTATTTTTTTGCCCTTGCACATGATATCATGACAGTGCATATCCATGGAATTGGGACAAAGTGTGAGGAGCACAAATCTCACACACATATACAGTTTGAGAGAAGTTAAGCAAAGGTCTTCCCGAATTTTTTTATGTGCATACTATGGTAATAACCCATTGTCTCAACTTTAAAGCCTTTCCAATGAAAGACAAAAAGGATTTACAATATTTTCTTACAGTAATTAATTCAAAGAGATGGGACAATTAACATAGCAGGGGCATGTCTACATAGTAATTGACATTGTCAAAGGCCATCGTCAAAGGTTGAAAAGGTAAAACCATTCCTTTCTTTCCCGATTCACGAATCGAATCTGAAGCACTTTTATTTCATCCTCGTTGTGAACTTGCCCTCGCAGAATCTTCAAAAAATTTAGTTTGTTAATTTTAAAGAATTTTATCGCTAAGTTTTTCCACATATGAAATAGATAGTTAATCTTCTTTTGTAAAATTTGATCATAAATCATTCACACCAAAAGCTTGAATTTCTTCATGGCTTCTTGTGAAGGGGGAGATGTTGTAATGTTCCTACCTAATATGGTGGAGATGTTCTAATGTTCCTACCTAACAAAACAATAAAAAATAAAAACAACTTAATATGGGGGAAATGTTATAATGTTCCTACCTAACAAAACAATAAAAAATAAAAAAATTTAATTATTGGCAAAAAAAAATGTCGGTGAGAAAATCAACACAATATCAGGGAGATGTTGTAATGTTCATACTTAACAAAATAAAAAAAAATAAAAAAATGAATTATCTGCAAAACAATGTTGGTCATGCACATGGTTTTAAAACCATGTGCAAGGCCTCCTAAACAACCCATGGTTTTATTGTACATAGTTTTATATGTCGGCCATAATAAAAATATTATATGTCTACCTTAAATAAAAAGATGTGTCTTTTGGTGTCAATTGCACCAAAGCTAATAGTTGAGTGCAATACTTCAGAAGAGGTTTTCACCTTCAAATATTTGATCCCTCTCAATGCTTATAGAGCCTAGGATTTGGATCTATGCTGGTGTAGATGCACATCTTCTCAATATTTACCTGAGTGAATGTTGTTTTCATTTATTGTTCAGTAAAAGACTCAAAGGATCCATATTTA
>LPNX011151337.1:132589-134903 GCA_001517045.1 Pseudotsuga menziesii
ATCTTCGTCTTCATCTTCATCATCATCATCATCCTCATCATCATCATCATCACCATTAACATCGTGAACATCATCATCATCATCCTCATCATCATCACCATCAACATCATCACCACCACCACCACCATCATCATCATCACCTTCATCATCATCATCATCATCATCATCATCACCATTAACATCGTGAACATCATCATCATCATCATCACCACCATCAACATCATCATCATCATCATCATCATCATCATCATCTTCGTCTTCATCTTCATCATCATCATCATCCTCATCGTCATCATCACCTTCATCTTCAACTTCATCTTCATCTTCATCTTCATCATCCTCATCATCATCATCCTCATCGTCATCACCATCAGCATCATGAACATCATCATCATCACCATTAACATCGTGAACATCATCATCATCATCATCACCATCAACATCATCACCATCATCATCACCATCATCATCATCATCACCATCAACATCATCTTCATCATCTTCGTCTTCATCTTCATCATCATCATCATCATCACCATCAACATCATCTTCATCATCTTCGTCTTCATCTTCATCATCATCATCATCCTCATCATCATCATCACCTTCATCTTCAACTTCATCTTCATCATCCTCATCATCATCACCCTCATCATCATGAACATCATCATCATCATCATCATCACCGTCATTACCATCAACATCATCTTCATCATCACCATCATCATCACCATCAACATGATCATCATCATCACCATCAACATCATCTTCATCATCACCATCATTATCACCATCAACATCGTGAACATCATCATCCTCATCCTCATCATCATCACCATCATCATCATCCTCATCATCATCACCATCAACATCATGAACATCATTATCATTCATCATCATCATCCTCATCCTCATCATCACCATCAACATCATGAACATCATCATCATCATCCTCATCATCATCCTTATCATCATTATCATCATCCTATCTTCTACTATTTTCATCAACACAATATTGTTATTGCTTAGGAGGTTAGATAACAATTTTATTGGATAGACTAACTATCTTAATCAAAAAGATTTTTTATTATTAAATATTTATATTTAAATTGAATGTATTCTAAATCATGTCTAAGCCATGAAGTATATGTTTATTTCTAAACTTAGGCTAAACTTAATAATAAATAAATTAAGAAATATTTAAGAAATTAGTAATTAAGAAATTAGGAAAGCCTTAGCCGTGCACCCACCTCATTAATTGTGCTTAACCATATCGCGAGCGTGACTTGCCCACACAAATCGAGTGTGCGTTTTGCCTTTATATACCGCATGCCCGTTTTTGAACTATTAAAAAACACAGAATTGTCTTTGTCCGAGAGCAACTCCGATTACGACGCATTTTTTCTTCTTCAAGGGCACGAGTTTGCCCATAATACTCACAATCTACACATTCTCCAGCATTCTTTTTGTTATGCAGGTGCAACATTGAAGACATCTTTCATGGTTGAGGAGCACACATGATAAGATATCAAGCTTCAATGTCATTTCATGGTGATGGTGGATATAACTTTCATTTGCTTATTATTCAAGAGAAGCAAAGGTAAATTTTACCATTCATTATTGTTTTGATGAAAAATATGAACAATTGAGAAGGAAGATTGAAACACCTTGATGGATCAATAGTTATAAAGCAAGTTAAAGGTTTGGAAGCTTGTAATTGAGGATAAACAAAAACAAACTATATTGACATTGATCATTGTGGTGATGGGGAATGTACGTAACCGAGGAAGAAAATTAGCAAAGAAGAAGAGACCTCAAGAAGTCATCGAAGAAGAGAAAGAAAAGAAAAGAATAGACATGATGAATCGGAGGCTTTCTTTGGAAACTAATCCAAATCCAATTATAGAGGATACGGTGGTTCATCCTATTAATCCAGCACAAGAAAAAAAGAAGCATTCACTAGAGGGACCTTCAATTTCCACAATAGTTGTTGAACAAGCACCCCATGGAAGTATTCAAGAAGCAAAACGTAGGTGCTCATTAGGGGATGTTTCAAATCCCATATCAAGTCAAAGTGATAAGTTACCATCTCAAGACAAAGCTCATGAAGAGGTAGTGTACATGGAGCCTACTGTTGAAGAGGCGTTGGACATGGAGCCTACTGTTGAAGAAGAAAATATTAACCGGACCATCGATGATGATGTTGGACTTCCACCATCCATTAGAGAGAATTTGAGGTCAAAAATGGGCCTCAAAAGGACCAAAATGTACTATAAAAATCAACCAATTACATTCTAGTAGATGACATCATCCC
>LPNX011151340.1:0-14027 GCA_001517045.1 Pseudotsuga menziesii
GCTGTAAGGGCTGCCGCATCCGTAGATGCAGGAATGACAATGGGGTTTGTAGTAGTGTTCCTCACTATCTCTGGCCACAACTCATTCTCTTCAAGTAACAGCAAAATCCTGGCCTTCCACGGCACAAAATTCCCTGTCCCATCCAGCCTATCCTCCAATCTAAGTCCTGTAGCCATCCCAACAACAACTCAACAAAGTGCTGTTCACTAACAGAAGTAAAATAACAAAATTTTCTGAATGCTGCAAATTTCGTGTGTCTGCAAAAATCACTGTTTCTGCCCCCTTTGCTCTGATACCATGTTGAAAAACTGAGATTTACTGCTTGCTGGTTTAAATGAACAATTTGTGTTTTTCACTTCAGCCGGTTTTGCATAGGCTTGAAGCTACTTAAAATTTTGCCGAACAATTTTAAACACACAGTAAAAATTACTAACAGGCTGAAAACAAATGCATGCACACCATAAAAATTTACTCAGAGATTTTTGGCTAATCAGCCCTGGAAAAACCCCCATGGGGAAAACCAGTCAGAGAGGAGAGATTTTTATTTATTTCTTCAGCAATGTACAGGACAGAAAAATAGTGGAAAAAACAACTTATCTCCACTGGCAAACTTCTTCACAAAGTCTGGAAAAATAATGCTCAGCAAAACAGCCAACACCCTTTTTCGTTTTCTGTGCCAAACCAGCAGTATAAGACCGTACTGTTTCTTGGGAATCGAGCCACAGTCCGTACAGCACCAGCAGGTCGTACACTCCCTCGATTTCTGTGCAATTTATCAGCAGACCGTACAGCATTAACTCAGCCGTACCTTCCTCGAATTCTGTGCAAGAAATAAATGCACCGTACAGCAGGAAAACCAGACTGTACACTCCTCGAAATTCGTGCAGAAATTTAATGCACCGTACAGCAGACCGTACAGGTCGTACTCCTCGATTTTTGTGCCAATAAATGAAGCAGTCGTACAGCAGAAAAATACACAGGCCGTACTCTTTCTTGGGAACCGTGCCAGCAAAATAATAAAGCAGTCTCGACCTCCTTGCTCACTGAAATCTCTTCAGCAGTCAAACCTGGAAAATCGTGCCCTCTTCAAGCAAACTCGACCTCTCTCCTTCAGCTCTTCTCTTCTCCTGAAAAATGAACAAGTGAAGTGCCCTTTTGCCTCCCTCATGCTTTTTGTTTACCCTAAGTGAGTTTCTTAATCCAATGGTGGAGAAAGAATCAAATCAATGGACGAGATTGATTGAGAGTGAAAATCCCTTTTATTTATTTCTCATAAATAAAATCACTCACCCACTTAAATTTATCAAAAAGTGACTTTATAGTCATAAAGTCTCATTAAGTGACAATTAATGTGAGGGTCACCTTTTTCCCTCTTAAAGTGACTTTAGGCAAAAATTAAAGTCACCTAGGGAACATCTGCCTAGGTACAAAAATCAACAGATGATCCAAGAGACAAAAATGGCCGAAGAAGGGGTAACGGCCCTATCTTGGTTTCACTGGCAAAATTATCAAGGGAAAGCCATAAGCTCCAAAGGATCTTCAGGAGGAATCGCCACCTTTTATAATTTAGAAAAATATGCAATGAAATTAGAAACGAAATCCAATCATTGGCTCCTCACTAAGTTGCATTGCAGAGAAAAGCTAGAGTCAATTTTTGTTTGTAATATATATGGGCCAATGCATTACAAGGATAAGTTGATCTTTTGGGAAACTCTGAATTTGTTGAGCGAGATCTTGCAAGGAAAAGATACTATTCTTGTTGGGAACTTCAACGCCACCAAATCCCAGGCGAAGAAGAGGGGAGGCTCGATTGTCAGAGACCCATGTAATGTTCTGTTTTTTATAAATAGGGAATTGACCGAGGACCTTTAATACCAGGAGCACATTAGGACAATTATTCAGTCATCAGTATAGTAAAGAGGGCCATTAGAGTTATTATCATAAAGCATGCGAAGCATGCAGGCCTTATTTCTTCAGTATTAAAGTCAACTTGAAATTAGAATTGCATGCATGCAAAAGTGAGCATAAACCCTAAAAGTGACATGCAAACCCTAAAAGTGCATAAAGATCTATTGAAGAAGGGTTATGGGACTAAAGGAGATATCTATGATTATTATTGATTGGTTTTCGAGTTTTGAGCAACAGCACAACGTGCAGCCGCAGCAGTTGGGGTTGAAGACAGGGTCTTCAGCTAATGAGGATTCGGCAGTGAGATATCTGCCCTAGTCTCCTATTGGGATAGATCATCCAGGTTTATCCACAGCATTCATCATACACTTCAGTATCCGGAGATCCAGCACACTCCAAAGGATTATTGACAGACCCACGTTTACAGTTGGAAGTAGCGGGGAAATCACAGAAGGATTCGCTAGGACCACAAAACCCAGTATTTCCTCTGCATTTTAGCTTCCTCTTTCTTAGCAGGCCCATCCTATGGCATCCCGAGACTATCAGCCATCAGTTTGCTCATATGGAGCAACTATCAGCAAACAAAGAGCTTGGGGGGGTCAGCAGCAGAACAACAGATCAATTCGCTAGGGCTCTTAGAGGCAGCTAAACCTCCGCATGTGATAGCCCATCTCTCCGGCATCAGCAGACAGACAATCCCACAAAGTTTCAGCTGGATCTGACCTCTCCTCCTACAAAAACGTCACCTTCAGTCTGGAGGGTGCTTACAGTACAGCGAGGCGATAACACCGAAGGAAAGAAGCACTACTAGCCCACCTATCCAGATCTTTATGCATGCAACTATCTCTAGAGTCATTATCAGTCGGGATATCAGTGGTAAGTGTTAATTTCTCTCTGCAAACCGTAGCCCTAATTCAGCTACATTTTAGGGCATTTTTGCATGGCAAGTTTGCATGCACATTTATTTTGTATTTTTGTATAAGATTGAGTGTGTGAGTCAGCACTACAATAGAACATTAGAGAATATCAGTATTTGGGATATTACAACCCCTTTGGAGAAAAAATGGAAGATCTGATGGCAGATCTAGACCTTTTGGATCCTCCTCTCAAGAATGGGAAATATACCTGGAGCAACAAAAGAACGGGTCCTAGTCATCTTGATGCAAGACTTGATAGCTTTTTGTTCAGCTCCTCCTTCCTACAAAGGGACCTGATCCCAACCTCTCTAGCCCTTCCTTCATCAACTTTCGATCACAAGCCTATATTCTTCTCCCTAACTCTCTCTGAAAAGTTGGGCCCTATCCCTTTTCGTTTTAACCCTCTCTGGTTGGAGGATCCAAAGGCTATGGAAATCATTCAAGAAGCTAGGAACTCTAAGATCCTTGGCTCTCCTAGCTATATATGGGAGTAAAAGTTGAGAGCAACTCGACTCGCTCTAAAAAATTGGGCTAAACTTTCCTTCAAAGGGCCTACGATCCAAAAGAAACAAATTCAAGATGATCTTATTTCTTTCTAGAAAAGAATGGAAGACAAAGAAGTGACCTTGCTCGCTCTAAATCAGGAAAAAGAGTTGAATATGAGAATGTTAAGGGTTGCTAGGCAGGAGGAGGAAGAATGAAGGCTGAAAGCCAGACAACTATGGCTGAAAGGGGGTGATAGCAATATTGGTTATTTCCATAAGCAATCAAAAGCCAGATTAAGCTTTAATACTATCAGAGAGTTGTATGATAACAGTGGAAATAAAATTGAAGGGAATGAGGCAATCAAGAGGCATATTGTTCAACATTTTAGAAATCTCTATACAAATAGAGATGAGACGGATCCAATCTCTCAAGCTGAGCTTCTTTTGGTTATCCCTTCTAAAAATTTTGATGATGAGAATGAGGAACTTATGAAGCCAATTTCGGAGCATGAGATAAGTGATGCAATTTGGACTTTGCAGCTGGACAGGGCGCCGGGCCCCGATGGGTTCACAATCAACTTTTACCGGGCTGCGTGGGACATCATTAAGGTAGATCTGAGAAGGATGCTCAACTGGACGAGAAAGAAAGACAAAATTGGTGGGGCAATCTTTCCTGTCTTTGATTCCGAAGGAAAAAAAAATCTTAACTTTGTAAACAGATTCGGACCAATCTCTCTTTGTAACACTTCTTACAAGATTCTGACAAAAATTCTTGCTACAAGAATGAAAAATCTCATGAAGCATATTATTTCGGAGTCTCAAGGGGGATTCGTAGCTGGGAGGCAAATTCTAGACAACATCATCATTGTCCAAGAAGCCATCCATTCTAGCCTAGAAACGAAGCAACAAGGTATGGCTATCAAGCTTGATATGGCTAACGCTTTTGATAGGGTTAACCATTTTTTTCTTTTTGAAATTATGCACAGGTTTAAATTCTCAAAACAATTTATTAGATGGACCAAAGCTTTGCATTAAAAGTCCGTGGATTGCTCCGTTAATTAATGGAAGACCAGCTGAATTCTTCCAAGCCTCACGAGGCCTCAGGCAAGGTTTCCCATTGTCACCACTTCTCTTTCTGTTAGTAGCAGAGTCACTAAGCAGAAAGCTTCAAGCATTACAGGAAAATGGAAAGCTAAGAGGCTTAAAGATTGCCAGAGGGATCAAAGCTGCAACGCATGCCCAGTTTGCAGATGATACAATTCTACTTAGTGGGGCTTCCACGGTGATTGCAGAGAGATTCAATGAAGCTCTGTCTTCATTCTTAAAAGCTTCAGACGGCAAGGTCAATATGATAAAATCCAAGGTTTATGCCTGGAACTGTCCACCTAGGACGATGGCAAGGATTTCCAGAATTCTTGGCTTCAAAGGAAAGTTAAATTGGAACTCATTCACCTATCTCAGGAAGCCTATCTTCAAAGGTAAAAAACTTTTGCTAACTGGCAAGGTATTGTCGAGAAGATCAAGAAAAAAATCTCCTCATGGGGAGTAAGGTGGCTCAACCCAGCTGATAAGCTTGTCTTCATAAACTCTATCCTCGCTGCCTATCCAATTTATACCTGCTCGATCTCTTTAGCTCCAATGAAAGTTATGCAGGAAATCACCAAGGAAATTAGAAAATTCCTTTGGCAAGGCGGCAAGTCAAATGGCACATAAAAATTTAACCTTGTAAGTTAGGACGTGGTATGTAGCCCGAAAAACTGTGGTGAGACTAGAATAAGGGACCTGACAAGGATGAACCTCGCTCTAGGAGCGAAAATTCTGTGGAGGATTATCTCTGGTGAGAAGGGATTGTGGAAGGAGATTCTTAGGAAGAAGTATATGAAGGGAGCAAGGAAACGATGTGTAAATGAGTACCCACTGACAAGGAAGGGGTCTCCAATCTGGATCCTTTGCAACAAGGCGACCCATATCATCAAAAATCACCTACACTGGAGCCTTGGTAATGGTAAACAGATCAGAATTTGGCAGTATTGTTTGGGGCCGGTCTCTCCAGTAAACCATTTGGTGGCATTCTCAGATCTCAAGCAATGGCTAGATAATCTAAACTTTTTTACCCTCTATGATGTATCTTCCTAGAAAAAACAACGGAAGATGGAGTGGATGGAAAGCCTTGGACGTGCTTGAGCATCTAATGCTTGATTTTAATTCTCTTTGCTCTATTCTCCATGGTTTTGCGCTTGTTCACAACCAACTTTTGGATAGCAAAGGATGGGGTAAATCGGGGATTTACACCGTAAAAGAAGGATATCAAATCATTTCCAATAATGAAGGCATCAGCAAAGCGGACAGCAAGTGGAACAAAGTCTGGTGCAATGATAGTCTTCCAAAAATTAACATCTTCTTCTGGATATTAGCACACCAGAAAATTATGACTGCTGAGAATTTGAAAAAAAGAGGGATTCAAGAGCCTTTGCGCTGTGTACTCTGTAAAGAGGCAGAGAAGACCATTGACCATCTTTTTGCAATGTAAGTTTTCCACAAAAGTTTGGGCTCTGGCTATACAAGAGTTACATATAAACCTGATTCTTCCAACAAATTGGAATGATCTCTTTGCCTGCTAAAAAGACTATTATCATGGTTCTCTTCTTCAAAAGTCGGATCTCACAAGAGCCTGGGTTGCCCTTCCTAAATACCTCAACCAGAAACAAAGAATTGTTTGAAGGTAAGGCATCCAGTCCAACGAAAGTAATGCTTGCTGCAAAATCGTTGTGGGTGGAAGCCTTAGTTATGAGGGGGATGAAGCAAATCAATAATGAGCCTTTAAATTCTGAGGAAAGAGTGTTGGCTCTTGACTTTCTTCAACCTGTTACCAAAAGCTGGCATAAGGCAGCCAAAAGGCCCAATTGTTTAAATTGGCAGCTGAGGATGAGCGAAGAAGCTTTTGCTAATTGGAGGCTAAACCTGGGTTGTAACTCCCTTCTCTTTGATGGGGCCTCTAAAGGCAATCTGGGGCTGGTTGGGGCAGGTGGAGTCATTTTTTATCTTGGAGGGAACAAGCAGAAGGATCAATACCCATATTTAACCTATTGTTCTTCATAGTCTTTGCCTTGTCTAGCCCACTAAGTCATGTTCAAGGTTAGTTTACAGGGGTCTCAAATCTCTTCGAGTCGATGGGCATTCAAATGGACTGACTCCCTCCTTTTAGACATTCCTTATATGCAAAGACTATTGTTCTTCGTACTCCTACCTATTAGACAAAAGTTGAAGTTTGAACAAGATCATCGAAGATGACGTTTATAGGCAATTTATCTAGGTCACTTGGGTTAACCCTAGAGGCAGGTTACGCCCTAAGATGACCTTCTACATTCAGCACTCCTTGGAGATGAGGGACGGACTCATTGTCCGACCCCAATATACTTTCTGCCATTGGTTACACACTCTTCCCATTCCCCTCAATTAGTTCAGTGTGGGTTCTTATAGACTTCAAGTAGAGACGGTCCTCCAGATTGATCATTCTAACAATATTTGCCAGTTATGCCATCTTCAAGAGGTCGAGAGAGAGGAGCACTTCATCTTCCACTACCTTAACTACTACAAGTTCAAAGGGAGGTTCAACTTCCTTTTTAAATGGACTCAAACCTACAATGACTTCTTTAGATACCCTGACCAAATATGCTTGGCATTACACCTGTAGGAGGCCCTCCAAATCCGAGCCCATATTCTTCATCTTTCTACCCAACCATATTCTATCCAACGGATCACTTCCTTCTTCACGGTACTACCCTAAGTGCAAACTTTAGCTACTTTGATGAATTAGTGTGAGTAGTTCTATTCCTTCATTGACTTTAATTAATCACACTAAAACCTTTAAAATCCCAAGTTAAACACTTTAATTAATTCATTACTTCAAAAGTACAATTATTAATAATTCAAAACTTAGGGAGACCATAACTTGATGAGTTCCCATCCCATAAAATACTTAATTGTTAATTAACTACCTTATTGTCTTAGTTAATTATCATTTTACTCATCAATGAGAGGGAGTGCATAATCTCAACAAGAGGAAGGGGATGGCCCCATCCTAGTATCTCTAGGCACCCACATGTACCTTCAAATATTTGAACAAGAGGGGGCCTCACCTACTAGAGCCTAGTCATCATCAATGTGTACAATAACAAGTGTCAAAACATTGGAAAATGCTAGGATGTCGATGTTCTAAGGGGTTCGTCCCACATATTAATATTAAGAAATGACATGAAATAATCAACAATTATACTTTTCTAAAAGCTCATTGACTTATTTAATTTTCATCCAATTAGACATTATGCTTACCATGGTGTGACCAACATTAGCCCGTATTACATGTATAACCTCTAAGGCAAGGTGACTTTCCTAGGTTTCTAAGTCAGGTGAGGGTGATGGAATGAACATGGTACTTAGGGAAGAATGGGTATCTCTGCAAATTAAGCATAGCAAACAAGTCTTACAACTACCCATTAACTTTCAAGAGGTAGGGGTTATAGATTTTTCTTCCACATGTGTACCTAGTGTTTGAAATTGTGCAACTTCAAAAGTTATTCTTATTTTAATTGTATTTCCTTGTACCTCCTACGTGAGATTATACTGATTTAATTACTCATGTAAACCCTAGAAAGAATCAATGTAAACCCTGGAGAAAGATCACACAAGAAAAGAATAAAATAAAATTATTTTTGTATTTCCCCAAGGTAGGTCGGCCCCTATAAGACTGGCAAGTCGGCCCAGTAAAAAGTCACTTGGAAAATCAATATAAATAAGAGGCGCCCCTCCTCATTTGTTATTCACTCACTCAAGTTTGCTCCAGCATAAGGGAGTTCGCTACTGCAACCAGGAGGAGTGTTTTATGGGGTTGTATTTTAGAGAGACTTTTCTCTCTCTCTTTCTTCTTCTCTTTGCTCTCAAAAGCTATCATCTCTATACAAAGGTTTGCTGGGTTTTTTTCGATTGGGTTTCCCAGGATAAATTTTTGTGTTCTTTTTTTTTGTGCTTTGCCTTTCTTCTAGAGATCCTATTGTTTATTTGCAATTAAGTTAAACTGCTATAATCTTGTAAAAACTAACATGGTATCAAAGCAGTTCTAGAAGAGGCCATTGTCGAAAGCTAGGGTTTGACCTTTCAAGGCCTTCCCTCATCTCTTCAACAAAAAAGAGCTTTGGAAACTTTGTTCTAGGGGAGGCGCATCTTTTGGTGAAGGAAAAACCAAATTTCGAGAAGTTTCATTTTTCACCTGATTTCGTTGCTACAAAAATTAGGGTTTCAAGTTTTGTGTTGATCAAGCCACTGTTTTGGCTCGACCTCACCTTCCCTCAACTCGCCTTGATAGGGCGCATCTATCTGTGAGGTTAATTTCTTTAAATTCAAAAGTTCATTTCTGACCTAACTCCTGCTAGGGTTTTTGGTTCAGATCTACAGACAAGATGATTGGAATGAAGGTTGAAGATCGTCTTGACGGGGCTACAAACTTCATATCCTGGAAGCCTAGAGTTCACCTCATCCAAAAGAAAATAATCTCTTGAAGTTTGTCAATGAGAAGGTTCCAGAACCAGAAGTGGAAGAAGATAAGTCCCAGTGCAAGAAGAGTGATGCTAAAGAAAGAAGGATTCTGGTGGACTCAGTCAAAGATCACTTGGTTCCTCAAGTCTTAGAAAAGAAGACGGCTAGGAAGATGTTCAAGACCTTGAAGAAGTTATTTGAACACAGTAGCATCAATGTGACTCACATTGAGAAACCAACTATCAAGTATGAAGATGATCAAGTCCTAATCAATTGCCTCATATTTCATGAGGATCACTGAATTTCGGAACAAGCTAAGGACCAGTGGAGATAACAATGAAGATAAGGAGCTCGTCATGACCACTCTAAATGGTCTTCGACCATCTTGGGAGTCCTTCATCCAAACCATAAGTGGTCGAACCACGCTGCCCAAATTTGATAGGTTATGGGCAAACTGCACTCAGGAAGAGACATGGATTACAGCAAGACAAAGACTCCATGGTCCTCAAGTGTAGGAGAATCAAGCCTTCATCACTCATGCCAAGAAAGGTAAGGGAAAAGGAAGGAAGTTTAACAACCATAAACACCAAGCTAGGAGACCAAGTTCTTATCCAAATCAGAGGGAAAAGAAGAAGGATTTATCACAAATACAATGCCATTAAGTGCAAGAAATATGGTCACTTTGCAAACAAGTGCTTTAGTGCAAACAAGAGGAAGCATGAAGCTTCAACAGATGATGTAGAAGAAGGTCATCATTACAAGAAACAAAGAAATGAAGATCGTAGAGAATTCTTCTTCATATCAACATTATCATGTATTGTTCCTGCCACTAGAGATACATGGCTTATAGATAGTGGTGCTTCTAAACATATGGCAGGTTATAAAGAGAATCTCTCAGAAGTTGTTGAAAAAGAATCTCATCTCTGTGTTGTACTTGGAGATGATGCCAACTACACTGTGAAAGGATTTGGATCTGTTACATCGTATCCAAGTGTAATGAAGAACCTGTATCTGAATACTAAGGGGGAAGATGTTCCATCTTCAAAATAATAATGTATAAATATATAATAATTGAATGAATTCCTGATTACAATGGATATGGCCGCCTTAAATATGGCTTGCCCATCAAATATTTGAAGAGACATTTCTCTTCATAACTATATTTAATAATTAACTATTATTACTAATGGTTATAACCTATTTACTTGTTATTTTATTGTTGTAACATTGCCTTCCCCTTAGGAAAGCTTGTCCTCAAAGCTTAGATTATTGTTGTCGTATTTTCATTCTCGTTTTGTGTTGAAACAACGTCATTACTTCCTTTATGTCTTTTGTTTTAGAACTTGTATTGGGTATGTGCTTGGTCTTTATGCAATAGTTTGTCAATTTCCCTTCATTTGAAACTTGAATTTCTACTCCATTATGTTTATCATTGTTGTCCCACTTTCCATGTATATGAATACGAGGAATATTTTGTGACTGACCATATCAAGCTTTGTTTTAGAAATCGCTTGTCCCACGATATTTAGGATGACGTCACATAATGTTTCCCTTTTATTATCATTACGAGTTATCTCAAGAAGTGACATCTCTTGAGGCTTATCACACTCGAAGTCACCAGATAGTGTTACATTTAGGTTTCTCCAAGGTGGTAGAACAGCTAAGGTAGAAGATGAATCTACAATATTTGATTTCTTTGACTGGGATTCCTTTGCATAATGTAGGATCCATCTTTTGTCATTGTATGGATTGTCCATATTGTCAACGATACTGGCTTGACTCTTATTGTGATCTTGGTCGAGCTCATTTTTATTTTTATCAACTATATTACTGGTATTTTGGTCATCCCTATGATGTTTTGTCTTCTTGTCTTGTTTATTGTCTTGATCGACTTTGTTGTTCTCATTTTTTATGACATACTGGTCCAACATATCTGAGTTTATTTCAAAAAGTAAAAATAAGCTTATAATAATAATATTATTATAATGTGGGATTGTGATTTCAATGGTTATAGTATAATAATATTTATTATTTAGAAATAATAAAATTATTATAATAATTGTTTTTTTGAATTAAGGTTTCAACCTACTGGAGGAGATCTTGTGAAGGAGGAAGGGTAGGTGGCGATGGAGATGACGAGAGGTAGTCACAAGGGAGGAGGGCGCAACTATAGACAGATAGCGGATTGGATGCTGGAAGAGGCGACGACGGCAGATCGCAGGTGGATGCGGGAAGTGGCGGCGTTGGCAAATCCCAGGTGGATGTTGTCGTGCGAGAGCGCAAGGATGTGGAGTGAAGGGAGTATGCAAGCATAGACAAGGAGCAGCGTGAAGGTGGGAGAGCGTTGGGGAGAGAATGCGCGTGGAAAACTGAGCATGGTGGTCTGCGCAGAAGTAGAGGTTGGAGGTTGGGTGTGGAGGAGGGGAGTAGGGAGCAGGCAACGCGTAGGCATTTATGCAGTTGAGATGGTTGGAGCGTTGGAAGGTGGCGATGGAAGGTTGGAGCGTTGGAAGATGGCGCAGGTTTGAGAACAGGAACAGGGAGAGAATGCGTAGGGGAAGTCTAAGCATGGAGACTGCAGCGTGGTATTGGAAGGGCAGTGCACGGAAGGAGTGTGCAGAGGGAGCAATCGCAGGAGGGAAGAGAGTGTGAGGTGAGAGATGTGTGGAGAGGGGCATAGATTTGCAGTTGCGTAGGAGTGCGCTGGAATGGGTAGCTAGGCGCGTGGGCATGGGTTTGTGTGGGAGAAAATGGCAGCGATGGAGGGTAATGAAGGGGGAGTGGAAGTGAAGAAGTGTGCTAAAGATGGGGAAAGGAGCACGAGTGGAGCTGTGTGAAGTGAAGAAAACGCGTAGGAGAGTGGAGGGGTTTGCACAGGCAGGTGGAGTGGCAGGGAAGTTGTGTGGATCAGCAAGTAGCGGAAGGGAGGATGTGCGAGAGAAATGAAGAATAAAGAGTGAGTGATGGGTGAAAGTAAGTGGATGAGCCGAATCTGAGCTTAGTGTCGGAGGAGCAAATACGCTCTGATACCAATGTTACACCGTATCCGAGTGTAATGGAGAATCAGTATCCAGATACTAAGGGGGAAGATGTTCCATCTTCAAAATAATAATGTATAAATATATAATAATTGAACGGATGCCTGATTACAATGGATTTGGCCACCTTAAATATGGCTTGGCAATCAAATATTTGAAGAGACATTTCTCTTCATAACTATATTTAATAATTAATTATTATTACAAATGGTTATAACCTATTTACTTGTTATTTTATTGTTATATCTTACACCATATCCGAGGGTAATGGAGAATCTGTATCCGAATACTAAGGGGGAAGATGTTCCATCTTCAAAATAATCATGTATAAATATATAATAATTGAATGGATGCCTGATTACAATGGATATGGCCACCTTAAATATGGCTTGGCCATCAAATATTTGAAGAGACATTTCTCTTCATAACTATATTTAATAACTAATTATTATTACTAATGGTTATAACCTATTTGTTATTTTATTGTTGTAACAGGATCTACCTCTCTTCAGTTAGAATCCAATGATTTACTACACCTTAATGACGTGCTTTATGTACCTGGTATGAAAAGAAACCTTGTCTCCATCTCTGCCTTAAAGAACAAGGGATAAAAAGTTACATTTGCATATGGGAATGTGCTTGCATGGCACAAGAATTCTAGCATGAACACAGCAAAGGTGACTGGTGTAAAAGAGGAGAGCCTGTATCAATTGAGCACTCTACCAGCTCAAGCTTTAATCCATGTTCCACCAACATAAGCTTTAATCTATGTAACATTTATTGATGACCACTCATGAAAGACATGGATATACTTTCCCAAGGCCAAGGAATCTGAGGAAGTACTCAGCAAGTTCAAAGAATTTAAAGCACAAGTCGAGAATCTGTCAAGAAGAAGGATTAAGACCCTGAGATCAGACAATGGTGGAGAATATACCTCTACATAATTCAATGATTTATGCAAGGAAGCAAGAATTAAGAGGGAGCTCACAATTCCCTACAACCCTCAACAAAATGGGGTTGTGGAAAGAAAGAACAAAACAATAGTGGAGGCAGCCAAAGCCATGATACATGATCAAAGTCTACCAATTTTCTTATGGGAAAAAGCATCCATAATAGTTGTTTATGTACAAAACAAATGCCCTCATAAAATCTTGAAGAACATGACTCCAAAAGAAGCCTTCACAGGAGTGAAGCTAGAAGTGGGCCACCTTCGTATCTTTGGTTTTCCAGTCTACATTCATGTACCCAAGGATAAAAGGATGAAACTAAAACCTTCATGCAAGAAGGGAACATTTGTGGGATATAGTGAGTCTTCAAAAGCTTACAGAATATACATCCTAAGATCGAGGCAGATCAAAGGCAACAGGGATGTTGACCATTGAAGAAGAGATGGCTATCCGAAAAGGAAGAGGATTTGATATGGAGATCGATGATGACGAAGAGATGAGATCATCTCCCCCTCCAGAAGTTAAGAGGGAGTCTAAAGAAAAGAATGAACCAATCGATCTCATTGATCCAATTGAGCTAGTTGATGCTCCCACAGATATGCCAGTATGTAATGAACAAAAAATAAAATAAATATGCATTAATAAATATTGATAATATTGATAAATTAATTAAATAATTAAATGAAAAAGTAAATGAACAGGCACCTTTTGAAAGGTGGCGTGTCATCACTAAAGCAACCCTTGCATGGGTATTTATACAAGCATCATTTCTAATTGTAAATCATCATTATCTTATCGATCATATAATATATTATTTTTCCTTTCATGGAATATCTATGTTATTTGCACTGGGTATTTGTGTAAGAAACGATTTTGTTGTTTCATTGGTATCATAGCCCCTTCTTGGGTATTATTTACTCTGATCCTGCCTTTGGTAAAAAAAAATTCAGACCTTGTCTAAATCGGCTATTGGAAACACTCATTCTATCATAGGCAGACTTTGTGAATTAAGGGAAAAAAAATTAAATTCTTTTTTATTTCATTATTCGACCCCACACACTATATAAAAGGTGAAAAAAGTTAAAAACACTTTTTAAATAAAGTAAAAAAAAAAGTGAAACGTGTGGAAGATTAATTAAACTGAAAAGTGGCAAGTATATAAAAAATATATATTTTCAAGTCAATATATATATATATATA
>LPNX011151340.1:14295-27248 GCA_001517045.1 Pseudotsuga menziesii
AAAGGAAGGTTCTTGCACGTTCCATCAAAAACACCTATGGCGATATTAAAAGTTTGTGGAATCTTTGATGAAAGTCTAAAGGCTATCACTATTTGTCCAGCCATTGAAGAAAATTTCATTAATGTTGATCTTGTTAATTAGCTACAGGTTCCAAAATCAAGTATAGTGAAGAACAAGTCGAAAGAAGATAAAAATAAATGAATTACCATTACAGATCTATGACTATAATTTTGCATAATTTTGGATCTCAATTCATCGTTGTAGCTATAGACGACAATCTTGTGGACATAATGTTGGGTTCCAACTGGCTGGAAACATTGGGAACGTTCATTGTCAATACAAAATGAAAGTTCGTGACCTTCTTCCATGGGAAGAATAAAATAACGGTAGATGATCTATCAGCGGAAGTTCCCCAATCACAAAATACAGACGAAGGATCAACTTATGGAAACTATGGATACTTAGAAGAAGTAAAGCATTTAAATAAAATCATCATCAGCAAAGACGAGAAAATTGCACAAATCAACGAGAAGTTAAAATGCCAAGAATTAGAGGTCGGTCAACATCATCAACAAATTAAAGAGCTTCGGTGACAAAAAGGACGACATTCAAAACACTCACAAATTAGAGACTACAAAGATTAATTAAACAATCTCAAACGACAAGGATGAAATCGTCCAGTCGAGAAATCATAACAAAACCCTAGTCACAAAAATCAAGAAATTAAAAGTAATCGAAAGCCAGAACAAGCTAATGAAGATATTGAGAAGAAGTTGTTAGAAAAGATCGAAGAGAATTACCATTTAAAAAATCACAATCAAAATCTTCAAATAAAATTATCAAGAAATGACGAAGAAAATTCTTCTTTAAAAAGAGTTAATCAAGAATTGCTAGAACAGAATAAGAAGTTAAGAAAGGACAAAAAGTCGCAAGAAGAAAAGTTGAAAAAGATTCAATATGATAACAAGCTATTAGAGAATAAATTAGAGCAAATCTTGAAGGAAGCATCCAAACTCTCAGTAAAACAAACTCAAGTTGGAGAACAAGAAGTCAATGTAGCAAAAACACAAACAATAAAAACTCCTTATCGACACCCAACTTATAAAAATCATCTTGACCAACGACGGTGTCAAGATGAACATAAACAAAGGAGTTATGAATTCAGAAAAGAAAAAACACAAAATCAACAAACTAAGCATAAAACAAAAAGTTCTATCCAACACAGCGGTCAATAAATAGTCCCAATGAAGATAGATCTTGGATGGACCACATCACACTCAATGTGACATTTTTTCTTGGGAGTTCATAACTCATATCGTTGTGTTTTGTCAAGTGTCAAAGTTACTAAACACAAAAGATCAAGGGATGACATTACAAGCAAGAAATCAGATGTAAGCCGTGTCTTCAATAAATCATTGAGGACAAAGTTTACCTTAAGGGGAAGACAATGTAATGAACAAAAAATAAAATAAATATGCATGAATAAATATTAATAATATTGATAAATTAATTAAATAATTAAATGGAAAGGTAAATGAAGAGGCCCCTTATGAAAGGTAGTGTCTCATCACTAAGGCAACCCTTGCACGGGTATTTATATAAGCATCATTTCTCATTGTAAATCATCGTTATCTTATCAATCATATAATATATTATTTTTTCTTTCATGGAGTATGTCTGTTATAAACTTATTTGTACTAGGTATTTGTGTAAGAAACAATGTTGTCGTTTCACAGTAAGCCGAAAAAGGCCTAGATGGGAACAACAGACATTGTAGGATGCAGAGGGGCACGAAGCTCCACATGGAATCTATCGTGAAAGCAAAAGACCTCAGAGGTTCTTGAGTTATGTAGCATTGATGAGTCACATCATTGACTCAGAACCTACCACGTACGAAGAAGCATCTAGACACCAAGATTGGAAGGATGCCATGACGAAGGAATTCCAGTCCATCATGAAGAATGACATATGGGAGGTTGTTACAAGACCTGAGGGGAAGTTAGTAGTGACTTCCAAATGGATTTTCAAGATTAAACACAGAGCAGATGGTAGTGTGAAAAAACACAAAGCCAGATTTGTTGCCAGAGGATTCTCTCAGAAAGAGGGAATTGACTATGATGAAACAGTTGCTCCTGCGAATCGATATACTTCCATCAGAACCATCATTGTTATTGCTTCAGCTATGGGATGGAAGCTACATCAAATGGATGTAAAGACCACTTTCCTCAATGGTATTATCAAGGAAGAAGTTTACATTGAAAAACCAAAAGGGTTTGTTGTCCATGGAAAGGAGTCTCATGTACGTAAACTAAAAAAGGCATTATATGGACTCAAGCAAGCACCTCGTGCTTGGTATGGACGGATAGACGAATACTTGGTAAACTTGGGATTCACCAAGAGTGATGCAGATCCCAATCTTTACTACAAGATTGTGGATAATGAGCCACTGATTTTGGTTCTGTATTTGGACGACTTGTTTCTCACATGTAATGAGAAACTTATTGAATGGTGTAAGAAGAAGCTTGCCTCTGAGTTTGAAATGAAGGGCCTTGGATTGGTGCATTACTTCTTGGGACTAGAAGTATGGCAGAGGCAGAATAAAAAATTTCTAAGTCAAGGAAAATACACCATTGATATTTTGAAGAGATTCGGGATGTTGGACTGCAAATCCATGGCTACGTCGATGGATGCAAATCTAAAGAAGTTGAGGGAATCTGCTTCAGATTCTTATTTGATTGATCCCACCATGTATCGCCAATTGATTGGATCTCTGATGTATCTGACGAACACCAAACCAAATATATGTTTTGCAATGAACACTCAACCAGTTTATGAGTGATCCAAGGCAAATTCACTGGTTTACTGCAAAACATGTTCTCAGATACTTACGTGGCACTATGGGATATGGACTAAGATATGCTTCAGGATGTGATTTAACATTGCAAGGATTTTCTTATTTAGATTGGGTCGGATATGCTGCAGACAGGAAGAATACCTTCGAATGTTGTTTCAATTTGGGTTCTGTAGTAATTTCCTGGTGTAGCAAGAAGCAGACATCAGTAGCACTCAGCACTGCAGAGGCCGAGTATATGGCTGCTAGTACAGCAGCCTGAGAAGCAGTAGGGCTTCGAAAACTCCTTGTAGGATTGTTTGGTCGAATTCTAGAACCAACTGTGATTCACTGTGATCATCATAGTTATGTACAGATGTCAGCGAATCCCGTATTTCACAATAAGATGATGCATATAGAGATTCGATATCACTACATTCATGATAAGGTGCAGAAAGGTGTGGACGAATTACAGTATGTTCCGACAGATGACCAAACTGCAGACATTCTTACCAAGCCTCTTCTTAGGACAAGGTTTGATTACTTTCGCAGAGGACTTGGAGTAGAAGAAAATGCATCCCTTGTGGAGAGGGAAAGTTGACATAGACATCTACATTGCTTTCACACTAGTGGCTCTACTCGTTACAAATCTCAGCCTGGTATGGGAGAAATCCCATCGGCATTGTGAGACAGGAAGGTAGTAGATGGTCGTGTACACTGGTGACCTCTACTCATTCTAGTTCTCATCAAGGTATGGGAGAAATCCCATCGGCAAAAGAGACGAACGGGTCGTGGATGGTCGTTTACAATGGTGGCCTCTGCTCGCCCTGGTTCTTAGCCTGGTATGGGAGAAATCCCATTGGCATATTGAGACGGGCAAGAAGTAGACGGTTGTGTGCACTGGTGACCACTACTCGTTCTGGTTCTCAGCCTGGTATGGGAGAAATCCCATCGACAATAGAGACGAACAGGTAGTAGATGGTCGTGTACACTGGTGACCGTTATTCGCCCTAGTTCTCAACTTGGTGTGGAAGAAATCCCATCGACACTTAAGAGGAATAGGTAGTAGATGGTCGTGTGAAGCATGTCCTGGTTCTCGGTTAGAGACAGACTCGTAGTAGATGAGATTGTAAATTTCCTTAAAACCCACTCTTGAGTTACACAATATATATATATATATATATATATATATATTTCTTTAAAACCCCAAATAAATTACTGGCAACCACAAATGAATTTCCTCACTAAGTTTGCAGCGTAAAATAAATATTAAGAAAAAAAAAATCACATCAATAGAGACACCAATATTTTTTAGTATAAGAACCCGCGGAAAAACGCAAGATGGGAAAACTAGTGCAGCAATCTCAGGAGATATTTGTATTAGAAAGATATAGAACTGTACAATCCAGAAATCGATTTTACCCAACCTGGCAAAATCGTACAATAAAAACTCACTGAGAAACCCCAACAAGATCGTACGGCCCCTACGTCAGCATGTACAGCCCCTATGTCAACGTGTATAGCACTCTGTGTCAGCATACGGCTACCTACGTCACTCGTACGACTACCCATGTCAACTGTACGGCTACCCTGCGTCTGATCATATGGCCTCCTACGTCAGCTAGTACGGCCTCTACGTAAGCTTGTATAGCCCCACTCTATGTGTGCTTGTACAGCCTTTGCGATTTGCTTGTTTTTCCCTGTCAATCTCCAGATTAAAGTTCTCCAGTCTCACTCTATGCAAAATTCTCCTGCAAACTCTCATTCTCACTCTCTGGCTGAAAGCTATGAGAAAGAAATCTCTCTCTCACAATATGTGTGTCAAAGCAAATGTGTGTGTGTATCCTCTCCACCAAATTAATCTCCTTTTAACTCAATGGCCAAGCAAAAACCTTAACTCTCACTATGGATCAATCAATGAGATCCTTCAGTGAGATCAATGGCCAAAATTAGATTAGCCATCACTTGAATTATTTTTCACTTGAACTTTATAAAAGCGCCTCCATTAAGTCAAATTAAAATTAGATCACATAAGGCGCTTTTCCTAGGTTTAAACCTTGGATAAAGGCAATGATCAATCTGGCTTCCTATTTTATGTCTTCCATCAAGCAAGGACACATGCAAATGATAGAAGATCTTCCTTGTTGCCACTTTTAACACTCCCTCTCAACGAGGAAGGCATTCGGTAGCAACCCCAACTTGTCTCTGAACATCAAAAACCTGTGCCTGCAAAGTGCCTTGGTGAATATGTCTGCCACCTGCTCATCAATCTAAATGTACTCCAAACAAATGGTTCCTCTCTGTACACAGACTCTCAGGAAATGATACTGGATGTCTATGTGCTTGCTTCCGTCATGTAACACTAGATTCTCAGATAGCCTGATGGCACTCTGATTGTCACAGCGAACCACCATAGCCTCCAACTCACACTCGAATAACCCTGAAAGCCTCCACACAACGAACCACCATAGCCTCCAACTCACACTTAGCATTGAATTATAAAAGAAAGATCAATTGGTGGAGAGGACACAATTAAATTCCGACAGAAACAGAGGAAAAAGTGTGAGAGAGAGAATTTTGGCGAAGAAGATGAAGGAGCAGTAATCCAGCAAAGCATCCCTAATTCGCGAAGGAGAGAGACAGGAGGATCTAGTAGAGGGACCGTATAGCAGGGAGGTTGTACAACCGTACAGCAGGGAGGTCGTACAACCGCACAGCAGGGAGGTCATACAGTCGTACAACAGGAGGTTGTACAGACCGTACAGCAACAGGTCGTACAGTGCAGGACTGTACAGCACCAAGTCGTACAGCTGCTTTGGGAACCGTCCCCACCTTCCAAGTTTTTCTCAGTGAATTTTTGGGTGATTTGATTTTGCCATCTAGGGCATAAATCAAAATTTCTGATATTCTAAAAGCTTCATATTTTCTTAATAAAATATCTTCTCATACTACTGCACCGGTTTTCCCATCTTGGGTTTTCTTCGGGGGTTTCTACCCAAAAAGACTGTCGTTTCTATTGATGTGATTGATCCTGTAAATGGTTCTCAGTTTTATATTCCGCTGCAAACTGTAAAGAAGTTTATGTGTGGTTATTTCAGTTAAATTTAAATATAATGTTTTAGCCCTAGTTTGAATCTCAAAAGAAAATTTACATGGTATCAAAGCCAGGTTAGCTAAATCTGGAAGATTTCCAGCAGCAGTGATAGATCAGGGACAGATCTATTTGAAGACACAAACCTAGATTGCAGATCTAGGGTTTGACATGTACACTTCACTATGGTCGTGCAATTCACTGTTGGGGATAGACTCCAGGGTGCTCAGAACTTTTCTACATGGAAAGAAAGGATCACAAGGATCTTGGATGTCAGTGATGCAGAGGAGCACAATGACTCCACGAAGGTTGCACCCTCAAATCCGGCAGATGTAATAGCTTGGAAGAAGATTGATTCCATATCCATGTTGATCATCTTGGATGGGGTGAAGGACCACATAGTCCCTCACCTTTATGGGAAGAAAACCGCATTAAAGAAGTGGACGGCTTTGGAAAGTCTGTACCAAAGCAAGAATGAAAACCGGAAGATGGTGCTGCAAGAGAGGATGCGCAGCACCAAGATGGCAAAGGGAGAAGGAGTGGTGCCTTGTCTCATAAGGCTCACACATATCAGGGATGAGCTTGGAGCTGTTGGCTCTAAGACTGGGGATGAAGAGCTAGTTCGGATAGCCCTCAATGGCTTCTCTAAGCCATGGGACACCTTTGTCAAAGGTGTTGTAGCTAGGGAAAAGCTCCCTGATTGGAAGAGACTATGGGATGACTTAGTGAAGGAGGAGACCCGCATGGACCAAGGATCAGGCTCATCTAGCAGTGCCCCACAGATTGTGGATGACGAGGCTCTAGCCCTAACAGGGAAGAGAAAGGGTAAGGCAAAGAGGAAGAAGGGTGGTAAAAAGAACCTTGACATGTCAAAACTCAAGTGTTTTATCTGCCATAAGCAGGGACACTTTTCCTCCCAATGCCCAGACAGGAAGAAGAAGAGAAACACTCAGATGGTCGGATCTACGGAGGTGGAGGATTTCAACAGGAACTCCGATGAGGAGTTTTGCTTGATAGCTTGCATGGAAAATACCACAGGTAGCAGTATTTGGTACATTGACAGTGGAGCATCTAGTCATATGACTGGACAGAGGAGATTCTTCAAGGACTTGCAAGAGGGTGGAAAGGTATCCACGTTGAGTTGGGTGATGATGCGCGGTATCAAGCGCAGGGAGTTGGCACTGTTTCATTTTAGAGGGAGTCTGGAAAACCCCTCAGCTTTGTTGATGTGTTATATGTTTCGTGGTTGACCAAGAACCTCATATCAATCTCCACTCTCAGCACAAGTTTCGGGGGCCAAGTTAGAGGAGCCAGATGTACAGGTACAGGTATAGACACAAGGCACAGGTTCTGGTAGTCAAAGGGAGTCAGGTGGACAGGATCCTTCGGTCATTGACTTGGAGGATGAGCTGCAGCAGGAGACGCATATCCAGCAGCCGTAGTAGGAAAACACTCGGCCAAGGCCTAAGTGGTTTAGGTCCACAGTTCAGCATTCCAGGCAAGTTGATCCTCCTATTAGAATTGTTGTGCCATTTAGATCATCAAGCAATGAGTCTAAATTATTGATGCAATGAATAGGAATGAATTATACAAACTGAACAAATCAAATCTCACATGAAACAGACAAGTATTACTCAGAGAATTACAGTATTATCTTCATTACATAATCCGGTGTTACAATAGTGTTACAAAGGAAAAGAATTCGAATCATTAAGGATGAATTTGAATCTCCCAACTGGATGTGACTATATCTGACTACATGGCTAACTAAAGATGTCTCAATCAGTGTTGAAAAACTCTCTGAAAAATCGCTGACTTTTTAAAAAGTCGCGTTTTTTTCCCTAAGCCGAAAAATTGTGACTTTTTAACTTTTCAAAAAGTCGCAAAGGCTAAAAATGGCAAGTCCCGACTTTTTCCAAAAAATCCCCTTTTTTGCTAAAATGGCTTAAATGGCTAATTTTCCAAAAATTTGTCATTTTAGCCATTTTATTGTATACTAACACCTTTCCTCTACCGTATAAATATTTCAAAACTTTGTTGTATTTGAAGATCAAACCATACAAGGATAATATATACAAAATATGTATCTGTTTATCAAAGATCACAATGGTAATTGAATTACTTTTTTCACTATTAGGGAATTTTTTGAGCAAACATATTTTGAGTGATCATCATAGCACATTGTAGGAAAAAGAGAGCAATGTTTCAAGTGGTAGATGAGTTAGGGCTAAATGTGAGGCTCATGTCGGAAATTCAATTTGGGAGGAGTGAAAAATACATCTAAGATTTATCACCAATACAAAACAAGAAATACGTTTAATGGCTGACAACCAAATCAATAAAATATACCTTTCAAAAATTAGGTTTAAGTCATAAGATGGAGGGGCAAATAAAAAGCATTTATGAAAACCTTATATAAACCTAATCACTAGAGTAGGGAAAAATATGAAGTATGAATGGAAAACTCGGGAAGAGAGCATTGATATTAGATAGCTAGATGCTAGTTTTCCTCGAATACATTTATATATGTGATGTCATGTTGTATTGGTTATCCACTTTCGAGTCCTTGATTGGACAACTATGATGTTTCATGATACAGTATCGACTTCGATGTATCATTTTACATTTGGCATGACTACATGATGATGATATATATCAATGCTTTCTCCATATTTATGTTCCAATGTGTTTATCTGATGTTAATGTTGGTTTAAATGTTTAAAATTCTGAAAAAAAATGAATGTATTTTGTATTTTTTAATGTTTGCCGATTTTTCCCGATTTTTTCGCCGATGTTGCCGAGAAGTTGTATTCGGGACCCTTGCCGACTTTTTCAACATTGGTCTCAATCACTATCGAAGTCCAAGTGGTTAACTCCAGTTGTCTAATCAATTCACACAATCAGTTACCTCAGTCTAACTGAAATGGTAGGTGAGAAAGGGCACCTTATCCACATGCAACCATGCATAACTGGCGCTAACTGAACTGATTGTGATCTAACTGAATGTAACTGAAGAATAACTAAGCTTAACTAGTTCCAACTCCAACTGACTGAAGGAGGTTGGTGTCAGGACTCCTAGTGGCTCCTAAAATGTAGGGATTGGCCTAGGAGGCGCCTAAACCGATGCATGCAAGTGCAGTCAGTGGCAGTTAGCCTCTATCAATGTTCCCCACACTCTAGTAACTGGTACATATGGCCCCATTAGGCCAAGTGGACCCAATGGTACTTGTGGACCCAAATAATTAAATAAAACTCCTAAGTTAGGCTAAAATAATCTAATAGACAGTCTGGTCAAGGGAGGATTATAAATCCTAACACCCCCCTTGAATCCTAACTTGGACAACTGTGGACCCTCGTAACAAAGCCAAAGGTCACCCACATACAATCTAAAAGATAAAAAATGATGCTTAATAAACTGAGGAAATAGGGGAAAACCTCATGGGAAAAACCCCCCTCAAGATAAGCAGTAATCAAGAAATACAAGTTAAAAACTTGCAAAATCTTTTGCTGCAATTTGCAGCACTATGCAACAACAAAGCAGTATCCTGGTTCTTCTGTGCAGCAACATCCTAAATCTGTGCAGGTGAACCTCTGAATCCAAACAAAATGATTATGTCTGGAGGAATCTTCCTCTTTGGAAGAAGAAGAATGTGCGCAACTGAATCAGGAATGTAGACAACTGCTAGATGAAAACTGAACTCATGTGGAGCAACTGAAATCAACTGGTGAGATAGCAAAAGTGCTTGAGAATTCGAACCATGTGAGGAACACCCAAGCAACTGATATATTGCAGCCTTGAACATCAAACCATGTGAGGTAAAATCAACCCCATGTGTTAGGAGCAAGTGTCTAGATGAATGCAAAATGTCTCCATCTTTACTAGTTTTCTGAGGAGATGAGCATGTGATCAAATAGATAGGTAGAGAAGCCCTGGGACTGTGGAGAGCGAATGCTTGAGCTCCATAATCTGATATAGCTTCAGAAATAACCAATGATTCACAAAATATAATATCAGCAAACTCATAAGAGGAAACTAACAAATCCTCAGCAGCAAGTTTGAAGGAGACTTGCAGTGCTTGATTTGTCACACCAAAATTGATGAGAGCAGCTACAAGCTTTACTGAAAACTCTTGGAACTTAAAACCTTAACCAAATAAGATCATATGAGATCCAAATAAGTTCATATTAGATCCAAGAATGTGGAATAAATCCAAGTGCTTCACCGTGATGGTAGGCGCACAATTTTCTCCTTCTTCAAAACCCTGAGTATTGGTGCATGCAATCATGTAGGTATTTTCTGAAAGCTCAAGATTAATGAGGATGAATGGATCACTCCTCAAATCTGATATTATTTCCAAAATATCTAGATATAATATCAGCAAACTCATAAAAGAATATTGACATCAAATAACCTGCAACAACTTCGAAGGGGAATTGCGGTACTTGATTTTTCACACCAAAATTGATGAGACCGGCTACAAGCAACACTGGAAGCTCTTGAACTTTAAAACTTGAACCAAGCAATATCAGATCAGATCCAAATAAAGATCATATCAGATCCAAATAGATTCATATCAGATCCAAGGGTGTGCTCCACTGAGATGGTAGATGCACAATTTTCTCCTTCTTCAAAACCTTGAGTATTTGTGCATGCAATCATGTAGGAATTTGTTGGAAGCTCTAGATCAATGAGAGTGAATGGATCACTCCTACAATATGATATTATTTCCAAAATATCCAAAGATTCACAAAATATAATATTAGCAAACTTATCAGAGAAAACTGACATCAATTCCCCAGCATTAATTTTGAAAGAGACTTTTGGTACTTAATTTTTCACACCAAAATTGATGAGACCAGCTACAAGCAACACTGGAAGCTCGTGAAACTGAATGCTTGAACCAAGTAATATCAGATAATATCCAAATAAGATCATATCAGATCCAAATAGGCTCATATCAGATTCAAGGGTGTGCTCCACCGAGATGGTAAATGCACAGTTTTCTCCTTCTTCAAAATTCTGAGTATTGGTGCATGCAATCATGTAGGAAATTGTTGGAATCTCTAGATCAATGAGAGTGAATGGATCACTCGTACAATCTGATATTATTTCCAAAATATGCAAAGAATTACTTATCTGCACACCAGCAACATCATTAGAGACAGAGAAATCAAATTCCTCTCCCTTTCCTGGAGCAATCACTGGTAAACTATGCACAAAATTTATAATAGAAGAATCACTGGAGAAATTTTGCATAGAATGAAAGGATGTCTTGAAACTGTTGGGATGTGAGGCTATCAACTCGTGCTCCAAAATGTGTCCCCGAAGCTCATCTTGCTTTCCAAACAAGACTTCAAGCTTCTCCCAAGCTTCTTTGGGAGTCCTCAAACCTTCAACGTGGAAGAGGAGATCTCTGGAAATATGAGTACATAGATAACCAAAAGCTTCATCTAAGCGGTTGAGAAACTTGTTTCTCTCAGGTGGATGATGGGGCTCAGTCTCCCTTCCTAGTATTATCCTGTAGTAGCCTTTTTTGCGCAAGGCCAACTGCATATCTGCCCTCTAATCAACATAATTGAAAGGTGTTAGGATCCAAGGTGTGGAAGATTGAGAATCCATATTTCTCCTGTTGATCAGACAATATCTCCAATCAAGCTACGTAGCACTACAAAAACAAAAAACATTCACACTTGTCAGAATCAAGCCTTTTTCTCTCGACATGAACACTTTCGCAGGGTTCGTCACGCCCGCACCACCACTCTAGATAAATTCAGAGTAAGCAAGACACTCTTTGCGGGACTTCTGTGGAAACCCAGTTGCTTCTGGTGTTCAATGGAGAGTAGACAGACTTGTAGCTTGCTATGATACCATGTTAGAATTGTTGTGCCATTTAGATCATCTAGCAATTAGTTAGAATTATTGATGCATCGTGGCTAAGGGGTTTTCACAGAAGGAGGGTATGGACTATGAGGAGACCTTTGCCCCTATAGCCAAGTACTCCTCTATTCGGACCATTATCTCTTTAGCAATACAGATGGGTTGGCAAGTCCATCAAATGGACATTAAGACTGCCTTCCTCAACGGAGTGATAGAGGAGGAGGTATATGTTGAGCAGCCATAGGGGTTTGATGTGGAGAACATGGAGACGCATGTAGGTAGGCTGCATAGAGCTCTTTATGGGCTTAAGCAGGCACCTCGAGCATGGTACTCGAGGATAGACAGTTATCTACGGGAGATGGGATTTTAGCGAAGTGAGGCTGACCACAACCTATACTTCTTGATAGGTGAGGTGCCTCTCATACTAGTCTTATATGTGGATGATCTCTTTCTGAGAGGAGACGAGAGGCTGATTAGAGCCTACAAGTACAACCTTGCAATGGAGTTTGAGATGAAAGACCTTGGGTTGATGCATTACTTTCTGGGTGTTGCCGCCTAATACACACTTTATGACACAGGAAAGTCACAACCTGCTATGTGTGTCCTTGGGGGCAAGCGAGAGCTGGGGACCACTGTCACCACAGTCTACAGCTCCTCCGTTTAGGCAAGATCCCAACAGAGCCAAGGGGGGTAGTCCCTATGGAAAAACTATGTTCCAGGTTTATTAATTAATTAATGATTAATTAAAGGGATCTTTTCTTAAGAAGAGGTTAAGACCTTATATGAAACAAGACCAGTGCCTAGATAATGGAGTCAAAATATTTACAAGTTACAAACTTAAAAGAATAAGAATGATTATCTACAGATTAAATTATCTAACAATGAGATAAATGAATAATACAATTATGAACAATAAGGAATCAAGTATTAAGCAATATACAGATGATTCACCAATGTAGACAATGAACAAGATTTACAATATAGCAGAAAAATGCTTTAAGTACAGATTATTAAGCCAGCAGTAAATTAAAGGAAAATAGAAATACCTTAAGCAGTTAAGCATTCACCACATGAACAATTTGCAAAGTTGAAAGTAAATGAAGCTGAAAGTAAAGTGTTGGAGTGCTTGCAGTAAAATGAACTTGAAAGTGCTT
>LPNX011151340.1:30425-67487 GCA_001517045.1 Pseudotsuga menziesii
GAAACACTGGGCTTGGAGGTTTAGCAGAGAGATGGATGCTTCTTCATTGGATAGCGGAAGTATGCAATAGAGATCTTGAAGAGATTCAGGATGGAGGCTTGCAAGCCTATGGCCATACCTCTAGTTTCCAACTTGAGGAAAATTGATGCGTCAAGGTTAGACGAATTTGATCCTACCTTGTATCATCAGCTTATCGGATCGGATCGCTTATGTATTTGGTCAACACTTGGCCAAACATCAGCTTTGCAGTCAACTCTTTGAGTCAGTTCATGGACCCTTGGAGAGTGCATTAAACGACTGCAAAGCACATACTTCGCTACATCAGAGGCACAATGGAGTATGGATTGGTTTATGAGCTTTGGGGAAGTGTACAGTTAGCAGGCTTCACAGATGCTGATTGGGCAAGATGTGTAGAGGACCAGAAGAGTACTTCAGGTTGTTGTTTCAGCATTGGATCAGGAATTGTGTCTTGGTTCAGCAGGATGCAGAAGTCAATTGCATTGAGCTCAGCAGAGACTGATACATGGCAGCCAACATGGCTGCTTGTGAGGGTATGTGGCTAAGGATATTACTTTTAGGGTTGTTCGAGTGTGAGCTAGAGGCTACAGTAGTTCACTATGACAATTAGGTGGCATCAGGCTATCTGAAAATCCAGTGTTCCATGACCGGAGCAAACACATACATCAGATACCAATTCTTGAGAGATTGTGTTCAAAGGGGAACCATTCGGTTAGAGTACATACAGAAAGATGAGCAGGTGACGGACATTTTCACCAAGGCATTTTGTAAACACAGTTTTGTGAAGTTCAGGGATAAGTTGGGTTTGCTACAGAATTCCTTCCTCGTTGAGAGGGAGTGTTAGAAAGTGACAACGAGGAAGGTCTTCCTGCATGCATGTGTCCTTGCATGCAGAAGACTTAAATCGGGAAGCCAATTGTATTTAATTTACTTTTCCTATCTTTACTTCGGAAAATAAATTGAAGTGATCTAATTATTAATTGACTTTATGAAAAAAGTGAAATTAGGGTTTTCGCTTAGCATTGAGTTATAAAAGAAAGAACAATTGGCGGAGAGGACACAATTGCCTTCCGACAGAGACAGATGAAGAAGTGAGAGAGAGAGAATTTTGGCAAAGAAGACGAAGGAGCGGTAATCCAGCAAAGCAGCCCTAATTTGCAGAGGAGAGAGACAAGAGGATCCGGCAGAGGGACCATACAGCAGGGAGGTCGTACAACCGTACAACAGGGAGGTCGTACAGTTGTATAGCAGGAGGTCGTACAAACCATACGGATCTGTACAGCATGTTGTACGGATTCCGTACAGACCGTATAGCAGCAGGTCGTAGAGTGCAGGACCGTACTACAGCAGGTCGTACAGCTGCTTTGGGAACAGTGCCCACCTTCCAAGTTTTTCTTAGTGAATTTTTGGGTGATTTGATTTTGCCATTTAGGGCATAAATCGAAATTTCTGATATTGTAAAAGCTTCATATTTTCTTAATAAAATATCCTATCATATTGTTGCACCAGTTTTCCCATCTTGGGTTTTGTCCGGGGGTTTCTACCCAAAAAGACTGTGTCATTTCGATTGATGTGATTAATGTTGTAAATGGTTCTCAGTTTTATATTCCGCTACATACTGTAAAGAAGTTCATGTGTGGTTATTTCAGTTTAATTTAAATATTTTGTTTTAGCCCTAGTTTGAATCTCGAAGGAAAATTTACCATACTCACCCCCATTGTTTGTCCTCAATCCATGAATCTTCCTCCCTGTCTAGTTTTCCACGAGAGTCTTGAACTCCCAAAACCGCTCGAAGACCTCTGACTTGGCCTTCAAGAAATAGATCCAGGTCTTCTTGGAATAGTCATCAATGAATGTAACACAATAACTCTAGCCATTGAAAGAATGAACACTCATGGATCCACAAATATCCGAATGCACCAAGTCCAAGGTCCCCTTAGACTTGTACTCACTCTATGGGAAAGGCCTCCTGATGTTATTCCCCAACGCACAACCTTTGCAGTGGTTATGATTCTCCTCCTGTACCTAAGGAACTCCACTAACTACCTGTCTCAAATGCCTCAGTGCTCCATGGTGTAAGTGTGCTATCCTCCTATGCCACAACTCACTCTAACAGTTGTTGCTACTGTCCAGAGCCTTTGCTAACTCTAAGTGTAGTTTGTACACCTTCTTGCTCCCGATCCCAATTACCCGATCCAACTTCCTATCTGACCCCTTTGGCCTGATATACACTTTCCTATCTCGAAACTTCGCCTGAAAACCCTTGTCCTCTAAGGTGGAAACGGATATGAGGTTCTTTGTCAACCTCGGAACGTATAATACGTCAACAAAACTGAGGGGCTTGCCATACTCCCTTTGAAACGAAACAGTACCAACTCCCTGCACCTGATACCTCGTATCATCTCCCAACTCAATGTGGAGATTTACTCCACCCTCCTACAAGCTTCTGAAGAACCTTTTATGTCCTGTCATGTGACAAGATGCTCCGCTGTCAATGTACCAGATGTTGTTGCCTGTGATGCTTGCCATGCAAGCTATCAAACAAAAATCCTCGTCGAAGCTTTTGTTAAACTCTTCCACCTCTACAAAACCTTCCATTTGTGTATTCTTCTTCTTCTTCCTGTCTGGGCACTGGGAGGCAAAGTGTCTTGGCTTGTGGCAGATGAAACACTTGACCTTTGACATGTCAATGTTCTTCTTACCAACCTTCTTCTTTTCCTTGCCCTTACCCTTTCCTGCTAAGGCTAGAGCCTCTTCATCCATGATCTGTGGGGCACTGTTGAATGAACCTGAACCTTGACCCATACGAATCTCTTCTTGCACAAAGTCATCCCACAATCTCTGCCAGTCAAGAAGCTTCTCCCTAGCCATCACGCCTTTGACAAAGACGTCCCATGACTCAGACAATCCATTGAGGGCTATCTGAACTAGCTCCTCATCTTCAGTCTTAGACCCCTCATCCCTGATCTATGTGAGCCTTGTGAGATAAGGCACCACTCCTTCACCCTTGGCCATCTTGGTGCTTCGCAGGCTCTCCTGTAGCACCATCTTCTGGTTTTCATTCTTACTCTGGTAAAGGCTTTCCAGAGTCGTAGACATATCTAATGTGGTCTTCTTCCCTTAAAGGTGGGGGACTATGTGATTCTTCACCCCATCCAAGGTAATCAACATGGCCCTAGAATCCAACTTCTTCCTTTCAGCCAACTCTATCGGATCTGTGGGATTAGCCTTCTTGGAGTCAATGTGCTTTGTTGGGATTTTCCCGATTGGGTTTTCCAAGATAAATTCTTGTGTTCTTTGTTTATGTGCTTTGTCTTTCTTTTAGAGATCTAATGTGGTCTTCTTCCCTTAAAGGTGGGGGACTATGTGATTCTTCACCCCATCTAAGGTAATCAACATGGCCCTAGAATCCACCTTCTTCCATTCAGCGAACTCTATCGGATCTGTGGGCATAGCCTTCTTGGAGTCAATGTGCTTTGTTGGGATTTTCCCGATTGGGTTTCCCAAGATAAATTCTTGTGTTCTTTGTTTATGTGCTTTGTCTTTCTTTTAGAGATCCTATTGTTTATTTGAAATTAAGTTATACTGTTATAATCTTGTAAAAACTAACACCTTGTGAAAGGAAGCACTTTTATCATGAATTACCCTTTTACTGCATCCTTTTGTTCCCTTTATTTAATTTTTTGCTTGGTCCATTTTCTTTATATTTAGCTTTGACAAACATAGGACTTGGGGAATGGGCCTTTGGAAAGGGGGCATAGTTCATGCACTTTTACATTTTAATTTAGCAACATCAACCTTAGAGTACTTGGCTCTTTTAGCTTTGATTTAGGCATTCATATATAGGAAAAGTTATGTGACCTTGAAGAATTGCATATAACAAATCACTTACAAAACCCATGAAAGATTGAATTGATTTCTTATTTGGAGTTCGATGGTTCGGTCATTTGACAAAGGATATCCATCGAGCTTTTCTCGGAGAGTAGAGTAGAAAGATGTCTTAGAAGGGCGATCTCCGGGAGCGTGGTCATGGCATTCTTGTGTTGAGAGCCATACAGGGACTGAAATGCCCTTGTAACAGGCATGTTTCAATACCTAGTCAACTATGTATGAACCCAAAAGAAACAAAATGAACTTGACATGAAACTTGATATTTTACTTAAAATCAAAGTCCTCTTATTTCATTGATTTCACGGCATTGGGAAGCAAGAGGAGAGTTGATTTGTGTCAAACTCTATCAAAGAAGTGAAATATATTAGACTCACCTCCAAGTAGAAAATTTAGATTGTAATTGAGTACATATTTTCAACACTCCACCATTCTAAAATATAGTAGTTATACTCTATTATATTTTGGGCATTTCTCCATTTTGTACCATGTGCATGTGTCCATTTATAATTATAAGAATAACTTTTCATCTTGTTTTTTTCATTATTTACATGATCTTGAATGGTAACAATATATTCATGGATGCATCATTCTTAAGTTCATTTTTTAAATCCTGGGAAGTTTTGTTTATTTTTTGGATTTTTTAAAGAATTTTTACAGTTTTTAATATATCTTTTTGTCATTAGCTAGAAATTCAGGGGGTCATTCCAACCATCACAGACTCCCATTCCCACATCTCACTCATTCCCTCATTCCAAGAACCTTGCAACATAGATATATACATTCAAATTTTAAAATTTTAAACTAGAAACATAATAATAAAGTTAATATAGATTAAAATTAATATAGAAATAGATATCTTAAAACCTTTAAAAATTATAATGCAGGCTTTTTTTCGTTGTTCACTTTATTTGGGATCTATATCAACGAGCCAGAGTCCTTCCTACAGGAGCACATTTAGGACAGAGATGGGTTCCTCCTCCACCAAGTCTTAATCTATATCTTGCTCCTTGTTGCCAATGTGGTCCTCTCAGGCCTCAGCCTCATCTCCAGAGGGTTTGCAAAGACAATTCGATGACTTGGCCCTCTTCTATGATCTTAGTCAGTTGATGATCAACTTGGTTTAGACCAAGGTCATGATCTTCAATGGGTCGAAGATGTTCCTCATTGATCTTCATTTCAGTTTTAGAGGGAAGGAGATTGAGATCAGTAGCACCTATTCCTATTTGGGGGTAAAATTCACAGAACTCTATTTCAGTATGTGGCTTTCCCTTCAACCACAAGTCAATTAAGGATATAGATCCTTGGCCCTTCTCGAGAGACAATGCTTTAACCACCATTTTCAAAACATCTCACCCAAGATGTCTCTCATGGACACTCTCATCCAACCCACGTTCCTCTATGGCTCAAAGGTTTGGGGGGATTGCCTACTAGATTTTGATTGGGCCTCAGTTGAGAGAGTGTGGGTCCTCCTCGTCCGTCACGTCATCATATGCAAACAAACAGTACCTCAACCCATTATACTTGCAAAGTTCGAGGCCCAACCCTTTTTGCTTGAGAGTGTGTTCTTTCTTGACTCACTCCTACACCACCTTCATAGATTTGTTGACTCGACGATAGGGCTAGATCGGTACCCATATTTGGCCCATCTCTCATCACAGTCCATTGCCTAGGATAAACCTTCAGGTTGCACTAGATGTTGGTATGCGGGGCTTACAAATATTTTTGCATCTATTTCTATTTCGAAGGACCAACTTCCTCTAGTTAGGTATTCCCTAGACATGCTTGGCCACCTCTTACCTACTAGGCAAGAGTTGAATATAATCACTTGCTATGACATTTACAGATAGTTTGTGCAAGTCACTTGGATCAACCCTCAACGCCAGTTACATCCAAAGATGGCCCTTTATGTTACACATTTCATGGATCTAAATGGTGGTCTCATTGTTCAACCCCATTACACGCTCCATCATTGGGCGCATGCTCTTCGTATTCCTTTGAGCCAATTCAAAGTGGGTCCTCATCATCTTAGGGTGGAGACAAATCATCAAATCGACCAATCAGACAAGATCTGCCAGGTATGCCATCCTCAAGATGTTGAGATCGAGGAGCACTTTATCTTTCGGTGCCCTATCTACTATGAGATTCATGGGTAGTTCCATTGTCCTTTTCAGGTTCTTCTTCTAACAGAGCTTCAAAATTTGAAAATTTTCTTTAGATATCCAAATCAGAGATGTCTAGCCTTATACTTGCAAGAGGCCCTCCAGCTTCATTACCTCATTCTCAAGCAACATTCACAGTGGAGACCAACCTCCACTCAATAGATCACTTCCTTCTTTCCAGTGCCCCCTTCCTCTAAGGGCACCAGAGACTAACAGAGGATGACGCTACTTCTAACCAGTGTTTTAAAAATCAGTCTGACCAGTTTCGAAACCGGCCGGTTCACCGGTTCGGTACCAAACCGGTTCAAACCGACAAGCAAACCGAATCGGTGACTGGTTCGTTATCGAACCGGCCGATTCGGTCACCAAACCGGTCTGATTCGGTAATGAACCGGTCTGACCAGCCGAGTTCTGATCCTGACCGGCTGGTTATGACCCATCTCATGCAATTTGTCATTTTTTATTTTAACTTTTGTTTTTTACCTAACCTAAAGGCTAACCCCTAACCTAGCCCAACCCAACCCAACTACAAATAATAACAAGTTGAAGACACTCACTCACTTTTTGTTTGATGTTTGAAGTCTAGAGTGGAGCTACTAACTTGCTACAGACTCTAGATTACAGTACACTTTGTGCCATTTTGATATATTGACTCTTATATGGTATATATATGAGCAGATTTTAATGCCTTGGAATCATGGATTATAATCTTGAAAATGTTGTTTTTCTTTAAAATTTAAATATTTTATGTATTTTTTAGAAAACCGATTCATTAAATTCAAATCGGCCAATTTATGACCGATTCATTACCGATTCTGGTTTTTAAAACAATGCTTCTAACGACATATCAGTTAGGACACAAAGGACCACCTCCACTTCTGCTCAACACCAACAACGTGTCCAATCTCGACCCCATCCCAGCAATAGAAAAACTTCATCCAGATCACAACAACAGGCTCCCCACTCCATGCGACGACCAGTGTTACAAACATCGCCAATATATCGGCAATCATCACGATGTTAACTCACTAACAATATATCGGCAATATATCGCCCCGATATTTTCCCCAATTTCATCGCGATATTTGTGGAGTTTTTCAAATATATCATGATATTTGCCGATTTTTTCACAATATTTGTCGATTTTATGGCGATATTTGCCGATTTTTTCGAAAATATTGTGATTTTTTGTATTTTTTATTTTTGCTTATATATTGCCGATGTTTGCCAACATTTTCGCCGATAAATCCGATAATTTATTTTTGGACCCTCGGCGATATATTCGCCGACATGATATTTGTAACATTGGCGATGACACATTACCCATTATAGTGAAAAAAAATGACATTAATATGAAAATTCTAATTCAGACATTATGTCAAAACACTTTCAACAACTATGTTTTTAATTAAAGAACCACTTGCAATACTTTGAAAATAAAAATGGCATGCTAAAAGTCCTTCAAACCCATGAAACTGAACATACACATTGAACATAGCTATTTTGGCAAACTTTACCGGGAAAAACCCCAACCTGGGGAAAACCCAAAGAGGAAAATTTTATTCACAAGAAGAACTCAGAAATTCCTTTAACACAGAATTTTCCTTCTTTCCCATACTGACAAAATTTCACAAAATACAACAAACATTCTACCTCAAAAATCATGCTAAGGAACAGTAGTACATCCTGTTGTACGGCCTATTCACACTTGTTGTACCTGTTGTACGGTACTATCACTTCTCTACCTCGAAATTCGAGCCCACACGTGCCAAAAAACCCTTGATGTACGGTCTAGATAGTTTGCAATTAATACACAGTGACAGCCTTGGGATTTGTCTCCACACGTGTTGTTGTACGGTACTGTCAAAGTGTTGTACAGTACTTCCTAGCTGCCTTGGAAAACATGCTGCTGAGTTTTCTTGGGAAATGTGCCCAATCTTGCCTTGGGAACCCTTCTTCTTCTTCACATTCTCCTCTTTCTCCTCTTGGTGGTGGTGTATTCTCCTTTGTCCAATTCTCATTCTTTTATACATTAGCTTTTGTAACTACTCATCCAAGGGCTAAGATTAGATTACAAGATCTAGGGTCAATATTAAATGCACTTTTAATAATTAAAAACTAATTATTAAATACATCACTTAAATGAGACCCACAATTCATAACGTACAAAACATATCTTTTTATTTAAATAAAGGTCACTTTTTTACATAAATACAACAAGGAACAAAGCCTTTATGTCCCCCTCATCACACACACACCAAAACTATGAGGGAGGACCTTCAAAGTTAACTTTTTCAACATATAGCTCCTCTTCCAATTCTTCCTTCGTACAAAGTACTACTTTGAGATTCCTTCATTCAACTTCGGATGTTAGGAGTGATGTTTCTAGTGCACCAAGATAGATTCACAGATTTGAGATCCACTACCCTTGTACATTTTTCTTCTGTATCGACTCTCTTTGTACATTTTTTTTCTGGATTGACTCTCTATCTTTGGAGTTAGCACTTTTTGTGTTTTAGGTTGGAGCCTTACCTCTTTCTTTTTACAAGAGCCACCTTAGCACTCCCACTTTTGTGGTCATTTGTTGGAGATTAATAAAATTATCTTGTCTTGTCTTGTCATTTAGTGTTTACCTTTGGATCTGCACCATCCTGTGGTCTCACTTAAGCAGCTAGGATTTCTCCCTAGCTGCTTCAGTTCTCTATTGGCTTCTTTCCCTGTGTTTTTGCAATTTTTATTCTCTTGCTTTGGGCATGCTTCTAGTCAAGGCATGACTTCTATTGTCAGTTTCTAGAGTTGTGACCTTTGGCTTGTTACTTTTGCATGGTGACTTTTGCTTGGTGAAATGCAACTTGTGCTTTGTTTGGGACTCTTTTGGTGGTCGTGATTCACTTGTATTTTTTTTTGGGCTCCCCTTGTGTTGCCAATGCACCAAATGTTTTTTTGCTTCTTGTTATTTCTCCTAGTCAGCAATGTTTTCTACGCGCTTTTTTTCCAAGGGTAGGTGTGCACCTTAGCTATGATTGTTTCCTGGTAATTGGTCCCTTCCCTTCTAAAAATGGTTGGTTATTTAAGGTTTGTGCTCTAAAAGGTGTTGATTTTTTTAAGCAGCATCGAGAGCCATTCTCTTAGGAGAATGGGGCCACCTGGTCCGAGACCACGGTGAAACTCAACCCAGTGTTGAGTGACCATTCTGTTGAATGGTAGATATCTGGTCTAGGACCATGATATAGACCCAACTCTGCCTCGGGTAGACTCAACCCAGTGTTGAGTGACCATTCTATTGAATGGTAGACATCTGGCACAGGACCATGATGTGGACCAGTCTAGTACTAGTAGACTCAGCTTAGTTCTGAGTAGTCATTCTCTTGGAGAATGGAGGCGCTTGGTATGTTACCAAGTTATTTGACTTGGGGTCAAATTATGCAGCTCATGGCTGAGTCACCTGGTTTGTTATCAGGAAGGCACTATAAGCCCTAGACTGGGTCTAGGCATGTGTGACACTCTGACTCTTGATCTATGGGCTTTGTGTACTTCTCCAAGGATTAGCTACCCTTGGTTAAGTTACCCTAGTACCAGATCTAGGTGTCACACAGAGTGTGAGATAAAAGCATTAGTAACTCTCTTGGTTTATGATGATGTACTTTTGGAATCAAAAGGACCACAGGGGCACTTGGAAAAAGGCTAAAGTCAAAAGTCAAAAATACATAAGGACTTTTGGACCTCAGGAAAAGGACCACATGTGAAAGTCAAAGATAAATAAGGACTTTTGCTAAAAGTCAAAAATACATAAAAGACCTTTTTGGTAAGAAAGTAAAAGTGAAATTAGGAAAAGAATAAAATACTATTATTTTATCTTTTCTAATTTTGGTCCACTTACAGGTGACTAAAGGCTTCAAGTCTTCTCATTATTACATACACTACTTTGCTCTCACAGGTGAAGCTGCTCTTACTGAAGATTTCATTGAAGATTGTTTTTATGTTTTTGCCCCAGCTAGGGCATCATCATTCATGTGAAGTCAAAACCCTCAGCTAGGGTTTCATCAGCAGATTCATCTTCAGATCCAGAACATTGCAAAATTGCCATAGGGCAACCGGGCAGACCATAGGGCAGTCGGGCAGACCACAGAGCAGCTGGGCAGACCACTGTTCAGCAGATCTGGCATCAGTACAACTTCGGGCAGGCAGAAAACACTCGGGCAGGCTCAGACAGAGATTCCGGGCAGTCTAAAATTAATTTTTGGGCAGCCTGTGAGATTCGGACAGGATTGAAAATCAGTCACTGGCACTCACAGGAAATTTCCGGGCAGTCTGAAATTAATTTTTGGGCAGCTGGGCAGTCATTTTTTATTTCTGGGAAGCCCTAATTTTCTCTTGGGCAGATCTGATATTTGCTTGGGCAGATCTGATAATTACTTGGGCAGATCTCATATATTTTTTGGACAGTTTTGGTTATTTCCAAGCAAATCTGGAAATTTGAGTACCTAGGGTTTGAAACCCTTGTTCTGAATTTTGCTGAGAAATTTCTCTGTAACTGTGGTTAAACCTAGATTGGGGTTTGAGGAACTTTTTGAAGAATTTCTAAGTCATCTCATTTACGAGATGACCTACTAATGCTTTTAAGGGTTTTTATCCTTTGAAGGTTTCCCCAGTGAAAAACTCTTGTGTCCACTGTGCTGATATGATGAATGTGATTTTTACTGCACTTGTCATTTGTTATTTAAGTTGATCTGCAAATTTTTTTAGTATTTATGCTAATGCTAAAATTCAACAAAAGAGTCTGATTCTCAAGGGACAGCTTCCTATCACAAGCTTCTCCTCTCCAACCCTGCATGATAGAAGTGATACTTACATAGTGGAAAATGACCCACAATGTAGCAGTGTCGCCACCTTTTCTAGTGACAGGTCTAGGAGGCTTTGAGGCTCGGCTCCATAACCCCCTTTGAGTCATCCCTCCAAAATTTCTTGGCTTTTGGCCTTTGGCCCTTATTGATCCATATATCACTCCAGATTTCCTAATAACATGTTCTTTTCTAGCTATTAGATCTCAGATCTCAACATAGATTTACTTTGGTTTTTGGAGGAGTAACCTTGGCATTCCCAGTGTACTAATACTTTTGTACTTAACAGCCCCACTGACCTGTTTATGGTCACCCATTGGACATTAATAAAATTATCTCATCATATCTTATCTTGCTATCATTGGATACTATGTTTTTTGGCTTTCAATCCCAATATAGTTAGGGATACAGCGTATCCAAAAATGATATGTATGTGGGGACATATCTGGCATTTATCCATATCTAGCAAGAGATATGGCATAAACCAGCCTCCCTGCATATCCAGTATCACAAGTTCTATGTTGTTTTCTAGAATTTATCAATTTAAAACAATTCCAACAGAAGGGTCGTGCTTGGATATATCATATTAGTAACCTACCTAAGAAATAATTTTAAAGACAACAAGAAAAATTGAAAATTCCATAACTTGATTTAAGCATTATTAAAAGGAAATAGTGTCGGTGAAACAACATGAGTTTAACTAAATGCACAAGAAACATTCAAAATTTGGGGATATAGATAATAACCTTCACATTTCTAAGGCTAAGTGCAGTATTCACATCCGCAGTAGTCAAAATAGTTCGTTTTGAGTGTCGCATGCATTTGATTGCCTCCTGTCACAATAGCAAATTCAAACCATGTTAGAACTCAAAGCATAGGAAAAAACTACTAGAGACACATTCTTAGTAGCATGATACTGTTACAGGAATATGTGTTGAATAGCGACATCAGGCCACATTTTTAAGAAGCATTATTAGAACAGAATCACGGATGCATTAACAGGTATCTTCATTTCTAACCTTGTTTGAAACTTTTCTTATCAAAGTGTATCTCCTAGCTCCCAAACTCAAATTAGATTGTAAGGAAGATAAGATAGATAGATAAGATAATTTTATTAATGTCCAGCTAATGACCACAAAGGTACGTCAATGGGAATGCTGAGTACAAAGATGTTATTAGGAGATGATTGAGATGATTGAAGTTGCTAGCCAAAAGATTTCATTGCAACATAAAATACAGATGAATGCCTATCATGTGTAATATATCAGTATAAGAAAATGCAATCATCCTTTATCAGCATGCAATTTAGACCTATTTCCACCGAAATTGTCAAATTATCATGGGTATAGAATATGATTAATTAAAGCTTCTTAAGGATCATCATTACCCAACTCAAATGACAGGTCAACATATACAAGATGTGTCTTCTTTGAGATATATACATAACTATTTCATATAAGCTGTATATAGTAGTTTACTTTGGAGCTACTCAAAGGGAGTGAATTCTTAGTCAAGAATATTACTATCATAAGAAATTTTATAATTAAATGAACATTTATCTGCCTCTATTTCATATGTGACAAAAAAAGGTCCAACAGCTGGATGGTCGGACCCCACATCCAATAGCAAGATGAAAGACTATTAAAAACCTCCTTTTATGGTTTAACATTACTTAGGATTGATTACAACAACTCTAAAATGGGTTCAAGCCTCCTGATTAGAAATCCAATCACCGCAAAAAGATAATGGAGAGACACATTCTTATTGGCATGATATTGTTACAGGAATCTTTACAAAACACAATAACAGGTCACATACTTCAGAACCATTATTTACTGAAGACAAATCAACAATTTTAAAGGAACAATGGAGATCTGCAAGGGTTTGCATATGCTTGCAGGAAAAGCCTGGTCTTGCCATTGACTGGCCTATCTGTTCGGCATTTGTTCTGTCTGATATTCTATCTGGCAAATGGTGGCCCTTCCAGTCTGCCACAAGGTATAAGAGTGACTCGTAACAGCCGCCCCTCAGCCTGAAACACCAGCAGTTGAACAGGTGAATGCTGGAGCATTGGTGATCATCAGTGACAGTAGCAGCGAACATGGCTCCAAAATCTCTGTTAGTTTACCTGATGCTCAATCAGAGATTCTACTACAGGACAGCGTACACAGCAGGTCCAAATTTCCTTGCATCAGTCCATGTGCACAACAGAGAGGGCAGTGGATGATAGCACGGTAGAGAGCCTCTTGGAGAGGTGCGGCAGTTACAAGGATAGAGTTAGAGGGCGCATGCATATGCCAGCCTTTGACAGTTTCCAGTTTTAACTGTTCATCAATTAGATCTGCTTTTCCAAATTTAAAATTGCTTTTCTGTTGTATTTAGAAAGTGTTTTTCAGATCAGATTTAACATGGTCACTAAGTTTAGCCTAGGCGCATGAGCGAGTGGAGTTTCCATGTTTAGGCAGGTACTGTTTTCTGGGCAGACCTCTTATTGTGCATGGGCGCCCTATTCTATGCAGAGTCTAGGGCTATCTCACAGGAATAGTTCTCATTCTATTTTTGTAAGCCCTAGCCTTCTTTATTTATAAATAAGGCAGGGTGAGTTCAATAAGAAATAGAGATGGAGAGAGAGAGTTGCATTGTCTTTCTCATTTGATAGAAGGCAGATTTGATCCAGTGCTGCAAATTTGTACTTTCTAATTATACTTCAGATTGATGTGTTTGAACTTTGTAGATCTAGCATTCTGATTTCCGGGTAAATTTTATTTACCCTAGGTGAATTCTGTCCTGATGTTCTCAAGTAAACAAACTTTAATTTGCATAAATTAATTCTTCACATAGCAGTAAATATTTACACACACAGTAGGAAAATGAACAGTGGACGCATAAAACAATTTATACCTAAGTTGACAAGAAACTTGAGTACGGGGATGGGGGCAGGGGCAGGGACACCACTTTTTGAAATAGGGGACTTGGTATGTCTAGGGTACTATATATATATGAAATTTAAATCATTTTCATTGTACATATATATTCATGTGCATCCATATAAATCTAGACCATTTTACACAAATATGCAAACTTTCTCATGTACACAGCAAGGGCACATACAACAAAAAAGACATCAAGTGCAATCCATATCTGCCCCAAAATACATAAACAAAGAGGCTAAATGACCTATAGAGTCCAAAAAACTTCATGCTACAACAAACAATTAGATATCAAAAGCATTTCCTATATTGGGATCTTATTCATCAATAGCACCTTGTGCCCCCGTCCTCTAGGCTCTAGCCCTTGTCTCTACCTCGAATCTCGAAGTTGGTCCTCCAAGGACATTAGTCAAGACTCAACACCCTATAGTTTTGATGAAACTTCCTAATCTAAGTGTTAAAATAAAATAGAAAAAGCTTATCATGCTTAATAAGTGATTCTGCTTGAGTGAAGGGTACATTTTTGTTAAGGTCATGATAGAGGAGTTCAACAATAAGCACCACCAACATCAAGGTACAATAAGCATTTCCTATATTGGGATCTTATTCATCAATAGCACCTTGTGCCCCCGTTCTCTGGGCTCTAGCCCTTGTCTCTACCTCGAATCTTGAAGTTGGTCCTCCAAGGACATTAGTCAACACCCTATAGTTTTGATGAAACTTCCTAATCCAAGTGTTAAAAAAAATTGAAAAAGCTTATCATGCTTAATAAGTGATTCTGCTTGAGTGAAGGGTACATTTTTGTTAAGGTCATGATAGAGGAGTTCAACAATAAGCACCACCAACATCAAGGTACATAGATAAGTTGATGTACTTGATTAAATGCCAATCCCATCCCTGCATCCATGATAGAATCTAATGGAAACGTTGCAATCCTCAAAATCCTAAAAATTGTTAAGTCTATGGAATTATTAATGGGATCTAAAATTCTCCTTTTTGCATATGAAGTCCAATGAGGTTGGAACCACTCTCAAACATCCTAAAACAAATAATGGTAATGTTAAAAATTTAAGCAAAATGATAGAAAATGAAAGATAGGGAGAAAACCGGCTGGGCTCATACAAAACTGGTCCTAAGGAGTCCCCAGGCATCCACAAAATAAGGGTACCCTGTAAAAAATCGGTCACCATGCATCACAAGCCATCCCCAAAACAGGTGTACCCCATCTCCTCTGCAATCAATGTCCCGTGAATTTGTGACAAACATCTTGGGTACTTCGGCCAAGTTTCGAGTATCATAAGGTATAGATGTGACATCCCCAACCCCGTTTTGGGTACATGGGTACAAGTATCCAATACAGGTACATGTACCCTACCCTGAGTACAGGTACACATGCCACTTAGTTTTATACACACATGCACTACTTCAAATGAGCATTTCATTAATATTTTTTGCTTACAAGGAAACCTCCACAACTGCCAATGACATGTAGTTGTATGGTATACTCAAGCGAAGCAAATCTGCAAACTTACATGAGAAATTTGCCCATTGAAACTGAGAAAAGATACCCACTAAAACTAGACAACACACATGCAACCTTACGGTTGGCGATACAGTCGTTCGTACAGATCCGTACAACTATACAACTGTACAGATCACTTGTTTCTGTTGGCTACAAGCTAAAACCTACCTAGCTGCTCGATTGGGCTTCTCTCTGACACTCTAATTCTGCTCCTCTACTTAGTTTCTTCACCTTCCGACCAACCTATCTTCAAGCAAAGAATGAATGTATCTTTACCCTCTCCTTTGACCTGTCTTTATACTTTAGTTGAAGACCTAATCTACCAAAACCCTAATCTCATAGTAAGATCTACGGTTGAGATTACCTTAAATCACTACTGCATTAAAATGCACTCTATTAGACTCAACGACGAAATATAAGACTTTCACTTTATTAATAAAGTGAATTACAAAATAGATTTGACTTAGATAACTTCAAGCACATTTAACTTGTGCGGAAGTTCCTATCAAAGCTACAAACATCAACAATGTGCAATTCTCATAGGAGTTAATCACGTTTTCACTTCCTAGTTTTAACGTTTCATATTTGAAAGTGGAGATCTACTTACCATGTTTTAAAATTTTGACATGGTATCAGTACTGCAAATCTGAAATCTTCCCAGAATCCATGTATTGATAGGGTTGTTGTTTGTGAAAAAGAGTTGTGGGAGGATTTCAGTGGATGCAATGCTTTAGTTTCAATGACTCAAGCTAACTCGGACCTGTGAGAGGTTTGTGAGCTAGATTTCCATTATACTCCAGTGATTGGAGTGTCGTTTATCCTCGAGAGAGTTAATTTGCATCTGTGATAGGTAGTTGATCTGATTTGTTTACCAGTTGATCTGTTTGTTTGAGGTGTGTTCCAAGAGTTGCGGATATGACTAATCTCGGCCTTAGAGAGTCTGACCATGTAGAGGGTGCTTCTAACTTTACACCTTGGAATTGCAGACTGCAAATATTATGGGAGGAGGAAGATCTTTAGAATTTTGGTTGAGGAGAAGGCTACAATGCCTACCAATCCCATGTAGTGAACCTAACACAACAAAAAGGTGGCCAAAGTGAAAAGAATCATCCTTGATTTTGAAAAGGAGCATTTGATCCCTACCATCGCGAAGAAGACTACAGCAAAGGAGAAGTATGATGCCTTGATCACTTTGTACTAGAGTGTGAATGTTTCCTACAAGATGCTTCTGAAGAACAAGCTCTTTGCCACAATTATAAGTGACATGGACATGGTGATTAAGTACTTTATGAGAATCACTAAGTTGAGAGATCAGTGTGTTGCTATCAGGTTCAAGATCAAGTATGAGGTGTTGGTACAAATAGCAATGAACGGATTTTCTTCATCTTGGGAACCATTTGTTTGGGGTGTTTTTGCTTGTGAGAAGCTTCCCAACTTTGAGAAGCTTTGGGATGATTTCATCTAAGAGGAACTCAAGCTAGAGGAGATCAGTTTTGGTCAAAATGGAGGAGATCTCGAACCTAGCACTCATCAGGAAGATGAGGAAAGGTGGTAAGAAAGGAGGACTAGGAAGGGCCAAAATGAGAAGAAGGAAGATCCAAGTTCTTTCAACCATGGTAAAAAAGACTTTCACATGAAGAGCTTCAAGTGCCACAAGATGGGCCACTATGCATCTCAATGACCTAAGAAGTAGGCAAATAAAGCAAAAGTAGTTTGCAAGGAGTGCAGAAGCTTTAACCGGAGTAAATGAGTACGCATCTAGGCTTGATATAGCATTCTTCAGGGTTTCATTCCTTTCCACTAACAATGTTTCTAGTGTAGGGTTGTATGTGTACAATGCAACATCCAGACATATGACCTTCCACAAGAAGGCTTTCAACTGAGTTCAAGAACAAGAGGCAACCATACAGGTGGAGTTGGATGATTATTCTGATTATCTAGTTACAAAAGTGAGATGTCTCATTCTGCATGCCATCAGGTGATGTTCTTGCGCTAGATGATGTCTTGTATATTGCTAGTTTAACAAAGAACCTTCTTTTGGTTTCAACCATTACAAATCAGCAAGTTATGAATAGATATTGTAGCCATGATTCTAGTCAAGTATTGGCCAAAGGTGTACAAAAGGGTGGTCTGTACAAATTACATTTTGATCCAATCAAACATGAAGTATTTAATGCATAACAATGACAACTTGTGCAAGCTTTGGCACAAGAGATTCAGTCACTTGCACCATGGAGAATTACCTCTCCCAAAGGACATAGCGCGAGGAATATTGGACTTCAAGATTGAGAAGATGAGGGTGTACAAGGGTTTTGCACTCGGCAAACTTGCCAAGACTGATTCCCCAAGTAGTAAGCATAGCTCAAGAGGGATATTTTATCTGATCCATCCAAACATGTGTGAACCAATGACTTCAACGTCACTAACAGGTAACATTTATTCTATTTCATTCATTGATGATTCTTATAGAAAACCCCATATTTACTTTATGATGACCACGGATGAAGTTTTCATAAGTTCCAACAATTTAAACTTTATAGCTCTTGTGGGTATTCAAATAGCTACAACATATATAAAAATTTATCAAAGAACAATAATATTAATATACAATAAACAATAATTAATAACTAATTAAGGGTCATAGCCCTTCATGAAGAGTCACCAAGGTGCTCTTCAGGGAATATATATACAGGCCCTCTCATTGTAATATCATGATCTCATATTTCTTACTCATTTATTATATATACTTATCTTTTAGGGATTTTGACCTATTGTCCTATTTAAATTGGATATTCAGCTATTGAATTGGTATATGTAATTGAGAAACACATTTTGTTCATTTCATTTGGTATCAGAGCTTCACTGTCTGATCCGGCCTTTGGCCACTCAAAATTTTCAGACCTTCTCAGAATTACCAGGCCTTTAACCATAATCGGCCCTTGGCCATTTACAACTCGGACTTTCTATTGAAGAAGAAAAAGAAGTCCACTGCAAAAGTAAGGCACCAAATTAGGAAAGAAAAATTACAAAGAAGAATACAAATATTGCCAAAGGGAAAAAGGAAACCCTAAAGTGAACCAGTGAAGGAAGAATTTGCTAGTTTTGCTGCCGGATTGGATGATTATTCAAACATATCAACTTTGGATGAAAAAAGAACCATGAAGCTAGTTAGGTGGTGGATTTGTCATGGAGCAAATGGTGTACATTTGCAGACCCTTTCCATTCATATTCTGTTGAAGATAGAGCAGCATGGAGAGCCATTCTACGAGAGAATGGAGGTGCCTGGTTAGTTACCAAGAGTTGATCAACATAATTCCGTCTGGGACTGAAGCTCAGCCTGGGGCTGAGAGCCATTTTATAAGAATGGAGGCACTTGGTCAATTACCAAGATGTTTGCAACTGCGAGACCCATTCTCAGGGAGGATGGTACCCTAGTCAGTTAACTAGGGCAAAGTAAGACCCTAGAAGGTACCCTAGGGCCCCCAATAGTCTCCCGGGGTTATCGGTTTGGGACCAAGCAGGTTGATGTCATGACAAAGTCTTTAACATATGGTTAGGGCCCCTATATGTCTCTAGGCTGTTATGGTCTAGGACCATATAGTTTCATGGACACAATGTCCAAGCAAATTCTACAGGTTGAGACAGAGACTTCATGGTCTGGGACCAGGCTGATTCTTGGTCTGGAACCAAGTAGTTCCTGCAGGAGCATTCCTGGTCTGTTAACCAAGTAGATCTTGGTTAGGTTGACCAAGATGATGATGTGTGATGTCCTCTCTTCTAATCCGTTATTGCTAGGTTGTTTCTCAAGGGACTGGCCACCCCTTGATGATGTCGCTAGCAACCAACCCTTAGGAGTAGTATTGAGGACCAAAGGATCACATCATCCAGTTTGGATCTCCTCCTTATACAGTGATGATAAAAATACATGTGACAATATACCTTGAGAGAGAAAAGCTTAAAGTCCTTGGTCTTGTTGGTCCTTTGGGTAAAAAGGGGTTTGTTTGTCCACCTTTATGGTACACCTTGGACTAGTGGGCATGAGGGTTGTCCTACCTTCTTATTGTGACCCCTTTGGTTGAATTTTGGTACTTTATCTTTTACTTGGTTCTAGTGTCCTTATGGTGGGTCCCTTCGGTATGTTAACTTTTATCTTATGGTTTTTATTTTTGGACCATTGGTACTTTATGATTTTTATTTTGGGACCATTGCTACCCTATCTTAAGTCAACTTAATTTTATGTTGTTATTTTTTTGGACCATTGGTCCAATTAATTTTATGGTTTTATTTTGTAAGACCATTGGACCATTTTATTTTATGGTTTTTATTTTACCATTGGACCTTTGGTACCTATTCTAAGTCTACCTATTTTTAATTTTATGTTTTATTGATATTCACCCTAAAAGCTAGGGTTGAAGAAGGACCCTTCTAGATTTCCTTCCAAGTTATAAAAGCAAGTTTTTATTCTTCATTATGATCATCCATGAAAGACATACCTCAGCTTTGATTTACCTGTAGCTGACTTCTAAGTCTTGTCTGTTGCTGCTAGGGTTTCACTACCTTATTTTTTGGGTTTCCATATCTCTTCCTTTTGTGTTAAGGGTTGTTAATGTGCTCCATCTACCAGCGTGACTGTGCTCCACCTACTCTGCATGACTGTGTACTCAGCGTGATTGTGCTCCACCTGTCCAACATGACTGTGTGTCTCTTGTTCAAGCATGGCTGTGTGTCTCTTGTTCAAATGTGACAGTGTGTCTCTTGTTCAAGCGTGACTATGTGTCTCTTGTTCAAGCATGACTATGTGTCTCTCATTTTCCAGCGTGACTGTGCGTCTCTCATCTAACATGTTTGTGCGTCTCTCATCCAACGTGACTGTGTGTCATTTTCCAGCGTGACTGTGTGTCACTTGGCAGCGTGACTGTGTCACTTGCCAACGTGACCATGTGTCACTTGCCAGCGTGATTGTGTCACTTGCCAACGTGACTGTGTCACTTGCCAACGTGACTGTGTGTCACTTGGCAGCGTGACTGTGTGTCATTTTCCAGCGTGACTGCGTGTCACTTGTCAGCATGACTGTGTGTAATTTGCCAGCGTGATTGTGTGTCTTCAATGTGATTGTGTCTCTACTGGTGTGCTACTAAATCCTGAGTAAATGATTGAAGTTTCTCTTCCTTTTGAATAAGAATCTGATGTCTGTATCCTTACTTTTATAACTCTCTTAAGCTCTCTCTCTCAAGGTACGCCATTTGTTCACCTAGGTGACTTGTCCCTTTGGTGACAAGATCAAAACCTAAAAGTGTCCGAGTATAAGGCTAATCTAACAATCCTAGATTAGTATTGTTATTGTCCTTAACTGTTGTTATTTCTTGTACATTATTATTGTTTTATCAGTTATAATATTGTTACTGTACATGGCTTTTGATAAATCATCTCAAGGACCAACTTTAACGCAGTGACCAGTGGAGTGTTAAAGTTGAAAGAGATGAAAATTATGTTTGAAGTTATTGCAGTAGTATTGTTTTGGATCTAACCTTGTTGTTTTAGTTATGTTTATGAATTAAAGTATAAAAAGTTTAATTGCATATATCAAACCCTAACCTAGTACTAATCTTTAACATAAGGATAGAGAGGTGTCCAATGGAGTGAAAAAAGCTCTTATGAAAATGTTTCCAACTCATCTACATAGGAAGGTGAAGGAAGAATTTGCTAGTTTTGCTGCTAGATTGGATGATTATTCAGACATATCAACTTTGGATGAAAAAATCACCATGGATCCAGTTAGGTGGTGGACTAAGTCACATGACACGAGGACATGGGACACGGAGGACACGAAAATACGAGTATTCAACACGAGACACGACGACCCCAGAAATAGGACACGAGGGACACATTTTATATATATATTAAAAAAAAATTATATATATATATTAAAAAAATACATAAAGATCTACATTTTTTAAAAACTAGAAGAATATATAATGTACATCAATCATAATATCATTCAATTGAAATTTGACAATGATGAATCAGTAATAAAACTATCAATGAATCATGAACTTTGAACCATAAATTGCATATTTGATATTTCTCATTAAAGCACAAAAATCAAAATGTATTACATAGATATCGAGAGAATGCCACCGACAAATACAAAATAGAGTAGATACTACTTAGTACCAAGTCTAGTATCTACTGTACTACTAGATACAAAATGAAAATACTAAATAGCCACAGGTAAGAATATCATAGCTCATCAATGGTACTAGCCATTGTCAATCGTCTTCCTACTCCTCCATGCCAAAATTAACATTACTGTCGTAGCTCTTTCCTCTATCCTACTCCTCCTTTATACCCTTTTTGACAAGACACATGTCCAGAAATCATGACACGTTCCTGGCAAGTGTCCGACACGTGTTGGAAAGTGTCCAGATTTTGGGACACGAAAATTATGGTGTCGGACACGTATTAGGGCAAGTGTCGTGTCCGACACGTGGAATACGAGACACGGGCCCTATTTGGAAGTGTCCTGTTACTTAGGTGGTGGATCTGTCATGGAGCAAATGGTGTACATTTGCAAACCCTTGCCATTCATATTCTTTCACAAGTGGCAAGCTCTTCATCAGCAAAAATTAATTGGAGCACCTATGGTTTTATTCATTCTGTGAAGCGCAATAGGTTGGGTTCACAGAACGTTGAGGATCTTGTTTATGTGCACTCCAACCTTCGCCTTGCATCTCGTAGAGGTCCAAAATATAGCTCAGGGCCTTGTCAAGATTGGGATGTGGAACTAGAAGCTGGTGACTTGGACGTCTCTCTTTCTGCACTGAATATTACAGTGAACCTGAAAGTGGGGTTGCAACTTCTTCCTCCATTCCACAGTCCTCTGTTGAGCATGCATCTTCTTCCATCTTCGAGGAAAACTATGATGATCATGATGATGACTATTAGTATTAGTCTTTGACTCTTTGAGTCTTTAGTTTTTACTATCCTTTCTCATGTTTTAGTTATGTGCTAACTGTTCACATTTTCATATATGTAGCACTATAGCCTCATATATAAAGGCTGATTTTGGATATTACTATTTGACATTTGGAAAGTTGCATCATATAATAGAGATGGAGTGATGGACTTATGAGTGAAATGTGATGTTATAGTTAGATGTTTGAAAGTATCATTTATCACTCATCATTTATGTTTCACATTTAAATTTTCAATCTCTTTCCTAATTTGCTAATATATAATTATATATATATATATATATATATATATATATATATATATATATTGTGTTTCCCCATTTCCTAATTTTTGGGGGGTCACGTCTCCAGTGCGTTCCTGTATCAGATACATGGTTTTGTTTCCTTGTATCATGCAACTTAGGAACTTAGCACACATTTGGACCATTCTCTCACCTTGGACCATTTCTATGAGTTCTAGAGACCTATCTTGCACGTTGGAGCACTTCATTGATAGGCTGTACCACATGTGTGGCTTATAGGATGAGTTTTTTTCAAATTTTGAGGAGGGCATTCTAGGTTTTTAACCCTACTTTGCACCATTCTTTCACTTGGCATGTGATCCTTGTTAAGTGCTCCTTTCTTGGAGACATATCACTCATTACTTGGACATAGACGTTGCATCTTTGACCATATTTTGAGCATACATGTGGCATTTGTTGAGGAGCGTTCTTGGGTTTGAGAGCATATTGTTGGATTTGGTTATGTTTTGGACCATTTCTAGTGGAGCACTCCATCTTTGGAGCTTCTTTGTACCATTTGATGTATTTTGACTATGGACTAAAAAGTGCGTCCCCCTCATCTTGTGCCATTTGTTAGTGTTTTGGAGTTGGTTATCCAACCACTTTATTGTTTAGGATGTTTTGACCATGTCTAGAGGAATTTTTTATCCTCCCTATGATTGATCTAGGGTTTTAGCCCAAGATATTGTGTTTTATTTGGAGGGTTGAGGGTTGTTGATCCTAAAGCCTATATAAAAGGCTCCCCTCTCATTTGTATGTTGTTGTGGATTGGAGAATAAAGCTATCTTTTGTCTCAAAGCTCTCAGTTTTGTTATTGAATATTTTTCTTACTTTGTGAGGCATTCTTGGTAAATCTATTCTTGAGGTAACATGTTTATTTTTCCACTGTCAAATTTCTAGATCTAGTTCATTGATGAGTAAGTTTGCTCCATTGAATCCAAGTGTAAGAAAATCTCTTTGCCTGATATATGCTTCAGTTTTGCTAGCTTGCTTGTAGGTGGCATCTTTGAGAGTCTTACAAGTTCAAGTGAGTATAGCTAGGGTATATGTTAGATCTAGTTGTTGAAGGTGCATATGCCTATAGGGTGACCCTTTCTTGGAAGTATTTTGCATCAAACCCTAAAGGCTTGGGATGGAACTGTCATATTCTTTGCAGGTATTCCAGCTCCAAGTAATATCAACTATGGGCCAAGGAGATGTATCTCTAAGATGCCATGAACCTAAGGATTCAAGGCACTTGTCATTTCAATCTCACCAACCATAAAAATAAAAATTCTCTTTTATTTTTCCATTTTATTAGTTAGAAATCTGAATATTCTGAAACTGATTTAATTACTAGATTTCTAAGCAACTGAGTTAATTTTTCAATTGATTTAATTTTAATCTACATTAATTTCAAAATAGCAAGTAAAACAGAATTAAGTCAACCACTAATGCTTCATAAAATCATATCTTTTTATTACGGTTTTGTGCTAGATTAATCACATTAAAAATCTGGGTTATTCTATTGAGTCTTTAGGCAGATTTTAGTGGTAATTTGTTCACTTTTCATTTAACAGTAATAATGAAAATTCACTTGGGTTTATTTAATGCAATTCTGGAATTTTCTATGAGCTACTAGCACTCTTTAATTTTCAGATTTCACGTTTAAATTTCTGCTAAGTACGCTATGGTGAATTTTTTTACTTTTCTTAGTTGCTTGTTTTTGCAAATAACAGCACTTATCTTTTGAGACAAGATCTTTTATGAATAATTATCTTGGTTCAATGTTTGGTTCATGATTCAGAGCTTTACCTAAACACATCTACCTTAACCAAGTGACTCACTCTTTCTTATAAATACAGAAATTATTTGCACAATCTTGGGATGTTTTTTCATGCACTTGAACAACAACAATGAATCTTTGTCAAGTAGTTGTCTACATTTCTTGAAGCACTTGTTATAACTAATTTTATTGGTTCAAAACTACATTTGGAGAAGTTATTCTCATCACTTAATTAAATTTGAAATTTTCATTAAGAGGATCTAAATTTCACTAATTAAGATTCTTGTGTTACACCTTGCTCCAGAATTTTTCTCAAGCAAGGCTAAATTTAGTGTTTTAATCACATTCATTGGGCAACTTGCTTTACAATCTTTTTAATTTTGGATACATTTTACTCTCTAGCAAATAAACCCACGCGTTAACCACTTTAGTGTCAATTCATTGTGAGTTTAGTTTTCTGCATTTCCTTTAATTTTCCAAAATTGAAAATATATTAATGGATTTGATGCACTTGTGTTCAAGCTAATATTTCTTTAATACATTGGATATTCCAATTGCAAAGTGTTTGGTTTAATTGGAACTTCAACAATCTTGCACACTCGAGCACTCTTTTGGGGAATTAGCAATTCACTCAGACACATCTAATTAACTTAAAATCAATCCCCTCCTAGCTCTTTTTATTAGAAATCACAATCAACCCTAGGGAAGCCCCCCTTGACCTTGAGAGTTGGTCAAAAGAAAGGGAAGATAGCACTGAGGTGACAGTGGGTTGGGACTTTCCCACTCAAATGCTAAATCAAACTGTAACACAGCCCAACAAAATATTTAGTCATATGTTGCAAGTCAGATATAGCATAGAACTTTCAATACTTATATTTCTGGCCCCAAGGCAGAGATGTTTGGTTTTGTACCTCAAGCACTGAACTTGCTAGTTTGTAAGGAGTTTGCCTTAGCATGCAAAATAAACACAACATTTGTAAGAAAAAGACCACTAGGCAAATGATTTCAGTGACCTGGTTATAAATTAGTTGAAACAATTATATTATTACAATAGATTGCCATGTTCCCCTCGAAGTTACCCTAAATTCTTTTGATGGGTAAAACATAAAGATAAAAGTATTATAGTATATATTCTATAACACAAACTTCGATTACATTAAAGCCACACCAGGCATAATATACAAATTTTGGGTCATACTATGAAACTCCTCAAAGAATTTGAGGTAGTTTAAAGATGTTGGTTTCTACTGCACAATTTCTTGCATTTGTACACACACAACTTGCATCTAGGCAATTAGAATCAAAACAATGTCCAGTCGAACAAAAAATAACTCACAGTTCATGACAGAAAACACAACAAAGATACCTGCATAATTTCACGCAATCTATATTCAACATCTGGAGCAAGAGCCTGGACAACATCTTGAGACAGGTTATTTATACCGATGCTTTGAGCTATCACCTCTATTGTTTCCTTTGGCAGAATATTCATCCTTGCGCAGACTAAAACCTCCTAAACCACAAAGCAAAACTAAGTGAGAAATATATTTTAAGAAGCAAGGAAATTCTGTTATCATCTAATGCTTAGATATTAGAAATGAATAGTGTTCTAAATTCTAATTAATTCATAAAAAACACAGAAAGAATGTGGATTGGCTATGCAAATACACTAACTTCAGAGATAAGACAGTTCATTTTTATAATCTAGGACCATACCACTCTGTTTAACAAAAAATATCCAAGGACGAAAGCATCTCATAAGCACCTAGAATATATAGCAAACTGCTTGACTTTACCAAAAGAGTCTAGTTATTTCAGTTTTCACTAAATGGAAACCAAACATGAAAGTAAACAGTAACAATTGTTGAGATCAAAAAAAATTTGAAGAGGATTCAAGGACTCAGAGTCACCCTAACAGCTATACTCAAAGGATCCCATAAAGATCCTGCAGTTAAGTTTGTTTGACCTTAACAATCACTTATTAATAATAACTGCACCGTTTTTTCTCCTCATTGCTTGTCCATAAGCCACTCCACAGAGGCAACAGTTGCGTTGATCATGATCAACTTTCAAGGACCTCATGATTTCCACATATAACCACCATATTTGCAATAAAATTGTTAAGTTATTATTATCTGACAGTGTAACCATCAATTTCATCCTAATTTGTGACTGCATGCATCAAATCAGGGGAGGTTTGAGTTGTTTGATCTTAGATGCAATGAATTAATATTTTAAATATTGGACCCCTCATGAACAAGATGTGTGATACCTTATAGCTTTAGTGCATAAGCTGTTCTAATATTTTTGGCACGTGTTCAGTGCTTCAAGTGCCACAGTCGTCTAGAAAATAATTTCAAATATAGAGGTTGCACCGTGAACACTGGTTGTAGTGTACTCTTAAGATAACTTAGAACTGCTAAGACAGAAGTGCCAATCATGTGAGGTGGCTATTTTGGCTGCAATGTTTTATAGATCCCTGAGAGGCTCACTGTAGACACCAGAACAGAAGCTTAGAAGTCATTCTGGCATTGAGACATTTCTATAACTCCTCAACTTTGTCCTCTTGCTCATATGCTCGAACCAAATTTGCTGCTTTTAGTTTATTCATATACTAATATCATCATTATTTAATTGAGACACTTTCAAGTTTCATATTCTCAACAATTTTACACGATGCTTTATTTGCTTCTATGTAACAACATTTAATCACTGGGTTCTTATGCTCATGCTAAACTATTATTTCCTGAACGTATTTAATGTATTGGCTGTAGCTTGTTCCATGCTTACATATGCTTTAATCTGGAAAAATCCAGCTTAAAGGAAGAATTTGCTGTTCACTGTGGAGGAGAAAATGTGAAACAAGACCTAAGCCAGGATTCACTATGTTACCTCCCAAACTAGCATATGTAATTAAAGCCCCAAAGAACAATGCTTGCCCAAAGGCAACCTAGAGGGGCTACCCACTGTCACCTCAATAACTCCTTTTTTCGCTTTAGGTTGGCTCTCCTCCAACTGGGGTTTCCCTAAAAAATAGGATTACTAAAGCTTGACGATAAGGCACAAGGTGATTTGGGAGAGTAGCTTTAGTAAAACATTTGTTATTGTCTTTTGTAGTATAGGAAAGTGATGGGAGAATCAAGAGACTAATGCCAATCAAACAAGAGCAAATAGAGTCAAGGGGCAAGTCCAAGAGGACGAGTTCAAAAATGGTTAGATGTAATGAAAAAAATATATAATAAATAAGCATTAATACATATTAATAATATTGATAAATTAATTAAATAATTAAATGGAAAGGTAAAATAAGAGGCACCTTATGAAAGGTGGCGTCTCATCACCAAGGCAACCCTTGCATGGGTATTTATACAAGCATCATTTCTCATTGTAAATCATCATTATCTTATCAATCATATAATATATTATTTTTCCTTTCATGGAGTATTTATGTTATTTGCACTGGGTATTTGTATAAGAAACGATTTTGTCGTTTCATTGGTATCAAAGCCCCTTCTTGGGCATTTACTCTGATCCTGTCTTTGGCAAAAAAAATTCAGACCTTGTCTGAATCGGCTATTGGCTGTTAATTTTTATTGTAACTCAGTAGGTCCTTCACCGTTTTGGTAGTGTCTGGTGAGGACACAGTTTTGTATTTGTATTTTCCTAAGTTCACTTTATATTATAAAAAGTGACTTTATTAAATAATGTGAATGTAATAAATGACATTAAATGATTAAAGTGACATTTAATGTGCATTTAATGAGAGCCCTTAGATCTAATTTGATCTTGACCCTTGAAAAGTAAGTTAGGGTTAGGTTTTCAGTTAGTTAGGGTTTCTAAAGGAGATTTCACTTATTTAATGGCTCATTGGGAAAAGAGAAAAACACATCTAGAGTGAAGAGAAATCATTTGGCATGTGGGAGAGGAGGAAGCCTTTACACGTGAGAAAGAGAAAGAGCATCATTTTCAGAAAGAGAGAGATCAGATTTGTCAAGCTAGGGCACAGAAATCGAGGAGAAAGTTTGCTGCACGTTTTCCAAGAGAAAAACGTACTGTACAGATTGTACAGAGGCCGTACAGTAAGGTACAGCCATACAGCAGAGGTTAAGTCAGAAATCCGTACTGTTGGCACATTTCCCAAGATGTGTACTTGCTGTTTTTTGTGGCTGAACAGTGCACAGAAATCGAGGGACAGTTTGGCACGGTTTTTAAGATCATTTGCTGAAGGAGAAAGGCCGTACAGCAGCATTGATTGCTGGTATTTTTCTTTTGACTGTGGCACTTTTATCAGTGTATTTTTCAGATTGCTCTAGCATGATAATCTCTCATGTAAAATGACTCTTTCTCTCTCTAATAAATTTCTCTTGGGTTTTACCTCACAGAGGTGAGGGTTTTGCCCTGGGCTTGGCCCTAAACTTCTTGTGTTCTCATGTGTATTTTATTTTCAGCTAGATTCATTTGGGTGCATGCATGAGTATTTATGTTCAAGTTATCTGTAGATTTACATTTTCAGTCTAAAGTAAATCATAACTCTGATGAACATAAATCTAGTTTGCATGTAAAGTGTTTGACCAAATGTCACAATGAGATGTTGATATGTTAGTCAAATTTCTTCATGGTATCAGAGCAAGGTTGCTGAAGATTTTGTACATGTTATGTAGAATATAGAAGAGAGGGTCTTGCAGGTGGTAATCAGTCCAAGAATCATGGCAGCAGCAGGTTTGAGGTACGAGGATAGACTGGATGGAGCCAGTAACTTCAGCCCATGGAAAGAAAGAATCACGATATTATTCAAAGAGCAGGCGTTATGGGATATTGTGGGAGCTACTGCTATTGTTGTAGTTCCCACAGATGTTGTACAGAAAGCTGAGTTTGAGAGAAGGGACATCAAAGCTCAGAAGATTCTCTTTGATTCTATCAAGGATCATGTGATTCCATTTATTTCTGGAAAGAAGTATGTTTCTGACATGTGGACTTCTTTGTGTACCTTATATCAGAGCAAGAACTAGAACCAAAAGATGGTTCTTAGAGAGAAGCTGAGAAATACCAAGATGACGGAGACTGATTCAGTGACTACTTATCTCACCAAGATCACTCAGGTCAGAGATGAACTGGGTGCAGCCGGTGAGAAAGTAGAAGATGAAGAGCTTGTGAGACATGCTCTTAACGGGTTCTCCACTAAATGGCATTCCTTTGTGAAAGGGGTGGTAGCTAGAGATAAGCTACCAGACTGGACAAGGTTGTGGGATGAATTTGTTCAAGAAGAATCAAGAGAGGGGATTTTTCAAAGCCCTCCGAGTGGAGAAGAAAATGTAGCTCTTGTTGTTGCTGGGAAAGGGAAGAAGAAGAAGGACCTCAGTAAGGTTCGGTGTTTTGCTTGTAACACTTTTGGTCACTATGCATCTCAGTGTCCAAACACTGAGAAGAGGAAGGGCAAGGGTTCAGTGTCAGAATCTTCAGCTCAGGCTGCTGTAGCAGATTTTGCAAAGACTTTTGAGGAAGATTTTGCACTTATTTCTATAGCATCCAGTATTGGCAGCTGCAAAGAGATTCTTGATCATGAATGGATCATTGACAGTGGTGCAACAAAGCACATGACTGACACTCGGAGCAAGTTCATCAGTGTCACAGATATAGGTCCGGGTCACTTTGTTCAGCAAGGCGACACAGTTCGAGCAGTAAAGGGAATCGGTTCAGTACGATTCAGGTTATTCCTTGGTGAAACCCTAGACTTGCATGGGGTTCTGTTTGTACCAGAACTAAGATCAAGTTTGATCTCAGTCTCAGCTCTGGAGAGTGAAGGTTTTGGAGTACTGTTCAAAAGGGAGCACGTATTTCTAATTCCTGTTGGAGATGTGGATGGCACCATTTTGCTTGGTAGCCAGAAAGAGAGTTTATATACATTAAAAGGAGATAATGTATATCCGTGTTCTGGATGGCTTTCAGGATCCGGAACAGATGTGGAAACTGCAGTGGCGCCTATTATTCAGTTTCCTGAGAACAGTAGTTCTCTTGTGAGTACTGGTAGAAGACTCAACTAATATGAGGGATTTGAGCAGGAGGATGCTAAAGAAGATGCAGATTCTTACGAAGCATTCAGGGTGGTCTACAGGTCACAAATCCAGATTCAAGAGCAAGAGGGAGTTCCAGCGGATGAAAGAGGAAAGTGACATAGATCTTGTTTTTTTTAAGGACCTTCCTCGTTAAGAGGGAGTGTTAATTTTTATTGTAACTCAGTAGGTCCTTCACCGTTTTGGTAGTGTCTGGTGAGGACACAGTTTTGTATTTGTATTTTCCTAAGTTCACTTTATATTATAAAAAGTGACTTTATATTTATAAAGTGAAAGTGACTTTATTAAATAATGTGAATGTAATAAATGACATTAAATGATTAAAGTGACATTTAATGTGCATTTAATGAGAGCCCTTAGATCTAATTTGATCTTGACCCTTGAAAAGTAAGTTAGGGTTAGGTTTTCAGTTAGTTAGGGTTTCTAAAAGAGATTTCACTTATTTAATGGCTCATTGGGAAAAGAGAAAAACACATCTAGAGTGAAGAGAAATCATTTGGCACGTGGGAGAGGAGGAAGCCTTTACACGTGAGAGAGAAAGAGCATCATTTTCAGAAAGAGAGAGATCAGATTTGTCAAGCTAGGGCACAGAAATCGAGGAGAAAGTTTGCTGCACGTTTTCCAAGAAAAAAACGTACTGTATGGATTGCACAGAGGCCGTACAGTAAGGTACAACCGTACAGCAGAGGTTAAGTCAGAAATCCGTATTGTTGGCACATTTCCCAAGGTGTGTACTTGCTGTTTTTTGTGGCTGAACAGTGCACAGAAATCGAGGGACAGTTTGGCACGGTTTTCAAGATCATTTGCTGAAGGAGAAAGGTCGTACAGCAGCATTGATTGCTGGTATTTTTCTTTTGACTGTGGCACTTTTATCAGTGTATTTTTCAGATTGCTCTAGCATGATAATCTCTCATGTAAAATGACTCTTTCTCTCTCTAATAAATTTCTCTTGGGTTTTACCTCACAGAGGTGAGGGTTTTGCCCTGGGCTTGGCCCTAAACTTCTTGTGTTCTCATGTGTATTTTATTTTCAGCTAGATTCATTTGGGTGCATGCATGAGTATTTATGTTCAAGTTATCTGTAGATTTACATTTTCAGTCTGAAGTAAATCATAACTCTGATGAACATAAATCTAGTTTGCATGTAAAGTGTTTGACCAAATGTCACAATGAGATGTTGATATGTTAGTCAAATTTCTTCATTGGCCACACTCATTCTATCAGAGGTTCTCTGCTTTTGGGTCTTTGACCATCATAGGGCCTTGGCCATTTAAAATTCAGAAGTTTATCAAAGAAAAATTACTCTGCTACCAATTGTAGTTTATGAAAATGACGTTAAGTCACAGAATTGCAGCAGAATATACCACCACCGGATACAAAATGAGAAGAAACTACCTCTTGCCGCCACTGCTGCCACCATAATCTATAAAAAAATTACCAGTTGTCGTGTGATATTGAGTTGAACGTGACACCTCAAAGATCGATCAGTGGGACCATTGTGTGCCAATGTAACACCACTTTTACTTTCCAGTGCCTTGTTATCGTGGTCTGCATTATAATCGCTGCGTGGTCTGAGTTATAGTGTGCTGCGTCAAAGTTTGTTTAGCAATCAAAGCGATCAAGTAAAGATCGTGACCCTTTGAAAATTATATACATCCATCCATATTAAATTATACCGGATTAATTATCAAAGGCAGACTTTGTGAATTAAGGGAAAAAAAATTAAATTCTTTTTTATTTCATTATTTGACCCCACACATTGTATAAAAAGTGAAAAAAGTTAAAAACACTTTTTAAATAAAGTCAAAAAAATAAAGTGAATCATGCGATGATTAATTAAAGTGAAAAGTGGAAAGTATATCAAAAATATATATTTTCAAGTCAAATATATATATATATATATATATATATATATATATATATATACTATCAAGAGAGTGAAAAGAGCTATATTATAATAAAGTCAAAAGGATAATCCAAGTGAAGGTCAAAATGGAAAAGACAAATCTAAATGACAAAAAAGGAAGGTTTTTGCACGTTCCATCAAAAACACCTATGGCAATGTTAAAAGTTTGTGGAATCTTTGATGAAAGTCCAATTCCTATCGCTATTTGTCCAGCCATTAAAGAAAATTTTATTAACGTTGATCTTGTTAATCAGCTACAGGTTCCAAGATCAAGTATAGTGAAGAACAAGTCAAACGAAGATCAAATAAATGAATTACCATTACTGGTTGATGTTTATAATTTTGCATCTCAATTCATCGTTCTAGCTATAGACAAAATATTGTTGACATAATGTTGGGTTCCAACTGGATGGAAACATTGGGAACGTTCATTGTCAATGCAAAACGGAAGTTCATGACCTTCTTCCATGGGACGAATAAAATAACTGTACATGATCTATCAGTGGGAGTTCCCCAATCAAAAAATACAAACAAAGGATCAACTTATGGCAACTATGAAGACTTAGAAGAAGAAGTAAAGCGTTTAAATAAAATCATTATCAGCAAAGACAAGGAAATTGCGCAGATCCACGAGAAGTTAAAATGCCAAAAATTAGAGGTCGATCGACATCAACAACAAATTAAAGAGCTTCAGTGACAAAAGGACTACATTCAAAACACTCACAAATTAGAGACTGCAAAGATCAATGAAACAATCTCAAACAACAAGGATGAAATCATCCAGATGAGAAATCATAACAAAACCCTAGTCACAAAAATCAAGAAATTAAAAGTAATTGAAAACCAGAACAAGCTCATGAAGATATTGAGAAGAAGAAGTTAGAAAATATCGAAGAGAATTACCATTTAAAAAATCACAATCAAAATCTTCATAATAAAATTATCAAGAAATGATGAAGAAAATTCTTCTTTAAAAAGAGTTAATCAAGAATTGCTAGAACAGATTAAGAAGTTAAGAGAGGATGAAAAGTCGCAAGAGGAAAAGTTCAAAAAGAATCAATATGATAACAAGCTATTAGAGAATAAATTAGAGAAAATCTGGAAGGAAGCATCCACACTCTCAATAAAAAACAAACAATAAAAACTCCTTATCGACATCCAAATTATAAAAATCAGATCAAAATGAACATAAACGGAGGAGTTATGATTTCAAAAAAGAAACAACACAAAATCAACAAACTAAGCAGAAAACAAGAAGTTCTATCCAACAAAGCAATCAAAAAATAGTTCCAATGAAGATAGATCTCGTATGGAAGATAGATCTCGTATGGACCACATCACACTCAATGCGACATTTTTTCTTGGGAATTCGTAACTCATGTCGTTGTGTTTCGTCAAGTGTCAGAGTTACTAACAAAAAAGATGAAGGGATGATATTACAAGCAAGAAATCAGACGTAAGCCTTGTATTCATTAAAGCTTTGAGGACAAGGCTTCCCTTAAGGGGAAGGCAATGTAATGAACAAAATATATAATAAATAAGCATTAATAAATATTAATAATATTGATAAATTAATTAAACAATTAAATGAAAAGGTAAATGAAGAGGCACCTTATGAAAGGTGGTGCCGCATCACCAAGGCAACCCTTGAATCGGTATTTATACAAGCATCATTTCTCATTGTAAATCATCATTATCTTATCAATCATATAATATATTATTTTTCCTTTCATGGAGTATCTACGTTATTTGCACTCGGTATTTGTATAAGAAACAATTTTGTTGTTTCATCAAAGCAACAAGGACCACTAAAGCATGCCACAATGAAACCCTAACATATTGAAAAATGAGTGTAGAAATTATGTTAGGAGGGCCCAAACAGTGCATCATCAAAACTCCAAGGTGAGAAAACTCCAAAATCCAACCATGAGAAATGAAGGAAGAGCAAATCCTTATATAACTTTTAGTTCATCTTCCTTCTATAATAAAATAACAATAAATTACTAGATCCAACCTAGGATGGATCTGACAAATCAAAAAACTCTAACTACTCCAACAATATGCATAAAATAAGGAGGTCAAAACCACATGTACAATCTCCAACAAAAAAAAGAGGCCCAAGAAGTAGGACACCTCCATCAAATTAGGATGAACAACAAGTAAAACCCCAACGACCTAGCCTCCAAATGATCTCCAAGTGTAGCGATCTAAGAAGATATGTCCACAAAGCATGTAGAATGATGAATGAAACCCTAAGTTTAGGCTTTGACCCCCCTAAATCTCCTCCAATGCAAAATGACTCCATAAATTGTGCAACAAACCCTCACAAGGGTTACACTATCTCCAAACAAGCAATGAGGCCCCATGTAGAGTGCCTTCAATATGGACATTCCAACCAATGAGGTCCCACATGTAGAACACTTCCTCAAAAGGTGGTATCAAATGGAAAGTAAGGCATCTCCAAGATGAGCACCCTCTATGAATGAGCTCCAAAGATGAATGCTCCCTCATCCAATCATGTGAAGATGTTAAGTAAAGGCTCCTCGGGAAAAACGTCCCACCATAACAACATGCAAGTAACCCTCCATGTGGATCATTCCATCAAAATGGGTTGGGAATGAGTCAAAGTGGCTTCCAAAATGAATACTCCATCAATAAGGAATACATGAGTGTGTAATCAATCTCCAAAGAGTGGACACTCCTCAAAATATAGCATAGTAATGAATGTAATCAACTCCCAAGAGAGGGCACTCTTGACTTTGTCAATGTGCAATGAAATATCCTCCACTAAAAGGTGTCTACATATCAACCAAATCATTAATCCATGTGCAATGTTAGATCCATGAATGAAGGAGACCACCAATTGAGAAATAAAGCATCCAATCTACGAGCAAGGTGTGTCACAATAGCTAACCAATCCATGAAAAAGGGAACAGCCCCTTCTACAAGTCAATAACACAACTCCACACGTGCCAAGAGAGAGAAAGAAGGAGAGCATTCGACCAAAAATGACACCCAATGGAATTAATGTGCCATCTATGTGCTAAGAACCAAGAATGCTCCAACAACATGAGAGTCCATGTCATCAAACAAGTGTGTGTGGGGGGGGCACTAACAAAGCATCCTCAAGCATGAAAGACACCATATGAGCAAGAGCACTCAAGAAAAGGTCTCCATTTAATCTACATAAGCCATCCAAGTGATAAGAAACAAAGGTACTCCAAAAAATACCCATCATGAACCATCCACGTCATCAAATCATGCCAAACAAGATAGAGCGCTTCATAGGAAATGATAATGCATGTGATCAAGATGCCATGTCAAAGCAAAGACGCTAGAGTACTCTATGAAAAGATGTCAATATGACATGAGTGAGTGATATGAGAGTAAAAAACAGCATCATCATATAAGGCCATCAATAATATCCATGTGAGAGCATATCAATATCAAGGCATCATGCAAAAGCCACATCCCATAGCCACTATCCCAACCAATCATATGCTAGAGAATCATCACAACATGAAACAAAAATCTAGCATAAAGAAACCAAGGCATAAATCAGCTCCATCAACCTGTAACACCACATTGAATGTGTGATAAAAATTACATGTGGACACCCATGACAAAATGGGGGGTAAAACATTGTGCTACTAATAATATCAAATCAATATGCATGCCTAATGTGTTTTCCCACCACATTGATTGACTACTTCGTAAGTCGTATGCCCAAATGAAATACACGAAGGAAGTAAGGCAAGTATGGTAGAGAATGTAAAGTGCTTGAGAAGTTACAAAAGGATGTGCTAAGGTTATTTTGTTTCTTACCACCAAATGCAATCTTACCAACTCAGGCCCCTGGTGCCTCATTATGTGCACTTCATCCAAATTTGGTGAGGTAAAAATTCCTTTTAATGGCATTAAAATACTTATAATCGTTACTAAATGTTGTTATTCAAAGAAGGTATTGGGAACATTCACAATGAGCCGCATTAAACCTTTTGATGTAAACTTTACATCAAATATACGGGAGTTGTATATTAATGCTGAGAGTTGAAAATTAAAATAAGTTCCTCCTTTGTTTCCAAAGTCCAAACCATCTTGCCCAAAGGGGTTAGATCCATTGGTGAAGAGCGAGGATTTTTTCACCAGTGGGCAAGGTTCAATTCCAATGAGGGCCTTAACTAGAGCAATGGGGGCACCTTGAGGTAGTGGTCAAACGTGTGGCTCCACCCAGAGAGATTGTATTAAATGATCTCGTGACCCGTGGACACATAAGTGGATCAAAGCCCACCCCCATGTCCTCCTAACAAGAAGCCCACAGGACGTAGGGACGTAGAATAGACAGTGGATGGGTGTACCGATAAGTCACTCCTTGCGTAAGGTCACCGGTTCGAAACTCCATGGGTGCTTGCTTACAAATAATTAAAATAAAAAATAATAAAAAGTCCAAACCATCTCTAATCCAAAATGTATCAATCTATAATTTGTCACCTATTTGAAGCTTCAGGGGTCGAAAGATTGGGTGAATTGACTCATAGGGCCCATTTTATGGGTGGGTCTCATTCGCCATGGGAAATGACAGAATTCTACACTCGGAGACTGTTGCCCACCTATTTCGACTAGGTGGCAACTCCATGTACATAAGTTGTACATGATTGTACCTTAGAAAAATCTGAGGATTTTTCACTTCTGCAGGGCTATTGCC
>LPNX011151340.1:88606-121408 GCA_001517045.1 Pseudotsuga menziesii
CCAATGTTTATTCCGGGAAGTTTCTATAATGTAAACAAGTCATGTCAAGTCATTGTGGGTAACCCTCCTATTGGTCAAGGGTTAAATTCCTCGCAGTTGTGGAGCCCTAGGGTTATTAGACTATCCTAGAGAAGTCGACCTTAGGTGATTCATTGTAAGTCGAGGCAATAGTCCCCACCATTGTGTTAAGGATAAACCTCCTTGTTGGTCGAAGGAGGCAAAGTCCCCACAAGCTGTGGGGCGCTAGGGTTATTAGACACTCCTAGAGATGTCAGCTCTAGTAAGTAATTGTTAAGTGAGGCCGACATGTTGGAGTGGGTTTCAAGTAAACGAAAGAATATAAATAGAGAGTGAGCCTCTCTATTTATCACACACACACACTCATTGGGGCGCATGACTGAGAGGAGAAGTTGTTGGGACAAGAGAGAGACTACTGCTGTCGAGAGATCATCTTTATGTTTTCAGGTTTTACTTTTGGTGCTGATTCTATCTCTGAGGAAGTTGCGAGGTTTTCTCCTTTAAGGTTTCCCTGAGGAAAATTCTGTGTCTCTTGTCTCTTGTGTTTTATTGCTGTGCATGTTATTCTCTCAGTTAAAGATCCTAAGATCATAATGCTAGCTTGAATGATAAAATCTAACACTTGTGCCCCCTTTTGAGTGTGGTACCTTAACCCTTTGTTATGATGACTTAATATTAATTTGTATTTTATATTTGGTAACTCTCCTTAATGTTATGATGTCTTGTCTTTGTAACCCTGAGTCAATAAGGGATTAGAAGGAAGATCCTTCTAGAAGTCATTAAAAGTTATAAATAGAAGCCCTAGATCTCATTAGGAGTGTATATTGAAGAGGAGTTCTGAGATCTAATTGCTTTTGTCTGATCTAGGGTTTGATGCTTGCTTATCTGGGAGAAGTCTAGGGTTTCCAGACTTCTCTTGCTTGAGCGCTCTCCTGATTTGGGCTTCCAATAGTTGTGTGCTTCTCCCTCCTCCACAAGTGTGAGTCGTACTCTGTTTTGAAGTTGTTGTACTGTGTTTTTCAAGCCACCACACCTACTTGAGGCAGCCATATCTTGTTCAGGGTGTCGTTGCTCTTTGTGAGGGTATTGCTGCTCATTATGAGGGTGTTGTTGTTGCTGTTGGTTGTTGGAATGGGTGTCGAGGTATGTTTGTGTAGGCCTCTGCCAGTATTGGGTTGTTAAGATTAGGTCGTTGCTTTTGTGTGGGTTGTTGATGTAGGTCGTTGCCAATATTGGGATGTTAGAGCAGGCCACTGCCTGTGTGTGGGTTGTTTGTGTAGGCCGCTGCTAGCATTGGGTTGTTAGAGTAGGCCACTGCCTATGTGTGGGTTGTTTGTGTAGGCAGTCTGCCAGTATTGGGTAGTTAGAGCAAGTCGTTGCCTATATCTAAGTCACCTGGTTCGAATTCGTGTTCGAGTTCGTTGACCTTGAAATTCGCCAAAAAATCGACAATAAAAATTCTAGTGATAAAATTCGGCATTAAATTCGAGGCTATATATATATATATATATAATAAAATTTAATATACCCATTAATCACATGATAAAATGAACTATAATCTATACTTATACAAACTATACCATATACAAAAAACAAAAAAAAATAATATGATAAAATGAAACTATAGTCTATACCTATACCAACTATACAATATATAAACATTTTTAATAAAATTTAATATGGATAAAAATGAAATGATGACCCATATTGTTAAATATCCCAAAATACTTCACCCTTATGCGACCCAATGCACTTAGATACCAACTATACGATGTATGAACATTTTTAATAAAATTTAATATGAATAAAAATGAAATTATGACCCATATTGTTAAATATCACAATATACTTCAACGTATGCTACCCGATGCACTTGGTTCGAATACATGTTCGAGTTGATCGACAGTGGACGACGAGGGCAAGGCTCAAGCAATAGACTATAATCAAGACGGCATCCTGTGATGGCAATGGCCGGCGATGGTGATGGGTTCAACCTTAGAATTCAAGACTTAAGTCAGTCAACCAAACGCAGGCGGCTACAATTAGTTACGATTTGAGCTACGGTTTTTCGATTTTCCACTTTTCCATCGAATTCAAAGAGGAATTTACATAGAATTCAAAAGCATATTAACGATTCCAAATAATTCGAATTTTCATGGCGAACTTTAATGATTAAATCCGGCATGCCCTAAAATTCGTCGATTTTCGATTTGTATCCTTAAAAAACGCCAAATCCGGTGACACGTGGGTTGTTTGTGTAGGCCACTGCCAGTAATGGGTTGTTTGAGTGGGTCGCTCCCTGCGTTGGGTTGTTTTAGTGGCCCACTGCATGTGTTATGTTTGAATGGGCTGCTACTATCTTGCTAATGTTTCCTTGAAGGTTTCCCTACTCTATTAAACACTTGTTTGTTGTCTTGGTTAACATCTTAAGGTTGATCTTGGATGTCTTGACTGTTGTACCTTCTACTGTACTTGTCTAACCCTATCCTACAACACTTTATCTTTCTCTCTGTCAGGTATGTGATTACCCTCCGGTAAAGGTCAGTTACTTGTTACATTTATTGACTTGCCTCTAAGAGGCAAAATTTGATCTAGAAGTAAATTTTGAGTATAAGGAAGGTCCAACTCAGTCCAACTCGCTAGATAAGTTACTAGATCTATTGTGTTTTGCTAGTTAGATTTATTTATTGATGTCCTATTGTTCATTATTTTATTTCAGAAGTATTGTTTATTGCAATTGTTAAATTTGTTATGTTTCAAACCCTAAATTTAACACAGTGATCGTTAGTGAGTGTTAAAGTTGAAAAAGATGAAAATTATAATTTTTTATTGGCTAGATTTTTACTCTGATGTACTTTTACTTCAGTATTATTTTATCGCTTAAATTTGCATTAAAGTACAAGCTTGTCATTTTTTATGAAAAAGCCCTAATTTCAACAGTTATTGCCTCAGAGCAAGGTTACATAAACAGAACTTGTGGTCGAACCAAACAACCCTGAAAATTGGAACCAGATTGAAGCCGAGAAAAAAAAACGGATCATAAAACCAGTCCACCAAAAATACAGAAAATTTTCAAATTTTGAAAAATTATATATATATATATATATTCATGTGCAACCATGTGAGTCCAAACCATTATATACAAATTTGCAAAAAGGGCTCTTGCTACGTGCCATACTGAGCATATTTCACTAACTTTCCCCATTCAACCAACTTTTTTATCTTTTTTCTTAAATTAAAAAAATGCCCTCTTAAGCGTTGTTGTATAATTATGCATGGAACCGGTCAAAACCGGACCGAAACCAATAAAACCGACCGAAACCATACTAGAACCGGTAAAACCGATTGAAACCAGTCGGTTACATACAGAATCGATCATTTCCGATTTGAGACACCAGTTTGACCCGGTGAGGCCCTGAAACCAGTCGGACCGACCAGTTTTGTCAGTTTCGGTCCAATTTTTGTAACACTACCTCAGAGTCTTTGGCCTTGCCAAAGGGTCGTCCAAGGCGTGAAAGTTTGGGGAAGAATATGCAACGTTTAGTGGTGTTTGATGCAAGTCTAAAACAAGCTAGTTAGTGTTTTCTCTTGAAATTTTGCCTAGTGAGCCTTATTAAATTCTAGAAAGGTACATTACAGAAAAGAAGGGGTCCATTTCTATTGTATTGTTCCATAGCTGAGCAATAGTAAGGGGTGGTCGTGAAGCATACAGAGGGAGTAATAGATTATGTAGTAGTCATTCAGGCCATAGTGTCTAAGGTAACTCCATTGCGAGTATCGATTTCCTTTTGCATTTGCATTCTACATAAAAGAGCAAGACATAGTCCTCATAGGGGTTTTCCCAAGTTAAATTCTGAGTCGAATGTGTGTGGATTGTATATTTCTTGTCCTATTATTTCTCTTACGGTTATAAAAATAATCTAATTAAAAGAACTATTAGTAAGATCCATTATGACCAATTGTTCCAATGGAATATCCACGGCAGTTTACGGATCTATCTCAAAGCAAGATGAATCTTAGGTCATCGTCCAACAACAAAAACAATGTTTGAGTGGATTCTCCAAAAGGTTGATATTGTAAGTTTTTACTCAAAATCAACCTCCAATTTAAATGTCGAAAATAACTCAGTTTAATGCCCAACCCAAAAAATTCATAAGGCTGGAAATAACATAAATTTTCAGACTTAAATAAACACTGTTGTAACTTGTAACTCAATTTTTCATGACAGAAAATAAAAATAAATGTACTTTCAGACAACACACAATACTCAGAAATTTTTGGCCAACAGCCCTGGAAAAACCCACAAGGGGAAAACCAGTCAGAGAGAGAGAGTATTTATTATTTCTTCTAGGAAAATATTAGGACAGTGATTTTCAGTCAAAATACAACTTATCTCAACCAGAGAAAATAACCCAGCGAGCTGCCTCGATTTCTATGCAAATGTTGCCTCAATTTATGTGCCTTTCCTTCTCGAAAACGGTGCCTGAAATAATAGCAAAGCTCTGCCCACGACTTTTGTGCCATAACTGCCTCAAAATTTGTGTTGTACAAACTGTAATAAATGCAATCATACGGCCTCGAAAATCGTGCCACAAAAAATCTGCCCGCTGCCTTGGGAAATGTGCTTGTACTCTCCTCAAAACTCATGCTCAGTTTTTGCCCTCGAAATATGTGCCCAAATTCACGTTGTACGGATGGTCGTACTCTCCTCGAAAACTGTGCCACACATTAAATGCAAATGGTGGTGCCTCGATTTTCGTGCCCACTGAAAACTCTTCATAAAGGGTGCCTCGAATTCTGTGCCTCTCTCAGCTCTCTCTTCTCGCTCACTCTCATCACAAGAATGAAAAGCATTTTGCCTTTGACCTTGCTTTTTTTCTAAACCCTAGGTAGGTGAGGAGCCATCTAATCCAATGGCTGAGATTAGACTAGATCAATACATGAGAATAAATGCTCTCATTTAATTCTCATAAAAATTAATTTCACTCACCCACTTAAATTTATCAAAATTTGACTTTAATCTCTAAAGTCACATTAAATGCTCATCTCAAGTCATTTAATGCAAGGGTCACTTAAATTTTCCCCTTTTGAGTGACCAAGACCAAAGTCACCTAGGGGAACACTTTCCTAGGTACAAAAATCAACAAATATTTGTTTTTGCAACAGATAGGTTTCCTGTCTCCTTGATTCAAGGTTCCCCTAGTATCTCTATAGCATAAGATTCATCACTACTTCATTGTTGCACTTAGTATTTTTCTAGCGAGCCTTTGTTGGAATTTGTTGCTTATAAAACTCTAAATGCTAGGAGAACCATTGCAAGGAGTTCCTGACATCCCCACAGGATTGCACTCCCTGGAGGAACTTATTAACCTTATAGCATTGATAGCCTTAGGCTCACAGTTATTAACCAAGATGGTAACACTTCTCTATTTTGGACATTGGCTAGGGTCTTGCTACTCGTAACTCAACTCTATCAGCTTCCCCAAATACAGGGTCCTTCTAGATTTTTTCTCTACTACATTATCTAGGATTTACCCTTTTGTCTCCAACACATTATTAGGTTTTTTATTGCAAGGAGACACCCGATGCACTCCTCATTGCAACACCCTAAACGCTAATCCTAGATTGTTTAAATATGAACACTCACTATTTGTTTCACGCTCTTCTCATTCAGCATTTTTTAGCATTTGAAGATTTTAAAGATGTAGCAAAGAGACTTGACTTGGAGTGAGATTGGAGCTGATTTAAAGTTGTTTGTGAGGTGATTCTAAAGAATATAAAATCTACATCAGCAGTTAAAGTTTCAAACATTTTACAATTTCTTATTGTCTTTAACATATCAAAGCATATTGGTGAAGGATGTTTGGTAGTCAATACCCATGATTACAAAGGTTTGTAGTTCAAATTTTGAGCCAAACACGTAGCACTTCTAGGTGCGAGTGCAATTGGAGTGTGTTTGAGTGCATACACACAAAGAAGAGATATTGTTTAGAACAACAATTCAATGATTTAATCATCATGCAATGCAACCTTTGGTTGAGACGCAGTTAGTTGTTGAATAAAACACCTAATGTAGATCCCATTGTTGCATCATACTTCTCTAGCGACATACATTTCAATGAGTTCATTTAGTATCTCACTTGGCAACTCCTCTGAGGAGCGATCCCAGACGCATCCTTACGATCTCAGAAGTCTATCTAATTTAATTGAAGGAAGCCCTATCCCTTATAAAAGGAACCTAGGTCGTAGAGATCCAAAAGCACAGTCCACAACTTCCTTTTGGAAAATTGCTAATTCCACTAGGTCTCCTAATCATTTCCCAAGCTCTCCTTCTACTAGTCTGAATTCTACACCATTAAATCCAAATCCTTTATCTAATCAAGTCTCTTGTTTTGTTCCAATTTCCCAACCTATTCCAATGGCTCACACGACCACAAACACAAACCAACCACGAACCTTTGGCAATAAGGCTAAGGCCTCGTCTTTTGACCTTTCCCAAATAGCTAGGTCACCCCATGATATGCCAGACAAATATTTCGAGAGCATTCCTAAATTCTCTAACAATTGCGCAACCACCATCGAAGACCATATATATGTCATGTGGTCACACATGGAAGCTTATAGTGCTGAGGAGGAGGATGTGTACATGAGGGGCCTCTTATTTTCGTTAGAAGGTGAAGCCCATAAATGGTTTGATAGGTTGCTTGCTTCGTCAATAGGGGGTTATGACGCTTTTGTTACCATCCTAAAGGGTCAATAGTCAGCAAACCTGGATGGTAGATTCCTTCTAAACCAACTTTTTGAAACCAGAAAGAAGGAAAATGAAATTGTCTGATTTCAACCTTAGATTTGATAAAACTATGGCAAGTGTACCTGACACTATTAGACCTAAAGATCAAGCACTCCTAATTCATTATCTAAACGCAATTGATGGATGGCTTGGTTACCACTTAAAAGAGAAGAACATGGCTGACCTAAAGATTGCCCAAGACAATGCAAGAAAAGTTAAAGCAAACGTTGTGTCTATGGGCAAACGAAACTTCTTCGACTCCAATGGTCCATCATCATCTAATACAGAGCCACAAACTAAGAAAGTTAAAGAACCATCTAAAGAACTAGTTGATATGTTGGAAAACATGAAAGAGATGGTCAAAATTTTGACTTTGATCACAAGGGACCTAGCTAGAGGCAGGGAGTCTGATTGGTATAGAAACCAATATGGACCTAAACCTTATAGGAACCCTCAGAAGAGACCCATGAATGATGACCTAAGGAAGAATCCTGTAAACCAAACACCACTTGTGTTAAAGATAGTGCAGCTGTGAGACCCATTCTCAGAGAGAATGGTACCGTAGTTAGTTAACTAGGACAGAGTAAGACCCCAGAAGGTACCCTATGTCCCCCAGTAGTCTCTTGGGGTTCTTGGTCTAAGACCAAGCAGGTTGATGCCATGGCAAAGCCCCTAGCATGTGGTTAGGGCCCCTATGTGCCTCTAGGGTATTCTGGTCTGGGACAAGGGACGCGATGTCCAAGTAGATCCTGCAAATAGAGGCAGAGACATATTCTAGTTTGGGACTAGGGACGCAATGTCCAAGTAAGTCTTGCAGGTAGTTGATCAACTTTCAGTCTGGGACTGAAGCTCAGCTTAGTACTGAGGACCATTCTCCGGAAGAATGGAAGACCCAGTCAGGGTCCAGGGATGATCAACATGATTCAATGTGAGACAAACTCAGCCTAGGGCTGAAAGCCATTCTTTAAGAATGGAAGATAATGATGTCCCCTCTCCTAATCGATTATTGCTAGGTTGCTTCTCAAGGGACTGGCCACCCCTTGACGATGTCACTAGCACCTAACCTTTAGGAGCAGTATTGAGAACCTAAGGGTTGTACCATTCGTTTGGATCTTTCCCTTATACAGTGATGACAAAATATATAAAACAATGTAGCTTGAGAGAGAGAAAAGCTTATTGGTCTTGTTGGTCCTCTAAAGGAGTCATTTGTCCACCTTTTATGGTTCACCTTAACCTGTGAGTATGTGGGTTGTTGTGACCCTCTTGGTTGACACTTAGTCATTTACCTTACTTGGTCCTGACACTCTTACTTGTGTCCACCTTTGATTATGATGACTCCTACTTTATGGATTTTATCCTAAGTGTATTTACCTTAAGGTTTTATAAAAGGACCATTGGACCATTTAATGTTATGGTGACTTTATGTTTTAAAAAGGACCTTTGACCCTCTAACTTTTGAATGTTTACTTTATGAACCTTTTACCTTATGACCTTATTATAAAACCATTAACATTTATTTATGATTTTATATTTGAACCTTTGACCATTTACTTACTTTATGGTTTTATTATTTGGACCTTTGTTACTTTAACTTTTAACTTTTTTTTTTTATTATTGGACCACGTATTATTTTGGACGTTTGTAACTTTTTTTATCCTAGAACCTTATAAAAAGTTTCGACACTTATCCAAGAATATATTCGATCCATTCCCTTTGTCTAGCATGACTGGGTTTCTCTCCGCTAGCTTTCACAAATTGTTCTACTTACTCAACCTGATCTCACATCTGATCCCTCCGCGTGTTTGATTCTTCAGCACCAGTGAGCTTCTCATGTCTACATTTGTGATCCTCACCTACGTAGCTCACCTCTCGCGTTTCCCTTGTTGGCATGGTCTTTCACTACGTTAGCATATTTGATCAATGATCCTTTCGATTCTTCCCCCGTGGACCTCCCGCAATCCTCCACTGTGACTTTTCCATCCTCCACGGTGATCTATCCCCTAACTGGGATACCCTGTGTTGTTTCTTCTTCCCCGTGTGATCTATCTCTGCATGACTGGGATCACCCGCAGTACTCTCTGCGTGACTGGGATCACCCGCACTCATCTCTACGTGACTGTATCACCTGCGCTGCTCTCTACACCATATTCCGCGTGACTCTCTGCGCATGTTCTCTGCTCCACGGAACTGGGTTTTGCTTAGCGTGTTTTCTGCTCCAAGTGACTGTTCCGTGAGCCTTCCATCATCCACCGTGTCTGAGTCTGTTCCTCCAGCGTGATTACACCAGCGCAATTTCCTGTGGTCTCTATCCTATTGTGGTTTATTTACACCTACGTGGCTTCTCATATATTTGCAGTCTCTATCCTATCTTGGTTGTGTATACATCAGCGTGACTTCTTACCTACCTTGCTCAACGTGATCTACCTTCACTTGAATGTATCAACAGCATGACTATGTGTCTCTTATCAGTATGCTTGTGCTGCTACTTTGATTGAAGAATCCGAGATCTGTTTACTTATACATGAAGTCTCTCTCTCAAGGTATCCAGTTTGTTTACCCAGATTGACTTGTCCCTTCAGTGTCAAGATCAAACTTAGAAGTATCTGAGTATAAGGGTGATTCAAATAATGGTTATGATTCTTTAATGTTGTTATCTCCTGTACATTATTTACTTATTTTTTTGTACATGGAATTTGGTGAAACATCTCAATGACCAACTTTAACGCAGTGACCAGCAGAGCGTTAAGGTTAGACTAACTTTAACGTAGTGACCAGCAGAGCGTTAAGTTGAAAGAGATGAAAATTATGTTGTTTTGTTTTATTACGGTTTAATTTTTGTTAAGCAGTACTATTGTAAATCTAAGTTTATATGTTCATGCATTAAAGTTTACTACTTGTGTTAAAACTCATCTAACCCTGAGTTTCAACAACCCCATCCCAACGCAGTTGATTGGGCTAGAGAACAAGGGTAGGAGGACCTTGATTACTATCCTCACGAAGAGAATGAATAAGACGATTCACCAAAGAAGATTAACTTCACTAATGACTTTGACGAGACCTTTGGCAAAATTCTATTTGATATGGAGGATGATAGTCTGGATGATCCCATTAGTACATGCCACATTAGACCTTTAGAGCAGATAAATGAAATCAACAAACCCATAGTCCAAATCTTTAAGAGGGAGAAAGGTAGGGAAAGGTCTTTACCTTTTCTTGATCGGAAGTTGGAAGAAAAGAAGGATGAAGAGAAAGAGTTGGATCAAATTCTTGCTGAGTATGATTTGAATATTAATATTGAAAAGGAATTGGACAAGATCACGCAAAATGTTCCCCTGACTGAGTTAATAAGGACTCCATCCGTAAAGAATCAAGTGAGTCAATTCTTTGATAGCATTCCCGTAGTCGGCCAAAATGACAATGTTGTTGAACCTCTTCCCAATCCACCTTTGAATGTTGCACTCAGGGAGGAAGAGGATCCTCCAATTGAGATTAGGGCAGCACGACATGAGAGAAAGAATGGAGGACATGAGCCTTTCTATCTTAATCTTCACATCGATGAGCTTCTATTACACAACTGTATGATTGAGTCTGGAATCGCCATGAATGTAATGCCCAAAAGTATCATGGATGCCATGGGGTTTCAAATCACTAGACCGTATAAGAATGTATGTGGAATGGATTCAAGGCCTGTCCATGTTTTTGGATTGATTGAGAATCTTCATGCAGACTTGTTTGCTTGTTCAGACATATCTACTCTCATGGATGTTGTAGTAGTTGATTTTCCCCCAGTTTATGGGATGCTTCTTAATCGAAGATGGTCAGCAGGATTAGGTGGCTAGTTACAGATGGACTTATCATATGCCACTATTCCTAATTATAATGGAGTAATGGTAAGGATTTACCACGAACCTTTCTTTGATGGACATTTAGAGCGGTATGAAGATGTGATCAAGAATTCATATGGCCAGGGTGAGTTGTTTCTTGATGGTGTCTTCATGGTTATGGAGGGAGATAATAGTTCATCGGGAAGTGAACTTTGAAGATGACATCGAGAGTATTTGGAGATCTTTTCGCGAACCCGATTCATCAAAAGAAGAAAGGGATCTCCAGAATTTTATTCGAAGGTCTAATCATGAGTTGATGATGTCTGAATTCTCTCATGAAAACACTCATGATTTGACGATTGTTGGTAGTATTAGCCGCCTCCATGATCCCACTTTAGGATTTGGAGGCATTGATCCGAATATGACTATTCCACATGAAGAGCTTGAACACAGATTGGAGGTTGTCAGGAGAAGCGGTGAAACACCAGTAGAAGACGTTATACCCCCTCCTAAACAAAGAAGTTTTAGAACATTAAGGGAGTACATTGTTAAAAGTGCGCCCAATGATAGAGAGATTATTCATCCTGATGACCCACCTCCACCCGTTTCAGAGCCTACCACTGACTAGCAAGCTTCGGATGATTTTCCCATAATGAGTAGCCTTCCTAACTTCCCCAGTTTCCTCTTACCACGAAAGAATCCTCATTCTGAAGAAAAGGGACCCATTCCGACATAACATCATTTTCAGTGCCTGTCCCTTCAAGAGAAGGATCTAGTACTTCTCACGAGGAAATTTCTTCCACCTATCCCATGCACATATCGTTAGAGAACGCCCATGGAGATTTGTCTATTGTGAATGATGCACAAAGCAATATCATATGCTCGCAATCTAAAAAGGGAAGTATTGAGTGCATTGAGGTAAATAGAGTCCCTCAGATACTCGTAGGGAGTATTCCCGTATTGCCTGAGGAAGATCTTGCTAAGAATAATACCGTTCATTCCATAATCAGTCGTAGCATAGAGCATCCTTATCCACAAGGGAATATTGATGTTCCTTTGGATACTATACGAGATATTTAGGTTATACCTTCCATGGTAAACCGAAGGCAGTTCGACCATGATGATAGAGTTGTCTTGAGGAATGTGGATTATTTTTGCATTTCTAGAGAGTATGTTGATTTATGGGCTGGCCCATTCACAGTAGAACGCGTTGATGGAAAGTTCTATTATTTGTCCTCTGCGAATGGACATCAATTTCGCATCCCTGTTCATGAGACTAGTCTATAGGACTATATTCCATATCTAACTGGACGAGACCTTCCTTTTTTGTTTAGTTTAGAGTAGGAATTTGAATAACCTCTTTTGAGTTGCAGGATTGAGTCTTTAGTGTTGCATGGTCCTGAGTCTTTGAGTCTTTTTGCTTTCTGTTTGATTCTATTAAGCCATTGAGTCTGGCCCTCGTTTCTTCTTTAATAAACTCCTCAACTGCTTGACAGTTCTTAGGTTAGATGTTTTATATTCAGCATTTACTTTCCACAGTCATATTTCGGCATTTACTTTTCAGTATTTTATTTCGAGCGTTTTATTTTATTTTATGCCACATGTACTATTGGGTAGTGTTGTTTCCGTCATACGCAAAATTAGGTTTTACTAAAGATGGAGCAGTAGATCGGGTGCATATTTGATGATTGGATGAGCATTGTTGCGTACCAGAGATATCTGAAGTTCTCATGCGCTCTCTCCCTAAGAGCACCTATCCCAGTTGGAGCCAGATGTTGTCACATATATAGTAGCTAGGCTACTTTTGTTCCTGAGCAGTACTGATCAATTCTTTGAGCCAGTCCTTTACTATGAGATCAACAGATGATGAGCCACCAATTGATGATCTCCCACTTTCAGCAAATCCGGAGCATCCAGATTGACCAGTTCTATGCCATGATTGAGCCTCATGACCCCAGATTCGATGTTAGAGTTAGCCATTCTTTCATGACCCAAAGCAGAGATTATTATAGTGCCCATGATATGTAGCAGCAGCAGTTGTTTCAATGATCTTCAAATTGGTTTCAGATACAGTGCAGGTATATGACCCACGTGATATTATGGTTTGTGCATATGGATTTTGATGTTTCTCTCTTGTTTATTTTAGCAGTGAGACTTAGTTGATATTGGTTATATGTTGGCAATACTTTATCTTGGTTTTACTTGAAATCAAAAGTATAAATGATCTAGCTGTTATGTCCAAGAGATTCTTTTGTATACTCGTTGGCCTTGCCCTACCCCTAGTATGGATTTGGTCATTTCCCTTTAGGGACATAGCTTGCTAGTCTTGGCACCATCTTCATTGTCTCTGCCCATTCGTTGCCTTCCCTTGTTGATTAACCTTGACTTGTAACTTGACTAGTGGCATATAGGATTCCCCCCACCTCCCACCTCTATGTTGGAATAGGTCTCCATGCTTAAATTGTGTCTTGGTGTTGGTTTATGTGATGCTTGTCACAGGGATGGTTTTCTTCTAGGTCTTGAACACAAGTAGTCTTACCAAAAAGTGTCTTTAGACACCAAGACATCAGAGCTTAAAGCTATTCTAAATGGATGCCCTGACAGTAAAGCAAGTGTCTTTAGACACTACTGCCAATAAAAGAAAAACTAGCCAGTGGCCAAGAGATGAGCACTCATCTATTGTATGGTGTAAGGCTCATTCACCCCCACAGGGTATCAGGGTGAGGCAAACCTGTCAGGGCGAAGCCTTAGTCATTTTCTGGAGCCCAGAAGGCTTTCCAAGGCACCTGCTCTTGGAAGCTGGCAAGTTAATAAACAAAAAAATTCAAATAAAGTTGATAGCTAGAGGATGAGTACTCATTCTTTGTATAATGTACGGCTCATTTGCCCCCACAAGGCAACAGGGTGAGACTGCCCCCAAAGGTCATGTCTTTGTCATTTTCTGGAAGCCTAGAAGGCTTACTAGGGCACTTACCTCTAGAGGTTAACTAGTGTATATTGTTGTGCAAATAAATTGCTAAAAAGTTGCTTGTCTAGAGTCTAGTGAAACCTTCTCATCATTCCACCCATTTGTGAGACACTGTCATTCCCTATTGTTCACCTAGTCCAACTTATGTGTTGTGTGGATTCCCTTATCCTTTAGCCTAGATGTTTATAGTGTCAAGTGTCAAGTCATTCCCTTGACCCTACCTGGTTTCATTCACCTTCACCCTTTAATAGCAAAATGGCTAAATCTATAAATGAGTATACACAAGAGGTTCTTGTTTAAAGCAGCTAATCATTTTGATTTAGATTATTATATATGTATTGTGCTTATACTCGCCAACAGAATCTACTTTTACTTGAGTCTCACTGTTAGCATAGATAATTGAGCATGCATGTCCATTTTGTACTTTGCACTATCAGAGTTTATCACTTGGGTCATCATTTGATCAGTCTTGACTTGGTCAACCTAGTGTTGACCAGGCCAGGAGCAGGGTCCGGGATGAGTTTTAAACCGATGGTTATGGATGATGATTATCCATGGTCTACAGGTGTCCATTAGACATATTCATGCTTCAGATGGTAGATTACTATGATGCCTTGTATTATTTTTGTGACTATCAATATTTACAGGCTTTATTATTTTTATTGTTCCGACATGGATGGGGTCTCTAATGTACCTTTGTGATGGAAATATTGTGCGTGAGTACTCATCCCTAGTTGATTTGGACATTCTGAGTCCATTGGTGCAGTTGTTTTTAGTTTTGGGCAATTACAAGAGAGATATGGGTCTTTCAAACATTTTGCAGCAAATTTGCCCTGGGAAATTAAAAATAAAACACAGTGCAGATAATGGTAAGATATCCTAGGGCACCAAAGGGAATCTGGGGGTGTAGCCAGTCAATTGTAGCATACTGCTATGGTGCCAGACATATTCGTGCAGTCATTTGGCTTCAGTTTTTGGTCCCTTGTGAGATATTGGTATTTTTATGTTCCCAAGGCACCATTTTGATGATGAAAAATGGCTAATGAAGAATTTGATTTGGGTAAGTGAGGCAAAAGAATGGCATGGGATTAATCTGAGGCACAGTGTTTGGGTCACCTTCATGATCCTGCATTAGCTCCACTTTACTTGGGGTCCACACTTCCTTGATTTTATCAGATTGAGAGCATTTTGATGTATTTTGAGGGAGATGTCCTAGTGATTTTTATCACTCTTTGATATTATTTGCCACCACACCTTGTTGTTGTGCCATGGGGAGATGCTAGTGAAGGATGTTATAACCTCCTAGCCCCACCATGTTCTACCTTGTGGATATTTAACATATTTTATGTGGTGTGCCCCCTCATTGGGCATTTCTAGTGGTACGCCCCCCTTATATTATTGAGTTGATCCGCCTAATCTTAGCCATTGATTAGATTTTTTTATCTTTTGATCGTGACCGTTGATCTTTTTGGATCTAGGTTTTATGTACTTGAGAGATCTATATATTGAGATGCTCTCTCATTTGTATAGTAGGGACTTTTGGCTCTTGAGCTCTTGGACTAAATAAAATATTTTTGCAAAACCCTTGGATACTTTGTCGAATATCTTGTGTGGAGATTGGAAAGTCTTATTCTCTTTAGCATTCTTGCAAATCTATGTATTTCTAATAATTTTTGCAAGTTGTCATCCACTTGGTGAAGGCAGCGATTTGGGTAGGGGCGTTATTGGGACGAAGCTCCATAGCATTCTTTCAAATCGCCATTGATTCAAGGAGTATCTATATTGTGTCTTACGGCCATCTTGATGTTCTTTGGTTCATTTTTCTTCATCATTTCATCCATCTTTTTGCAAACCGATTCTTATTGTAGATCTCTTTTGCAGGAGGAGGGAGCGCTTAGCATCTAGAAGGGTTTAGCGATATCACTTGGAGAGGCATAGAAAACGCTTGTAATTGATCTGAGGCAAGATCATTGTCATACAAGGTTAGTAGCAAGTATTTCCAGAAACGTTTGCATTTGTTTTATTTTTCTTGGGCTTAATCCAATTGTCACCACCAAACCCTCGTTTTGTAGATCTGATAGATCCAGTGAGTTTTTTATGACGACCATCAAAACCCACTTAGAGATTGTTGAACTCCATTTCATGTAAATCGAACTCCATTTGCCCCAGGATCTAGCACTAGTCTCTCTAGGTAGGACGCCCCCTTTGGGTGGGTGGTCGAATTTTCAGATCTATTAGTTGCGTATGCTTGAACCCACCTCAAAATCACAGATCTATCCTTTAGGCATCTCGATCTAGTCATCCCATGCCCTAATCTACCTTTTTGGGTCCGCTTTGTCCACTTTTGCATAAATTCCTAAGTGGGTCCTTTAGGTTTCTCTTGTATGTAGCTAGATCTTTCTAGATCTACTTTGCTTAACTCATTGTGGTATTTTCCTTACCAAGTTGGGTCATTTTGTCTATTCTCTAAACCTCCCCAACTTCACCTTAACTCCTTGACCACATCCATTTCCTAGATCTAGACTACCTCACTCATTATCTCTCCTCTTTTACTCATTGCTTACCCCTAGGAGTGTCTTGAGTAGGTGCGCTAGCCTTCTTGGGCTAGTAGGGTCTCCCTCTTGGTCATTCTCTAGATTGATCTAAAGCGAAAAGAACCCGACCGATGTGACAACTACCCTTCATTTGTAGTGGACGAGGCCCTTGCGGTGTCACCGGTTAGCTACCTCACCTCTACCGTCCCGGATGGGATACCTTTAGTGGGTAGCTACACATTGTGTGATAATAGTTCCGTTATGCAAGTTAAGAACCGTTCACAAGTAATTTCTTTATTAATAATAAATGTTATTAATGATTTAACCTATGTCATTTATTACTTATGACATTATTACAAAGTACAAGCTTAAGAAATAAACATTACAATATCCAACACCCCCTCTTAATGTTTATTTCATTTTTTATTAAATAAAGATTTATGTCACTTGATCCTCGGACATGCAATAAACATATGGTGGGGAATTTGGACCTTGTTCTCCTCTCACTTAGTGTTTGATAGAACCAAGTTGGCCTTTTCTAAGATTCACTTTCGTCTTTCTAAGACCGATTGCTGTCTTGTCCTTCTAGTTCCAACTCTACTTTTTCTTCTTCTTCTTCATTGGCTTCTTCTCTTCGACGTCGCCTGTATGTAATAGGAGTTTTGAGTTCAAGTTCATCATTGTCACCATGCAAAACTGCACCTTTCCATTTGAATGTATGCACATGGGGAGGTCTTTCATTCTCAAAAGTAGAACATGTTAAAAAAGCTTGTTGTTCTTGGGAATACCATCAAACCTATACATATTATTCCATCGTAATCCTTGGGCCATCATTTTGTTGTTACGATCTTTAATCAAACACTGTTTCTTATAAAAAACAACAATATATTTTTTGTCAATAATTTTGCTAACAGAAAGTAAGTTGGTCTTTAATCCTAAAACATACAAGACATTTTGAATCGTCCTGACGAAATCCCCTGAAACCCTCATAGGTACTTTATCTCTTCCTTGTACCCTACGAAACATGACACGACCTTTTAGACCTCCATGTCTGTGTTCCACATGTCGAGTATAGGACATGGCCTAACACATGTCAAACATATGATTTAGCGTGTCCTGAAAGTCAGGACACATTCTTGGGACATGTCGAACACGCTCCCAAACGTGTCCCGACTTTCAAAACACGTGTCTTGCAAAAAAGAGCCCAATGGTTTTAAAAGGTCAGTCCCTTATTCATTCCATCATTTTCGAGGTTGAAAGTTGTGGAAGGTGACTTTTGTAAAGGGTTTAGAAGTGCAAAGAAGGCATTGAAGGTGGATTTACCTCACATTTGGCAGTGGGATTGATTTTTTTACACAACAGCATTGTTTTTCACTACAACAGCACAGTTTTATCATTCAGCTCAAGGATTCAAGGAAGTGATGGCTCAGTCTTCAAGGGCAACTCGCAAAGGTCAAAAGAAAGAGAGGAATACCACTGTTGGTGGTCCTTCTGCTCCTATATTACAATGTCTACTGGTAGCAATGCTCCAAGTGCTTCAAGTGAAGCTATTGGTGCTTCCATATCCTCATATAACCCTATTGCAGCAAAACAACAATCACAATAAAAAAATATCCCTTGTGGAAGTATGTAAAAAGGAAACAAGGGCACAGATCGAAGCTTGTTGAGGGAGGGAATGTTGTTTGGTCTTGTAATTTCTGCAAGGGTGAATTCAAGGGCACATACTACCAAGTTAAAGGCCATTTGTTGGGCCTTCCTTATAGACTTGTACCATGCAAAGCAGTCAATGCTACCCAAAGATATGAGTTGGAAAAAGAGGATACAATTGGCTTGCAAAATGTGGCAGTAACAAGCAAGAAATTACAAAAATATGATGATCCTCTTCCATTCTTAAGAAATGCATCTAACAAATTTGGTAGTGAGGTTAAAACTCAGCCAAAAAAAAGAGGGCAGCCCCAACTAATGGTCCAATGGACAAGATTTATCAATAAGAAAAGAGAGATGAGGTTGATCTTAGCATTGCATTCTTTTTCTATCTCAACTTCATTTGTTGTAATGTTGCATGATTGCCTTTGTTCATTGATATGTGTCGAACTCTAGTTGAAAAGGTTCCAACCGTGTATGTGCCTCCAAGTTCAAAGAAGATTAGGACCTCATTGTTGCTAAGGAAAAAGAGGTGGAAAAAATCCTAAACCCAATCAAATCATTATGGCCCACATTCAGTGTACTATTGTTCCAATGGATTGACAGATGCAATGTGCCATCCACTCATCAATGTCATGGTGTCTTCCCAAAATGGATCGGTCTTATTGAAAGCAGTGGATGCTATTGAAAAATACAAGGATGCACAATATATGGGTGAGTTGTTCATTAAAGTTATTGAAGATGTAGGTGTTGATTCTTGTGTGCAAATTATCACAAATAATGCACCTATTTGCAAAGTTGTTGGCATGATTGTGGAAACTAAATACCCACAAATATTTTGGACACCTTGCATTGTTCACTCTTTGAATTTGGCACTTAAATCTATTGCATCAGATATGACATGGATTGGCCATCTTATTGATGATGCACGCCATATCTGCAATTTTGTACAAAACAATACCAATGCCCTCACAATTTATAAAGTGTACACACATCTATCATTGTTGAGGTTGCAGACACTCGGTTTGCTTCCTCATTCATCATGTTTAAGAGGTTGAGGAAAGTCAAGGCCGCTCTTGGGGCCATGGTTATTTCAAAGTTTTAGTCTTTTTGGAGAAAGATGGATCAAGCTGCTTCAAAAAAGGTAAAGCACACAACGTTAGATGATGTTTGGTGGGAGAAAGTAGACCTTGCCATTAAGATCATGTACCCTATAATTTGTTTGTTGCGGTTTGCAGATACAACTAGCCCATCTTAGGAGATGTTTACGAGGGGTGGGATTCCATGATTGAGTTTGTGAAGACCATTGTTATGGAGAATGAGTGTCTTAAGTATGGAACATCAGCAAAGAACTTATGGTCTACCATACATGATATTCATATCGCCAAGTGGGATAAGAATTGCACACCTTTGCATTGCTTGGCCCACTCATTGAATCCTAGGTTCTATAGTCATGAGTGGCTCAATGGTGGGTCCTCTCACAAATTCCCTCCTCACATGGATGGAAAGATTTCACAGAGGAGGATGGTGGCATTTAAAAGGATGTATCATGATAGAGCATCCCTTGAGGAGGTGGAGGAGGGCTTCATAGACTTCTCCACTGACACTAGGAGGTTTGGAGGGTATGATGTACTTGGAGACAGGGGGGTCAAGAAGCCCTATGGTTGGTGGGAAACTCATTGGGCAACATCCCCTATTCTATAGCAGTTAGCCATGAGGATCCTCTCTTAGGTTACTTCATCCTCTTGTTGTGAAAGCTGTTGAAATTCAAGGTTAGATAAGTTTTAACACAAGTAGTAAACTTTAATGCATGAATATATAAACTCAGATTTACAATAGTACAGCTTAATAAAATTTAAACTATAAGAAAACAAAACAACAGGATTTTAATCTCTTTCAACTTAACGCTCTGTTGGTCACAGCGTTAAACTTGGTCGTTGAGATGTTTCACCAAATGCCATGTACAAAAAAATAAATAAATAATGTACAAGAGACAACGGCATTAAAGAATCGTAACCATTATTTAAATTAGCCTTATACTTGGATACTTTTAAGTTTGATCTTGTCACCAAAGGGACAAGTCAATCTGGGTAAACAAATTGCGTACCTTGAGAGAGAGAGTTTAGGTAGAAGTAAACAGACCTCAGATTCTTCAATCAAAGTAGCAGCACATTCATATTGACAAGAGACACATAGTCATGTTGTTGATGCATTCATGTGAAGGTAGATCACGTTGAGCAAGGAAGGTAAGAAGTCACGTTGGTGTACACACAACCAAAATAGGATAGAGACCGTAGATATATGAGGGGCCATGCAGATGTAAATAAACCACACTAGAATAGAGACCACAGGAAATCGCGTTGGTGTACTCACACAGGAGGAACAGTCTCAGACACGATGGAGGATGGAGGGCTCACGCAACAGTCACTGTGGAGCAGAAAACACGCCGAGTAAAACCCAGTTTCGTGGAGCAGAGAATACACGTCGAAAGTCACGCAAAAGATGGTGTAGAGAGCAGCGCGGGTGATCTCAGTCACGCAGAGATGAGCACGGGTGATCCCAGTCACGCAAAGAGTACTGCAAGTGATCCCAGTCACGCATAGGTATATCACACGATGAAGATAGAACAGCACAAGGTATCCCAATCAGGAGATAGATCACCGTGGAGGATGGAAAGATCACGGTGGAGGATCGTAGGTGGTCCACGGGGGGAAATCCGAAAGGATCACAGATTAAATACGCTGGTGCAATGAAAGACCGTGTCGACAAGGGAAACGCAGGAGGTAAGCTGCACAGGTGAGGATCATGAATGCAGACATGAGAAGATCGTTGGCGCTTAAGAATCAAACACAGGGAGGGATCAGACTTGAGATCAGGTTGCGTAAGCAGAACAATATTTGTGAAAGCTAGCGGAGAGAAACCTAGTCACGCTAGACAAAGAGAATGTATCAAGGATAAGTTTCAAAGTCTTTTATAAGGTTCTAGGCTAAAAAAAATACAAACGTCTAAAATAATAAGTGGTCCAATAATAACAAAATGTTAAGAGTTAAAGTAACAAAGGTCCAAATAATAAAACCATAAAGTAGGTAAATGGTCAAAGGTTAAGATATAAAATCATAAATAAATGTTAATGGTTTTATAATAAGGTCATTAGGTAAAAGATTCATAAAGTAAACATTCAAAAGTTAGAGGGTCAAAGGTCCTTTTTTTTTAAACATAAAGTCAGTATAACAATAAATAGTCCAATGGTCCTTTAATAAAACCATAAGGTAAATACACTTAGGATAAAATCCATAAAGTAGGAGTCATCATAATCAAAGGTGCACACAAGTAAGAGTGTCAGGACCAAGTAAGGTAAAGGACCAAGTGTCAACCAAGAGGGTGACAACAACCCTGTGACAACCCACATACTCACAGGATAAGGTGAACCATAAAAGGTGGACAAACGACTCCTTTAGAGGACCAACAAGACCAGTAAACTTTTCTCTCTCTCAAGGTACATTGTTTTATATATGTTGTCATCATTGTATAAGGGAAAGATCCAAACTAATGGTACAATCCTTAGGTCCTCAATACTGCTTCTAAAGGTTAGGTACTAGGGACATCATCAAGGGGTGGCCAGTCCCTTGAGAAGCAACCTAGCAATAACCGATTAGGATAGGGTACATCATTATCTTCCGTTCTTAAAGAATGGCTTTTGGCCCTAGGATGAGTTTCAGTCTCACATTGAATCATGTTGATCAACCCCTGGACCCTGACCGGGTCCTCCATTCTTCTAGAGAATGATCCTCAGTACTAAGCTAAGCTTCAGTCCCAGACTGAAAGTTGATCAACTACCTGCACGACTTACTTGGACATCGCGTCCCTGGTCCCAGACCAAAATATGTCTCTTCCTCTATCTGCAGGATCTACTTGGACATCGCGTTCCTAGTCCCAAACCAGAATACCCTAGAGGCACATAGGGGCCCTAGCCACATGCTAGGGGCTTTGCCATGGTATCAACCTGCTTGGTCCTATACCAAGAACCCCAAGGGACTACTAGGGGCCCTAGGCTACCTTTTAGGGTCTTACTCCGTCTTAGTTAACTGACTAGGCTACGATCCTCTCTGAGAATGGGTCTGGCAGCTGCACTAACTTTAACACTCCCTCTCAACAAGAGGGGCATTCTCAGCACATAGATAACATACTGCACCATTACACGGTGATAACTCATCTCGATGTGTTCCAACCTGTCATCAAATACAGGGTTCCTTGAGAGCTTGAGACAACTCTCCATCTCAGCATGAAGCATGATCTCGTGGATCCTCTTGGAAGTTATAGCTGACTTCCTTTGATGGCTGAGAATCACTTTCCACATATCATCTTTCCAAACAGGTTGTTTGGCAGACTCCCCATAATGAGAGTAAATTGAACCAACAACATGGCTCTCACTGGAGCAATCTTGAAGGTTTTCAATAGACTTCTTAAAGAGATCAAAAGAAGGCTTATTGGCCTTCTCCCTTTGCTTCTTTAAGCGAGAAGTTTTATAGGCTTCCATCTCTGAGTCACTGGAGGACTGATGGAAGATCACACTTTCATTTTCTGCAACCCCACTTGGTTGGGGACTAGAGAGTATAGTTTGCTCCCTCTTGATCTCTGAATCTTGACTGGGGTATAAAGCTTTAACAACATGTCCTGGGACCTTATAGAGGTCACCTTCACAAACTCCAATCACAATGGTTGAGCTTATACTTCTACCTTTAGGCCATATCAAAACCCTTTCCTTCTGAAAAAGTTACAAAGAACCCCTTGTCTTCTAAAACTGTTATCGAAATAACGTTCTTCTTTAGGCCAGGAACAAATAAAAATTCCCCAGCATTAGTCAACGTACCTGAATCAAGTTGTATGTTAGTTGAACCAACCCCTTTAATGTCAAGGGTACTTCCATCTCCAAGTTCCACGTTCTTGTGGAACTGCTTGGCCTCAACAGTTGTAAGGGTATTCTTGAATCCAGTCATATGCTTGGTGGCTCCATTGACTATCCACCAGGAATCTGATAGGTTGGAGATGGAACTTGAAAGTGTTGAAACCAAGTAATGTCAGGTAGAAGTAAACAGACCTCAGATTCTTCAATCAAAGGAGCAGCATAGTCATACTAACAAGAGACACATAGTCATGCTACTAATACATTCATGTGAAGGTAGATCACATTGAGCAAGGCAGGTAAGAAGTCACGTTGGTGTATACACAACCAAGATAGGATAGAGACCGCAGATATATGAGGGGCCACACAAGTGTAAATAAACCACACTAGGATAGAGACCACAAGAAATCGCACTGGTGTAATCACCCTAGAGGAATAGTCTCAGACACGGTGGAAGATGGAGGGCTCACGCAATAGTCACCATGGAGCAGAAAACACGTTGAGCAAAACCCAGTTCCGTGGAGCAGAGAACATGCGTAGAGAGTCACGCGAAAGATGGTGTATAGAGTAGCGCAGGTGATCTAAGTCACGCATAGAGTACTGCGGGTGATCCCAGTCACGCAGAGGTATATCACACAAGGAAGATAGAACAAAGTAGGGTATCCCAATCAGGAGATAGATCATGGTGGAGGATTGCGGGAGGTCCATGGGGGAAGATCCGAAAGGATCACGGATCAAATACGTTGGCGCAATGAAAGACCATGCTGACGAGAGAAACGCGGGAGGTAAGCTGCGTAGGTGAGGATCACGAATGCAGACACGAGAAGATCGTTGGCGCTGAAGAATCAAACACGCGGAGGATCAGGCGTGAGATCATGCTGAGTAAGCAAAACAATAATCGTGAAAGCTAGTGGAGAGAAACCCAGTCATGCTAGACAAAGGGAATGGATCGAGGATAAGTTTTGAATCCTTTTATAAGGTTCTAGGCTAAAAAAAATACAAACATCCAAAATAATAAGTGGTCCAATAATAACAAAAAGTTAAAAGTTAAAGTAACAAAAATCCAAATAATAAAACCATAAAGTAAGTAAATGGTCAAAGGTTCAAATATTAAATCATAAATAAATGTTAATGGTTTTATGATAAGGTCATAAGGTAAAATGTTCATAAAGTAAACATTCAAAAGTTAGAGGGTCAAAGGTCCTTTTTTTTAAAACATAAATTCACCATAACAATAAATGGTCCAATGGTCCTTTAATAAAACCATAAGGTAAATACACTTAGGATAAAATCCATAAAGTAGGAGTCATCATAATCAAGGTGCACACAAGTAAGAGTTCCGGGACCAAGTAAGGTAAAGGACCAAGTGTCAACCAAGAGGGTCACAACAACCCACATACTCACAGGATAAGGTGAACCATAAAAGGTGGACAAATGACTCCTTTAGAGGACCAACAAGACCAGTAAACTTTTCTCTCTCTCAAGGTACATTGTTTTATATATTTTGTCATCATTGTATAAGGGAAAGATCCAAACGAATGGTACAATCCTTAGGTCCTCAATATTGCTCCTAAAGGTTAGGTGCTAGGGACATCATCAAGGGGTGGCCAGTCCCTTGAGAAGCAACCTAGCAATAACCGATTAGGAGAGGGGACTTCATTATCTTCCATTTTTTAAGAATGGCTTTCATCCCTAGACTAAGTTTCAGTCTCACACTGAATTATGTTGATCAACCACTGGACCATGACCGGGTCCTCCATTCTTCCAGAGAATGGTCCTCAGTACTAAGCTGAGCTTCAGTCCGAGACTAAAAGTTGATCAACTACCTGCAGGACTTACTTGGGCATCGCGTCCCTGGTCCCAAACCAGAATATGTATCCGCCTCTATCTGCAAGATCTACTTGGACATCACGTCCCTGGTCCCAGACCAGAATACCCTAGAGGCACATAGGCGCCCTAGCCACATGTTAGGGGCTTTTCCATGGCATCAACCTGCTTGGTCCTAGATCAAGAACCCCAAGAGACTACTGGGGGCTCTAGGGTACCTTCTAGGGTCTTACTCTGTCCTAGTTAACTGACTAGGGTACCATCCTCTCTGACGATGAGTCTCGCAGCTGCGCTAACTTTAACAAAAGGAACTAGGGTACATATCAGAACTTGTACAATTTGAGGAAGAGCAAGCTTGAGCAGTCCAAGGCAAAGACAATGGTGTATGTGCACACAAACCTTCATCTTATTTACAAGCAGAGGCAAGAGTGGTTGAAGGGAAAGACAAAGATGTGGGATATGTTTCCTGATGATATGGGTTTGGATGGCAATGTGGAGTTGGCATTAGCCAAAATGGATCTTAATGACCCAATGCTAGAATCAATCACTTTTGATGATGAGCCTCTTGAGGGGGTCATCCTCCACACCACCAAATGCAGCAACAGATCATGGATTGGGTACAGAGGAGGAGGAGGATGGAGGATAGCAATGACAATGATGATGATTTTTCCATGGAGGAGGACTATTGACAGTGACCAACTATGAGATTCTTCCCTATTTTGTATCTACTTTATTTTGTATTTGCCAGTGCCATTCTCTCGATATCTATGTAATACATTTTGATTTTGAATTTAATGAGAAATCTGCAACTTATGGCTCTAATTCTAAACTTACTGATGCACAATTTCTCATTGTAATTTGTATCATGTATGATTGCAATTTGTATCTTGTATGAATCTATGATGTATCAGTATGAACTATGAATCATGATGTATCAATATGTTCTAGTTTTTAAGAAGTTTGGATATATATATCGTGTCCTATCTCCAATGCTGCCATGTCCTGTGTCAGATACTTGTATTTATGTATCCTCTATGTCCCATGTCATTGTGTCATGTGACTTAGCTTGTAACTTATCAATTCTGCCATCACGAAGAATAATAATCTCATTATCACATGGAGCAAGTTTTGAAACTTCTTGTTTACGAGTCATATGTTTAGCAGCCCCCGAATCAATATACCAAACAGATTGACCAGATATATCAATATGAAAAGCCATAAATAAATCATCAGTGTCAAGTTCACTTTATTGAACCATGGTACGACTCTCTATAAAAATGACTACGATGGCTTCCCCTATTCGAAGCTCAATAGAGGTCTCATACAAACTTCCAACTTTGTCCAAACATCAACTGTTGTTTTAATACTACGAATACCAGGCAAAATGGATACGAGGCAAAATACCATCGTCATGGCAAACACGAGAAGAAGTAATGCAATTTTATTTTTCTTATTGTAATCGTTAGAAAAGTGTTCTGGTTTTGGAGTTACCCCTTTCACGATTGACTAAAGATCGTGATATGAAAAAATCTGTTCCATTTTCTATTTCCAATCAAGGTAATTCTTTCAGTCTAATTTATGAGATTCAGGCATCTTATATGCTAGCCATTTTTATTCTAAATTTGAACAACTGTTTTAAATCTGCTAGAAACTGCTTACGACTTCCAAAAAAAACAGAAACCCTTATATCAGCTTTGAATGCTAAAAATAATAATCTCTTCAATGCCAAACTAATCTTCAGCAATCAGTTCAAATTTCTGAACCTGCTGAGCACAAATTTAAACTGATAAAAAAATGGATGTACCTCAGCGTCAACTCGATCATAGACTTCACTTAAAAATGGCCACTAGCAAACTTCGACGGCGGCAGTATGGCGGCTTACTCTTTCTCTGCAATTCGACAGCGGCGGCTCACTTGTAATAGCGGCTCACCATTCACTTCCTTGGATATACGTCAATATCCGAAAATTCAGAGCCGTTAAATTAAGAGCAGAATGGCGCCTTTAATACTCAAAACACCTCCACCTTTTTATTTCTGCAGCGTTTCTCAACTCGAGGTCACGGTAGTAGGATTTTCTTGACTCCTCGAGCGACGGTTACCATGATACAGAAAGACAAAGGAGAACCGTAAATAAATTGAGGTGTCATATATGAGCACATGGAGCATGCATGGATCCCTAAACTATGGGCTAAAAAACACACAAAAACAACACAGAGATTATTACATAGTCTCTAGCTAACATAGTGATGGGAGAATGCGGCAACTTTGATTTTCTTTTTGGACAGCAAGTTGTTGTTTGTTTCTTTGAATAGCAAGTTGTTGTTTTTTTCTATTTAAAAAGAAAATGTTTGTCTATGTTAAGGATATCACGTGGAAGTGGGTAATATATTTTATTGATGTTGGGTTGAATCGAGTTATATATCTCACCAATGAGGTATTGCATAATGTATTGGACTCGTAGGATAGGAATTGGGACTCCCATTTCAATAGTTTCTTATCATTGATTGCATTTTTGCAATGAGCGGAGTTGTCAAGTATTGAGTTGTGGTAATGGGATTTGCTAGACGTTATTTTTGTGATCAAGTATGAGGTCTCGACTTACTCCTAAAACAAGGCCTCTCATTGAGTTGGTATCGATACCATATTTGATGATTACTACTAAACAATGTGCAAAGTCATCATGTAACCACTAGGATCCCTGTGAGGATTATTGATGCAAATGGCCAACAATATCAATTTGAATTGGCACAACATCGTTATACAATGAGACCACGACTACCAAATGGTGGGATGAATTTACAGGAAAAGGTGCAAACATTGGAATTCGTTTTGACACCAAGGTTTATGGTGTGGGCCATAAAGAGATGGACCTCGTAGACAAAAGCGTAGCAAAAGTAATAGAGAAAGAAGTCAAAGCTAGTAGAAGTGGAGAGATAAAGAGGTGTTGGAAACAAATCTCTACCTGGCATAGAGGATGAAACATCAGTAGAATCCACTAAGTCAGATAACCTAAAGACATGGGAGAAGAGGCGGCCACTTGCACATATAAGAGCTTATGACCTAGTGATACGGTTGGCTCTACCACCCCCTCCTCCCACTACAAGAGCATCCAACAATTATCTAATGTGCAACTTCTTTAACAAAGTGGATTACTTAAGTCCTCAAGGTTATGGCTACACCAACCACTATAGTCCTAGATAGTTAAGGAGGGCACACCGTCCCCTTTAAGGACCATGAATTTTTCTTGACTGCTATTATAACCAATGTTGATTACACAACCTTGCTTATCTAAGGCATCACAATAGCAATGACCATGCCCATGCCATCAAAGGAATCAAATTCAAGGACATTTGACTAGGTGAGCATGAAGGTATGGAAGAGGTGTTGCTTGAGTGACAAAAGGTGTATCAATATATCCTAAAAGGAATACAAGCCAAAGTCATGTTATGTAGGGGTAAGAAATGAAGAGGTTCTAGCCAAGACATTGTTGCCACTATGGCTAAAAAGTAAAAAGTAAACCTAGGACTCTACTCTTGGTAGGGAAGATGGAGAGAGAAAAGGAAATAGTCAAAGCATGGGATTGATAGTTTAGATGAGAAACCATCTTAAGTCAAGATGAATCAGATAAGATCGATGTTCATACTTGGAGGTTCATTTAGAACTGGGGTTTGTAGAGGAGTTCTTACACTGCCATCCATAGTTTTTCATCAAAAAATATCCTTTGGTAGTATAAACCCCTCTCTTGATGACTATCCCCTACCATAACCCAAACTAGGTACAGTGGATAACCCATTGGTCATTATGAACACCATTAGTCCTAGATTCAAGTTTGGGGTTTACTCCAAGTAGTCGGATTCCATATTGGAGTCCTTAGGAAGAGGAAATGGAAAGGCATGTCCTCTTAATATTTGATAAATAACACTCATCAAGAAGAAAGTTAAATAAGGAAACAAGGTTCATATATCAATGAACTTTGAAAGGTGGATTTACCCTCCCTCACTAAGCTCATTTTTTAATTCATTATAGATATGATAGATAGGGATAAAGAAAATAATGACTACATGAGTGAATTGTAGATTCAAATTCTACAGTTCAAAGAGTGGGTGGAGCAATGGGAACATAAAAGGGTGAGCTACAAAAAAAGCTTAAACAATTTACCCACTTGTGAAAGAGAGCAATTCAAAGAGTAGGTGGAGCAATGGGAACATAACAATATGAGCTACGAAAGAAGCTTTAACAAGTTACCCACTTGTGAAAGAAAGCGGAAGAAACCACCATAGGGTTGAAAAAGCAAGTAGATGAAAGTGTTGTCATGTTAGACGGACTAAAGAAGCAACTTTCTATGCGAGGAAGTGGAAAGAAAAAGTGCATGAAGTCACATCCAAGGCGAGCAAAGATCTCTCCATGCACTTTGACTAGGTGCTCCCAAACTTACTTGAAGTGCTTGAGATCGTTGGGAAAGAAAGCACAACAATAACTAAGGTAACAACAATCCTTTGATAAATTGCAAAAAATAGGAAAGGGTTGTTGGAGTACACCAAAGATGCATAGGTAGGGAGAGAACAAGAGAAGAAGAATAGCTTGCAAGATTGGAAGTCATCAAGATAAAGTCACCTAGGAAAATGAGAGCTTTGATCATCAAGCTTGTAATCATTGAAGCATAAGCATAGATAGAGAGGTTAGAGCATCTGAGGCTAAAATTCCCAAGTCTATGGATGAAATTCCAGAAACACATGGATATCACGATGGTACCTAAGCATAAAACATAACGAGAGAGAGAGCAATTGAAAGGATAGTATGAGATAGTCTACATAGAGGCCATCATATCAAATGCTCTAAATGAATAAATGGAATAAACTCAACACATGTCGATCAAGTAGGATGCTCTCAAAGACGAGTCAAAGATAAGAAAAAAAGGTCAAGGAATATGCTATGAGAACTCACAAGAAAATCCCAATCTTAGTACATGATGACTAAAAATATGAAACAAAATGTTAAGATCATGTTGGAGACATTGATGCAAGAATATATTCTCGTAGATAATTGACAAAATCATCAGCAACTGAGTATGCCCATAACTTCCAAGAAGCTAGCCATAGGTGGACCATTGTGTCTAGTGAATTTATTAAATTAATAACTAGAGAAATTCCAAACCTAGAGCCCCTTTTTGAGGAATGAGAGGTAGATACCAACTAGTAGACATGCTAGAAGGTGTGGTTGGGAAGTTGTTGTGGCCCAATTTTGACTAAGCGCGGGTGCATAATATAGTTCAACAAAAAATGATTCCACAGAACCATGACACCTTAGAAGCTTCAGTACATAGTCATACTAAACTCTGAGTAGATGAAGGATGATGGGTCATCTTATACATCCTCTATGGCTAGTTCTCTCGACCCTCTGCACATTTCTCTGAGGCATACATTATTTTCACTCTTTTTTATGAATGGGTTACAACTAACAACTAGTAGATTCTTTAGCGTATTCCAAAATTCACTCTAACTACTCCAATATATATATATATAGAGAGAGAGAGAGAGAGAGGCAGGGGGGGAGAGTTAGAGATGATTGCCATTGGTGTTACTATCGTTGAGCTCTATGCACTCTATCACATGTTTTGTCTTGGAGTTATGATTGTATTTATCATCTTGCTAATGCAATGGAGACTTGATTTGCTTAGTTACTTGTATTTATGCTATATATGGATAATATGTATGTGATTATGCTTGATGTCAATGTTGTTATTTATGATGGTTTAAATAACTGTGAACTCTACTCCATGCTTGCATTTAGTCAAAATTTGGCCACAGTAAATGGGGACGCGATGGGGATAGTCAATGCACTACCTGATGTTGATCTCTTTCACAAGTTATTCCAAACTTGTTCACATAGATTAATGAATTCTCTAATTCAAGTTTGATGCTTGAGGATTATGGTCAATGATAGTGAAGGTGACAAGTGGTACTCGTGGTGAATTATTAGTTGATACCGGGGTAGTGATATAAGTTAGTGAAAGGAAGTATGCTAAGGAGATGCTTGTTTGATCATGAGCAACCAACAATACTATGGGAATCCCATGATGGTAAAGGAGGTGGACACTTAAAGGGAATGCAACCATATAGAAGGTATTATGCATAGAGATTTGGTGTCCAACTTTGTTATGGATCCTAAAGAATATACAAACTAGTGTGATGTGGATTGGGATGGACATCCGATTGAGATGAAATGTCCTTGCTACCCATTGTGGTTTGGGAGCTATTTTAGAAATGTCCTGTAGGGACTTTATTAGACCCGACAATTAGTCAATGTGTTATTTAGGTACTAGGTATATAATCACAACCACAATTTGTGTAATGTGTTAGGAAGAGGATGTGGTGACTCGATATTTCTTGAAAAAGATTGCTTACATGTGTATTGTTTATCATATCATCACAAGATTTTTATGCATGCATCACCTCACCAACAATCAAGGTCAACATTTTATTGGTGGAGTGGTGGTTGTGCTAGTAGATGAATTCATGATCCATCACTATAGGATGATGTTATATAATTTGCGCGCTATGATGGGGTGGAAGCATTCAATAAGATTATGGAATGTGGATTAACTAGGGTATGCTTGGTCAATAGATATGATTTGAACGAAGGAAGTTATGCAATTCTATGTGAAAAAATATTGACTAGGCACACATCACTCATCTTAGTGTATGGCATGGAGATAGTGATGCTGCTAGAATACTTGTTACTTAGTCTATGGGTAACAACTCCTACATATGTGATAGACAAAAATGGTTACAATATAGATTGGATATATTAATATAGTTATAAGAGCACATGTTTATAAAGGGATGTCATCAAATGGAAAATAAAATATGGCATGTATAAGGAATAAGCAATTTAAACAAGGGGATATTGTGATGATGTATGATAGTAAATTTTGAAAACATCCATGTAAGTTAAGGAAGCATCGTAGGGACCCTATATAATTGTGCAAATAATTGGTGAGAGTACAATCCACCTCATGTAGCTAGATGGCTAGCTAAAAAAATGATGAGCAAATGGCACACACCTAGAGCCTTATGCGACAACAACCTTGGCATAATCATCATGGACTATAAGGACGTGCTAGTGTATCATATTATAACTCAAAATTAGTATATATTTCTAGCAATTCAATTTTCACAATTTCATGTCTAGTGTCAAATCCAATTCAAATTTGATTTTGTTTGTCACTTTGTAGATCTAGGAATAAAACAACAAAACAAATCCATGATTATGAAAGCTTTAAATTATTCAATCATAGAAAAGCTTAATGGTTAGGGTATTTGTGGGATCTTGGGATCTACGGATGGGATGGAATAGGTATAGGAAGAAATCACTAAACTATGGAGCCAATGGACAATAAAGGAGGTTCTTTAACTACATAAGGTAAGGTATATACTAGAGGAAGTCTTTGTGTTATAAAGCTATACTTGGGGGATTGGGGAGGTTTTATGGAAAGATTCAAGTGTTTTCGTTGTTAATGTAGTTACATGCAGGTAGCGCTAGAATAGGTTGTAATTATTTTAATTATGAATATATCACATTCAACTTAGTCACATCGCAGTTATGGTCCAGATCAATGATAGAAAAAGGGAATGCCTTATCTTGTAATGGTCACCATAGCCAAGAGGTTTTACCAAGAACTTGCATCAATTGGATAGGAGGGAAATATCGATGGCTAGGTTGTCAAATGCCTCTAGTTGCATCAATCCTAAGGATATGTAGGATTTATTGTATAGGGTTGATGGTCCCTTGATGCAAATGGATATATGTGGCCACCCACCTATTCCACTAGCTCAAAACAATTTTCCATTTTGGCAATTTTCTACGGTCCCAGACTTCTAGGGCCATTTTGAGGCCCTAAGAGACATTTTGTTGGCGATTTGAGGGGTCGAAATATGTAAAGCTTAGATAGACCTTTCCAATGGGCTATCGAGCACCGAAAATGAAGATTGTATGCAAAAAATACAGCCCTAGGAAGTTGACTGTTCAACTAACCACCTTGGGGCCGCAAACTTTATGACGGTTCATCTCCTAGGGTTAGGTTTAGGGCTTCTGCCTCTCCAATGATTTATGATAAAAGGATCTCTGACCTCCTTTTGTATTTAGCTTTTTACGAGTGAGTGTAGCCACCACATCTCTTCTTAGGGATATAGCTACCACCATTCTAGCTGCTTTTGTTTTACAATTTGTTATGTTTCATTCATTTACTAAAATATGAGTTTATTGTATCATTGTGTTTATTTCCATATATATGT